>JAHRHZ010000081.1:10844942-11013345 GCA_024137785.1 Ginglymostoma cirratum
ATGGAAGGAAGGTTGAACATTAATATCAAGAATTGGTTTAAGACGAGGTTTCAAGTTTCCTATTTTCCAACTGGAGGTTTTGAAATAACAAATGGTGCTGCCTTTATAACTGTGTTAGCAGGAGGAGGATAAAGAGGTCACGAAGTAATTGGTCCATTTCAGAACATTTGTCATTTTGTGGATCATTCTTGCACTGGTCTGTCACGCAATCAGCAGCTGCTAGACAGAAGCAGTTAGGTTGAATGGCAATTTGATGGAAAGCTTCATTTCCTGAAGCATCTGAAAATGAAACTGTTGGAAGCACTAAGCTGCAGTGGGGGCTGCTGGGCACCAACACTGGGGTACCAGTGGACCTTTCCACTCCACTTTGTAAAAACAACAAAGTGCTTGGCAGTAAAATAAAAAGGCACTGAACAACATTCATATGGTCAATTTGAAATGAAGGACATTTTCAGCACCTCCGCACAAACTCTCATGCTTTGAATACTGGAGAATCTCAACAGGAGTATGACTGTGATTTGTATAGAGCGTGCGCATGAGCAAAGAGGAAGTCAGCATCATTGACAAGTGATGGAAAGAAGCAACCGGTTTCAAAGGGACAAGAAGAGTACATTTAGAAAAGGTTCCTGATATTTTTAAAATAATTTTTTCCAATTTCTGTCTAGTTTGGTAAAATAGGAAACTGAAGGCGGGTTGTGGTGTTAATAAGGCTATAATCCTCTTTCACTGGCAACTCACCAACGACCTAGCAAGAATTCGCCTCACTGCTCAACAGATGTATACAGGATGCAGCATAGAGATGGACATCATTAGACTCATCACCCGATTCTGACAAATCCTGCCAATGTCACTGCTGCTCGGGCACGATAAGATGCTGTGCAGTGATACAGGGGCTTTATAGGGCAACTTACCAGGTTACACTGCATAAACATAGCTGGCACTTAAAGGGTGGAGGATTGAACTAAGTGAAGTAGGGAGAGGCTCTATAGGGCTATTTTCTCTGGATCTTCGGAGGCTAAGGGGTGACCTTATAGAGGTCTGTACAATCATGAGGGGCATGAATAGGGTGAATAGTCAAGGTTTTTTCCCCAGGATAAGGGAGTCTAAAACTAGAGGGCACAGGTTTAAGGTGAGAGGGGAAAGATTTAAAAAGGGACCTAAGGGGCAACTTTTTCACCCAGAGGGTGGTGTGTGTATGGAATGAGCTGCCATAGGAAGTGGTGGAGGCTAGTACAATTACAACATTTAAAAGGCATTTGGATGGGTACATGAATAGGAAAGGTTTAGAGAGATGTGGGCCCAATGCTGGAAAATGGGGCTAGATTAATTTGAGGGTATCTAGTTGGCATGAAGGAATTGGACTGAGGCGTCTGTTTCTGCGCTGTACATCTTTATGACTCTACAAATGGAACAAATGTGGAGGGTGACGACCACAAAAGGCAGAGGGATTTTTAGTGGTAGAGGAAAGCCAGACGTGAAGAATAGGTGTTAATGGTAATGAGAAATAACAGAACATAGGGCAAGTCTGCTGAGAGAAAAATTGCTCAAACAAGATACTGGAGAAGGTATTGCAATCATGATGGGGATGATTGGAAGTTGTTGTAACTCAACGTTGAGTCCATACCCAAGCAGAAAAGAGGAATTCTTCTCCCTCTTGCATTGTGCTTTCCTGGAACACTGCACCAGACCCAGGAAAGGAACATGAGTACAGGAGTGAGATGGGGTATCCAATTAACAAGCAGCTGGAAGACTGCGGACAGGGCAGATATGTTCCATAAATTCATCACTCAGTTTGCAATTGGTCTTGGTAATGTAGACAAGACTGCATTGTGAGCAATGAATACAGTAGACTAGATTGACAGTAGTACAAGTAACTCATTGCTTTACCTGGAACGTGTTTGGTGCCTTGAATAATGTGAAAGGAGAACAGAAAGGCGAACGTTTTACTTTCTGCATTTGCATGATCATTGAAAAATGAAGAAACATTGGGACTGCTTAAGGAGTGAACCAGGGTGATGTGGTTAGAACAGTCCCCGTGGAATGTTGACAAGGGAGAGAGGGAAAGATGTGTTTGACATTGCCATCATTGCATCATTGAAAAAAGGTGGAGGATGATCCTAGGAATATGGTGGCTGCAAAGTGGGGACAAGGGGAAACCTAAAGTTTTTCTGGGAGGGAAGGGGTAAGGTGAGGACAGAAGTGCGAGAAGTTGGTCAGATGCCATTGAGGGTCCCATAAACCAGCAAAGGGGGGGCTGGCAGGTGCATCCTTGATTGAGCAAAACAGGAGAGCACCCCTACAGGAGGTGGCATCATCAGAACAGACACAACAGAGGTATTGGGAAAAAGGATCTTTCATTCTTAATCAGTTACCGGATAACACAGTCCGATATATCCATTTGCCAAGTCAATGCCTGGAAATGGACTGTGAATATTGTTCTGCTATGGAAACAAATAATTATATGCACCTTAGATTCCATGATTTAACATTAAACTGCACCATCATTGTAGACAGTGAAATCAACTTTAGAATTCTGAGGGATGAAATGCAAAAGACTTACAAGATATAATCTTTTAGATAAGTAGCTAACTTCTTTTAGCGTGAGGGCTAACAGGAAATATTGAACCATTGCTTCATATTCACACTCTCAACTTAAGAGTGCTGAATAACACATGCCTCTGCCAGGTGAGTTTTGGGCAGAAGGTGGCATACAATTTAGGTTCTGTGGGTAATCCCCTGCCAAAAGCTCACCTACAATATACATACAAGCATCAACACCTGTATCCAGCCCACCATACGTGAGTAAATAAAGGGTCAATGTGAGCTTCTTATTAGTTCAGTGAACCCCATCATTACGTTGCCCACATCATAATACAGCTAGTATGGGAAGAGGGCTCTTGGGTGCAGTGGGTTCACATTCCACTTGCTCCAGAGGTGCGTTGTAACATGCCTGAAAAAGGTTGATGACAAATATGGACACATTTGATGTGGATGTTTGCGTGGGAATGAGAGCCAAAACATTTTCATTAAAAACACTTAAAACAGTGGGAGGAAGGGGAGTCTATCATTGCAGGGTACCCCATGAAAACTGGATATTGGAGAAGATAGCAATCCCCTTTCTTTCCCACCTTCACGTTCTTTAAAACTCACCGCCCCCAACTTTCTTGAGTTGACCCCTCAAAAGGGAAAAAACCCTGCTCAAACACCCCCAGAGTGGCCGGGACATGGGAGTCAATGGTCCATCTGGAGAGGAAACGGCTTAGTGGTATTATCTCAGGACTGGTAATCCAGCAACCCAGGCAATGTTCTCGGGACCTGGGTTCAAATCCCACCGCAGCAGATGGTGGAATTTGAATTCGATTAAAACAAAAATAAAATCTGGAATTTAAATTGATGGTCAGGAAAAATCCATCTGGTTCACTAATGCCTTTCAGGAAAGGAAACTGCCATCCTTACCTGGTCAGACCTACATGTGACACCAGATCCACAGCAATGTGATTGATTCTTAAATACCTGATAGGCAATTAGGATGGGCAATAGATGCTGGCCTAATGCTCTCATCCCATGATTAAATAAATGAAAATAAAAATGGACTTGCCTGAAATCCTGGCAACTCCACTACAAACCTCTGGTATTGCCAAGTCTGTTGGAGCTACTAGCCAGGTTAGCTGGCAGCTCCCATAAGTGGGACTTCTACCAAGCAAGGGACAGAAGTCCTAGGAGGTGTTAGCCCAGACAGTTACAGGTAAAAGGTCTAAACACTGGTCAGCTGGCCACTGATTTTTCTTCTGGAGCCAGCGTCAGCCATTCAACGCCCCTGCTCTCAAGTTGCGACACACCGAGGGCATGTTGAAATTACTTAAGTACATATGACATAAAATAAGTACATAAATACTTGCAGATCTATGCACTGAGATGCCCAGAGTACCAATCTGGAGGGTGGATAAATTTCCGAGGGTTGAGAGATAGATGTCTGTCAACATTGCTTTATGACAAATGCTCCAGTCATGACAATCTTTGGAGAAGTTTTAAGCGTTAATGACCTGACCTGGACAGCATCAGTTTTGATTGAATGTATCAGAGTACCATAATTACCAGGAAATCTGCTGTTCTTAAAGTTCAGAGTTAGGAACAATTTTGTCTCAGTCAAAAGATAGCACACCTAACCTGTTATTAGACCCATATGGTCTCATTACCTGGTACCATCTTTAGTGAAATGTCTGCAGGCATAGAGCACTATAAAACAAGGTGTGACAACAAACCACAAGGGACTATTAGAAGCACTGGATTAAAAGTCTGATCAGGCATAGGTTTTAAGAAGCATCTTAAGGGTAGAGGGGTAAAAGAGTGGCAAGATTTAGCAAGAGAACTTTAGAACTTGGCATCCAAAATGCTGACAGCACAGCCACTTACTGTGAAGGAATTAAAATTGGAGATGGGAACAGGAGCACAAATATCTCAGAGGAATGGGCTGGAGGATATCACAGAGATAACTGGAGCAAGGACAGAGAGATTTGAAAACATGGGCTAGAATTTAAAAAAAAAAAAAGTGCTGCTTCACCATGAGCCATTGCAAGCTCTCAGCCTGGATATCGGATACCAGAACCACACTTGGAATAGAAAAGGGTGAGTTAAGATGGCAATTTTTTCCCTTGATAATTTCGAATTTGAATTTCTCACGTCTGGCTGGAGCAGTTTGCATTCTTTAAAAATTACATCTCAAGTAAATTTCAAAGCATCAGACTGTTACCATGAACAACAGGCAGTGAAAGGATCTGGAAACTGTTGACGGCTTGGAAGTCAAGTTTAGACGTTATGTAGGAACAAAATACTGCAGATGCTGGAATCTATACTGAAAACAATCTATCCTGGAGACCACAGTGGGTAAGGCAGTGTCTGTGGAGAGAAAGCAAGCTAACGTTTTGAACCTGGATGACTCTTCAGAGCTGATGTTAGAGTTTAGGTAGGAGTAGCTCCTTGTTTCAGTGAACGGAAGTACCTCAAAACCTGATTCAACTTGAAGATGATGGCACAGAGAAAGAGAAGAAACAATTTTAGAACAAAGGACAGCAAAACGGTAGAAGCAGCAAAACATCCATATTCTGTTTTTGAGGATTTCCCCAACTCTGTGTTACAATGGAGGAACCAAACAAGATAAATATCTTTAGGAACATCATTATCCCTGTATATCACTTGGCAAGAATCCAGTGGAATTGGAATAGGATTATTTTCTTCTTTCTTGAGGGGGGATACAATTGATTCTGCTTTGGAAGCAATTAAGAGTACACAGCTGATTTCTGGGTTGAAGGGCATTGGTTGAGAGAAGATTGAGCAGGTTAGGGTTATGTTTATTGCAGTTTAGAAGAATGAGCACATGGGAGGTGATGGCCAAGTGATATTAATCGCTAGACTATTATTCTGGAGACATGGTTAATGTTCGGAGAATCTAGGTTCAAATCCCATAACAGCAGATAATGGAATAAGTATTCAATAAAACATCTGGAATTAAAAGTCTCATAATGACCACAAAACTATTGTCAATTGTAAAGAAAAATCACATCTGGTTCACTAATGCCCTTTAGGGAAGGAAACTGCCATCCTTACCAGGTCTCGTCTCTACGTGGCTCCAAAATCCAATGCAATATGGTTGACTCAATAGACCTCTGGGCAATTAGGAATGGGCAATAAGTGCTGGCCTTGCCAGTGATGCCCACATCATGTAAATGGATAAAAGGAAACCTTACTGAAACAAAGGTTTCTCAGCAGACTTGGCAGGGTAGATACTGTCTTTTTGAGGTGTCTAGAACCAGAAGACACAATCTAGTTCAAAAAAGTCTATCCCTTTCCCCACACCCCAACCCCCTCAGGACTGAGGCATTTTGGAGTTCTCATTCCAATTCAGCAGTGGAGGATCATTGATGCATCATGGCTTGGTATGGTAATTGCTCTGCCCAGGATCATAAGCTTACAGAGAGTTGTGAACACAGCCCTGACCGTCACGCAAAACAACCGTCCATCCATTGGTTCCATTTACACTTCTCAATGCCGCAGAAAGGCAGCCAACATCAAAGACCCCTCTCACCCAGTTAGATTCTCTTCCAACTCTTTAGTCAGGCAGAAGATACCAAAGCTTAAACACACAGACCAACAGGTTCAAGATTCAGCAGGGGGTGGGGGTGAGGTGGAACCTGAATTGTAGCTACAGTGAACAGGAGGTTGAGAGTAGTGAGGTCATGAATAAGGTTTCAAGGTTGCAGGAGTGTACAGGCATGCAGGAAGGTGGTTTGAAGTGTGTCTACTTCAATGCCAGGAGCATCCGGAATGAGGTGGGTGAACTTGCAGCATAAGTTGGTACCTGGAACTTCGATGTTGTGGCCATTTTGGAGACATGGATAGAGCAGGGACAGAATGGTTGTTGCAGGTTCCAGGGTTTAGATGTTTCAGTAAGGTCAGGGAAAGTGGTAAAAGAGGGGGAGGTGTGGCATTGTTAGTCAAGGGCAGTATTACGGTGGCAGAAAGGATGTTTGATGCGGACTCGTCTACTGAAGTAGTATGGGCTGAGGTTAGAAACAGGAAAGGAGAGGTCACCCTGCTGGAAGTTTTCTGCAGACCTCCGAAAAGTTCCAGAGATGTAGAGGAAAGGATTGCAAAGATGATTCTGGATAGGAGCGAAAGGAACAGCGTAGTTGTTATGGGGGAATTTAACTTTCCAAATATTGACTGGAAATGCTGTAGTTCGAGTACTTTAGATGGGTCAGTTTTTGTCCAATGTGCGCAGGAGGGTTTCCTGACACAGTATGTAGATAGGCCAACAAGAGGCGAGGCAACATTGGATTTGGTACTGGGTAATGAACCAGGCCATGTGTTAGAATTGGAGGTAGGTGAGCACTTCAGTGATAGTGACCACAATTAGGTTACGTTTACTTTAGCAATGGAAAGGGATAGGGATACACCACAGGGCAAGAGTTATAGCTAGGGGCAAGGCAATTAGGCAAGATTTAGGATGGGGAAGGAAACTGCAGGGGCTGGGCACAATTGAAATTTGGAGCTTGTTCAAGGAACAGCTACTGCGTGTCCTTGATAAATATGTACCCGTCAGGCAGGGAGGAAGTGGTCGAGCGAGGCAACCATGGTTTACTAAAGAAGTTGAATCTCTTGTCAAGAGGAAGAAGGAGGCTTATTTAAAGATGAGGCGTGAAGGCTCAGTTAGGGCGCTTGAGAGTTACAAGTTAGCCAGGAAGGACCTAAAGAGAGAGCTAAGAATAGCCAGGAGGGGACATGAGAAGTCTTTGGCAGGAAGGATCAAGGAAAACCCTAAAGCTTTCTGTAGGTATGTCAGGAATACAAGAATGACTAGAGTAAGATCAGGGCCAATCAAGGACAGTAGTGGGAAGTTGTGCGTGGAGTCCAAAGAGATAGGAGAGACGTTAAAATGAATATTTTTCATCAGTATTCACATGAAAAAGACAATGTTGTCAAGGAGAATACTCAGATACAGGCTATTAGACTAGACGGGATTGAGGTTCATAAGGAGGTGGTGTTAGCAATTCTGGGAAGTCTGAGAATAGATAAGTCCCCTGGGCTGGATGGGATTTATCCTAGGATTCTCTGGGAAGACAGGGATGAGACTGCAGAGCCTTTGGCTTTGATCTTTATGTTGTCATTGTCGACGGGAATAGTGCCAGAAGACTGGAGGATAGCAAATGTTGTCCCCTTGTTCATGAAGGGAAGTAGAGACAACCCTGGTAATTATAGACCAGTGAGCCTTACTTCAGTTGTGGGTAAAGTGTTGGAAAGGATTATAAGAAATAGGATTTATAATCATCTAGAAAGGAATAATTTGATTAGGGATAGTCAACACGGTTTTGTGAAGCGTAGGTTGTGCCTCACAAACCTTATTGAGTTCTTTGAGAAGGTGACCAAACAGGTGGATGAGGGTAAAGCGGTTGATGTGGTGTATATGGATTTCAGTAAAGCGTTTGATAAGGTTCACCATGGTAGGCTATTGCAGAAAATACGGAGGCATGGGATTGAGGGTGATTTAGCGGTTTGGATCGGAAATTGGCTAGCTGTAAGAAGACAGAGGGTGGTGGTTGACGGGAAATGTTCATCCTGGAGTTCAATTACTAGTGGTGTACCGCAAGGATCTGTTTTGGGGCCACTGCTGTTTGTCATTTTTATAAATGACCTGGATGAGGGCATGGAAGGATGGGTTAGTAAATTTGCGGATGACACTAAAGTCGGTGGAGTTGTGGATAGTGCGGAAGGATGTTGCAGGTTACAGAGGGACATAGATAAGGTGCAGAGCTGGGCTGAGAGGTGGCAATGGAGTTTAATGCGGAAAAGTGTGAGGTGATTCACTTTGGAAGGAGTAACAGGGATACACAGAGTACAGGGCTAATGGTAAGATTCTTGGTAGTGTGGACGAGCAGAGAGGTCTTGGTGTGCATAGATCCCTGAAAGTTGCCACCCAGGTTGATAGGGTTGTTAGGAAGGCGTACGGTGTGTTAGGTTTTATTGGTAGAGGGACTGAATTTCGGAGCCATGAGGTCATGTTGCAGCTGTACAAAACTCTGGTGCGGCCGCACTTGCACTATTGTGTGCCGTTCTGGTCGCCGCATTATAGGAAGGATGTGGAAGCATTGGAAAGGGTGCAGAGGAGATTTACCAGGATGTTGCCTGGTATGGAGGGAAAGACTTATGAGGAAAGGCTGAGGGACTTGAGGCTGTTTTCATTAGAGAGAAGGTGGTTAAGAGGTGACTTAATAGAGACATACAAGATGATCAGAGGATTAGATAGGGTGGATAGTGAGAGCCTTTTTCCTCGGATGGTGATGGCTAGCACGAGGGGACATAGCTTTAAATTGAGGGGTGATAGATACAGGACAGATATCAGAGGTAGATTCTTTACTCAGTAGTAAAGGCGTGGAATGCACTGCCTAAAACAGTAGTAGACTCGCCAACTTTAAGGGCATTCAAATGGTCATTGGCTAAACATATCAATGATAATGGAATAGTGTAGGTTAGATGGGCTTCGGATTGGTTTCACA
This sequence comes from Ginglymostoma cirratum, assembly GCA_024137785.1. Taxonomy (NCBI): domain Eukaryota; kingdom Metazoa; phylum Chordata; class Chondrichthyes; order Orectolobiformes; family Ginglymostomatidae; genus Ginglymostoma; species Ginglymostoma cirratum. The sequence goes on from JAHRHZ010000081.1 coordinate 10,853,993, forward strand.
GGTCGGCGCAACATGGAGGGCCATAATGTTCTATGTTCCACGTTCCCCACTTATTACGCGTCTGAACAGACCTCTCAAATTTCAAAATGGAACGTCGATCTTGCTTTTAATGTACTTTCTTTGCAGCTGTAACTTTGTATTCCTCGCTCTGTTCAATTACTCTATGATCTTTGTATGTTACAATCTGCCTCTACTGCATGCAAAACACAAAACTTTTCACTGTACTTAGGTGCGTGACAATCATGAATCAAATCAAAGGACTGGCTGTTACACATATTGAACTGAGAGTTAGATATTTGATTAATCAAGGGAAGTGAAGGGTAATGGGGGTCTAGGCAGAAAGTGAAGGCCATGATCAAATCAGCTGTGATCTGACAGAAAGCTCGTGTCGGCTCAAAAAGGACCGAATGGCCTATCCCTAAATGTTATGACTTTATTGGTTCCATATCACTGAAGCAGGTAGTTTTAAAAATTCAAACCATCATAATGTTGCACAGGCCAGGCATATAATAAAAAATTACTCGTAGAGTGGTTTAAAAGCCTGTTAATGAGAAGATGCAGCACACTGTATTGTATCTTTCAGACATGTCTAAATTGAAAACCCAGGGGATCCACAATGAAGTTATAAATTGGATTATTAATTGCCTAGATAAATGGAAAGCAATGCTGCTGTCAATGGTAATTGATCTAACTGGGCTAGAGTGACCATCTGAACCTGGAGAGACTACACATCTTATCCTCACTTTTCAGAATATTTTAGAACAAACTGAATGAAAATATAGAAAAATGTCAGCATTAGTCAAGTTAAATCAAATTGAAAAGTTGAATGTTGAGAATAGGGATTTCATTAAAACAGATCTACAGGAATCCAATAACCGTATAAAACTGAAATTCTTGTCAACATCTACACAACAATTAAGGAAAAATCCACAAGTAAAATTATATCATTTGTCTATCTAATAAAGCACCATCCTGCCAAAGCAAATATTATATTATAAATACAATTTCAGTCACTTATATAGATATATAGTAACATTTATGCTGTAACTTTAATTACCTCAGGAAACACTCAAAATTCCATCATTGGCTAAAAAGTGCTTAAGTACAGTCACTATAGCATAAGTCTATATATTTCAATAGTTATGCCTGCTTCCAATGAAATCACAAAATTATATTCCACCAATAACATGCCTACTTAACATAATAAGATGTGGCTTTAAATGTAAAGTAATTTGGGTAGATCACACTGAAAATACTTTCTGGTAGTTGCGAGATTTGCATCAAGAGGAGCCTGGTTAAGATGGTTACACTTGTTTTGTAGCCAATCCAAAGTTTGAAAAACAATTCTGATTGTAGGACAGAGCCAAGCTCTTCAGTATGAAGGCGTTGTTTAACAACAGCTCTGGTTATTAGAGCAATGTGAGTTTCAAATGCTGCTCATATTTGACAGGGCAATGTAATTTGATTTCATTTGGTCCTGGTCAAAAGATTACCAACAGCAGATCTCAGGAGACTCCAGTTCTGGTTGTATCGTTATAGAAAGGATATTATTAAGCTGGAGAGGATTCAGAAAAGATTTCAAAATATCGACAGGAATGGAAGATTTGAGTTATAAGGAGAGGCTTTTTTCACTGGTATGTAGGAAGTTGATGGGTGACCTTACAGAGGTTTATAAAATCATGAGGGGTACAGATAAGGTGAATGGCAGGTGTCTTTTCTTTATGGACGGGGATTTCAAGACTAGGGAGGATATTTTTAAGGGGACAGGAGAGAGATTTAAAGACATGAGGGGCATTTTTTTTTTAAAAGGAAAGTTTACTGGTCTGGAATGAACTTCAAGAGGAAGCGGTGGATGTGGGTACAGGCGGAATGTTTAAAAGACAGTTGGATAAGTGCATGAATAAAAAAGGCTTGGAGAGATGTGGGCCAAGTGCAGGCAGGTGGGACTAATTTTGTTTGGGATTATGGTCAGCAGGGACGAGTTGGACCAAAAGGGTCTGTTTCCATGCTGTATGACTCTATGAAGAGGTAGCCGTGTAGTAAATTAAACAAGGACCCTCATTAAGCTACCCTTAAGGAATCTCAAGGCTATTTTCTCTAAAAGGTTATTAGCATAGAATCTTTAATTTTAATATTAAAATGAGGGCTATGTTTTGCACTGATTTGAATTTGCTGCATTGCTTTTGCTAATAAGCTTATTGCTAAAAAAGGGGATTTTACGTGAAACAGTTATGAAGGAGAACTGAAATCAAGACCTTGTGACTGTTCTAACAGGCATGAAATCAAATTCATCATTTCAGAACTTCAATATTTACTGTGCAACTTGCAACCACATTCAGCATCCATTTGTAAACATGCACTAAATGTTTCCTCACAAAGGCTAATTGGTTGTGATGGGCAAGTTCTTTGATCTTCTTTGAAAACAGATGCAATTCAAGATTTCACCATAAAGGCATCGCACTCTCTCTCTCTCTCCCCCACATCTTTAACTTTGAAAGACATCAGTAATGGATTTAGAGTACTCGACACATTTTGAACACTGTCACCCAAACATACTCTTTAGGGTTGGCGGACCAATCTTTCTGCTCGTAATTAGAATCACTTCTGGAGGAACGTCAATTTTCACAGCTTAAAAATTGGGAGAGAAAAAGGCCCCAGAGTTTGTTCCATTATTTTGAATTGCAAAATGATATCCCAACCTAAGAATACCCAGTAACAGCACAATTCTTAATTAGGCGAGCTACAGCAATACGTACCATTTTGTTTTTAAAATGGAGACAGATGTGTGTGTTTGCATTGATGAGATGGGAGTAGGGATTGGCAAAACAACTTCAGAGACAGTTCAAGATAACACAGGTTTTATCATTTATTTGCCCAGAATGACACTGACACATTGACGTACTGAAATGACAATGATATAATTTATCAATAGGAAAAAAGATAGACACAATTTTTGAAGAATTACTGTACTGTACAAAGTGATAAAGAAATGCAGACAACACTTTCTATATAGCATATGTATCATCAGAGTAGCTATTAAACACACACAGTAACAATTTTTCAGTTGTTTTTGTAGAAATGCCCTTTTAAGTTGCAGAGAGTTAACAAATTGCAGTGTGCAGTTAGAATGACAGTAATTTAGGAGTTAAACAACAAACCTCCAACTGACAGAATATCAGTACCAAACTAATAGGGGGAAAACACGTATCCATGTTTTGCGTAAGATTATGGCTCAAATACAATAATACAGGTTCACTCAGCAATAGTACATCAATCTGGTTCAAGCCATAATTCATAAATTAATACTGAATTAATCCCAATGCCTTGATTGTATCACCAAATTAAGTTCCAGAAGTCACCACCACAGATACAAATTTCTATATAACCGCAGTACACAGCAAATTCTTAATAAAGCACAATTAATATCTTGCTACTTTTAAAATATATTTACAAATATTCAAGTGTTTTTGGATGGTGAAAATTGTATAGATGAATGGTCAACATTACTCACTGGGAATCTAAATATGGCAGCTCCAAGTTTTTAAAAAACAGCAACTAATTGTTCATACTGTCATGATTTCTTAAGTTTACTTACTTTATCTTAACCCTCTGCCTGGGGTAAACCCAGATTTAGATTTCAATTGCTCAAATTGAGTTTTCCATAATATCCAAGATTTGACAAATAGTTACAAGCATGCTAGTATTTGCAGGTAGCCAGTGGGGAGGAGGAAAATAGGAACCTTGATCCTGGCTATCAGAATCAATTGGAATTGATAGCCTATCAAAAAAGCCTTTACAATGACAAGTTTAGACTGTTTAGTAATGCAATGCTTATTTTAGAAAGAACTGAATGCCATTGGATTTGAAAGCAAAGGCAAAAGTCAGTTTAAAATAAAACAAAAAAAGTTCAATAAAATGAAAAAAGTGATTCTAGCAAGGCAAGTTAAATGATCAATTTAATCTGGTTTCCTAAAAGCAGGAAAAACAAAACTTCTAAGTAGCTTCACTAACCTCAGTATCAATGTATAACATATAGTGTTGGAACTGCTGAGAGGGAAAAAATGCTATGCTTGGATGAAACAAATTTATTTTAATTTTTCAAAAACAAAAATCTATTGCTGAGTTCCTGAAGGTTCATGTCTGGAAGTATACACCAAAGAAAAGAACTGTAAATAAGTTACCTGCAAATAAACAAAATCAGGCAGCTAGGCAAATTAAACAAAAACAAAAAAAGTGATACAATTTCCTTAAAAAAATTATTTTGAAGTACAAAAAAAATCCAATTAATCCTATATACCTATAATACAACAGAAATAAAAGTTCTTTAACAAACTGCCAGGAACTTCAGATTTTGGATTAATCACCTTGTTTTAATGCATAGGACCGGATCAATAAAGTGCCAACACAAGCTTATTGTATTGCCATGGCTGTGTCAGGAAAGAAAACTGGCATCACAGTAACTGTGCAACAGGGTTTATTTCAACATATTTTCTTGTCATGCATTAAAAAAAAAGTATCAACATTGAGGCAAACTGGTTGGCTGAATATTCAGAGACCAGGCTAGCAACCACCAATAATGTTTAAATTGGAAAACTCCAGCTCCATTAATTAATGCAGTTTTGGGGCAAGAATATATATTTAGCTGGCACACTGGTGATTTTCAGATGCCGACTGGCAATAAAAATGATGCCTCTCATCTGCAGTTTAATTGTGAGAAATTTGACCCTGTTGTGCCTACAATCAGACAGCTAGCTTAAGGCTGAATACAAATATTCTTGGGTCTGGGCATCCTTGCACTGCATGAAAAATAGCCACCATCAGCAATCTACATCAAAGCCTCTTTCACCTCGAACTAACTGTTTTAAATACTAAAACAAAAAAGCTCAAAATTAATGTTTGCTTTATGATCAATTTGCCTCAAGGCAGGTACAAAGATTTGATGAGAAAACACAAAAATAACAGTTTTGCTTACAGTCTATTGAGCTAGCCAATAACTCCTGTACACTTGCAAGATATTGAGGTGCCAGAATGCAACTGCCAATTGGTCCTCGTGTTAGATAAATCAACAAACCATTTTATACAAGCAAACTCCTTGTAGGTAGGTTATGTATGGACTTAAGAGTCTGCAGCAATGTAATTCCCCTATATTAAAAGGGACAACAATAGGAGGAAAAGTGCATTAATTTTTGATTAGTACATAGCATAATGTTGTGTGTCTGGGACAGAATGAAGTACCTGAAATAATTTTGAGGTACATTAAGAGGGCAGTCAAATATTTTAAAGCAAGGATTGTGGCATGGAATCAAGCAACAGTTAGAATAGTGTTCCCAAAAGATGACCAGTCACCCTGAAGTCTCTTCACAATAAAGAATTGCTTTTAAAGTCAGTTCAAACTATTTACAGCAAATCATTAAGAAAAGGAAACTACTCAAAGATATTTTATTGTGAAACATAAAGGGCATAATTTGTAGAACTAACATGCAAGGATTTCTGCTTTGTGAGCAAGAAGTGTTCAGCATTCGCTTAACTGCTATTGTGCAATAGAGAGAACATATTTCACTTAAATATAGTTTCAACGTGCTACAACTGCTTGGGCCAAATGGCATAACATTTCCTCAAAAGTACAATTCGACTTCTTAATCTAGATAAAAGATTTTCTAAGCTCTAGTGTCTGCAAAATATAATCCGATCATCATTTTAACATCAAGAATGCCAAATGCCAATGTCTTTAAAAACACTGGCTTTAGAATAAAATGATCAAAATCCAAACTTTGGGGACTATGATAAAAACAGCTAGAAAACGTTAATTTTGCAAATGCACTTTTAAAAGGAAATGCATATTGACAGGTTATGCACTGTTTGTACCATGTGGAGCACTTTTTCTACAGCAATCAGCAGTGAGAGAGATGCAGGTCAAAACAGCCACTATGTGTAAACCAAAGGCAAACCAGCTAGAACAGATGCAGCTAATGATGATTTATACTAAGTCCATACTAATACCACAGGTTTCAATGTACAGATTAAATAGTCTTATATACACTTCTTATGCTCAATCTTAGTTCACACAATTTTAATTTCTTCTAATTTGTCATTATATTTATTATATAAAATTAATTCACTTTATGCCTCTCCCCAAACATGAATGTTATAGATTGAACATCGCAGCAGCTTTGCAAATAAGAATGGATTATTTTTAAAGTTTAAAAAAAACCTATTCTGAGCAAATTGTCTCCATTTTCCCCCCGTGCCGTACAAATACAATCTCAAATCTTATCAACTTTAAGATTTGACCAGAGACCCTACAATTTGGAATAGGTTCAGGAGGAGATAATAAGCAAAAAAAATTCTTTTTCACTGATTTGGCTTGGTAGGACAACATTAACTGGCCACATCTCTGCATTTGATTCGATGGGCAAGTGCCACAGGTGTTCTCTTGCACTGTGGTTCATTTTGTGACTCTTAACCCATCCATCCATCCATCCATGTTCATAATTCAAGTTTTGTAATGGGTCAACAAAATTCAAAGCAGATCTTAAGTTAAATCACAGATAATAAAATAAAATATATTTCCACATACAGAGGCAGAGATTTTGAAAATAAGTCACAAACTGAATCTTTTGTCATCAGGAATGTATACAATACAATGTGGATGCAAATAAAGTTACTGCTTATTGCTTGCAGTTATATATTCAAGTCCCAAACCTAGCAGCCCTATGTTTAAGTGCATTAGTTTTGTGGTCATGTGTTACTTCACAGTATCAATTTTCAGGGGCACTCTTTTAGCCCTATCTGACGACATTATGTGAGAGGAAGCGAAGTACCTGGGAAGCGGCCACTAATAGTGTTAGTGATATAAAGCAATATTATTGACACACTTCCTGACATTTCAGTAGCATTGTGTGTCGCTATACCTGATTTTCCTTTCAGAAGGAAAGGCCAATACACTTTCGAAAACATACAATTTCAATTCTTTAAAGTGAAATAAACAGAGAACAAATTCAGAACAGTTTAAAAATTAAATGACAAGAATCAAATTACAGCTACCAAATAAATTATACTTGTGCATTATGACAAGATCTTTACAATTATTAGTATTCCAGCCTTCAAAGTCCACGAGAGACAAAGCATGACTGCAAAGATATGGTTCACTTAAACTCAAACCAAATATCACAGAAGTTTAACCAGGTTAGTGTTTAACAAAAAAATACATGCAATATTTGCATTTGAAAATTGCAAGGGTACAGACTAAAGAATCAACCAGTCTTTTTCAGCATACAAGTCGTTTCAATGACCGAAGATTGTTAAATAAACAGATCTACCCCTTAATTAAAAACATTGCAAAATAAACCTCACTTTAGTAAGTGTGCACAGTCAGTAAGCAAAATGGAAAATAAGCAAATTAAACATGTTTTAGTACACGTTATCCAGTCCTCAGTAAGTGCTGCAGGAGTACTGAAGCTTCCAAATAGGATGATTACAAATTATGTTGTCTGTTCCACACAAAGTGAACTTGAAACATTCTGTATGAGCTTTAATTTACAACAATCAGTACCAGAAATTTTTTCTGAAATTTCAGTGTGTGCTTATTGAAGGGTCCAATTAGGTACAAGGGTAAGAAGCATGTCTTTTGAAAAGTGAGAGAAGTAATCCATGGTGAACTCAAAGACCCTCATGTATTTATTAGATCATGATCCCTTACAGGTACAGATTTGATCACTGTACAGCTACAAGTCATGATTAATCTGGGGTCTTTTGTTATTTAGTGCCATTATATTGTCTCTACAAACTGGATTAGACAATAAGCGTTTCACAGAACAGCTCTGCGGGCACACGCAAAGTTGCTCTAAGATACGTCAAAACTAACAATACTGGGTGGGAGTGCAATGTAATACAAGGGCAAGGAGTTCTGCACCCATCCAGAAAATACCTGATTATTCCTAGCAATATGGTCAGTGTTATTAAACTACCAGATATTATCCTGTGCATGTATGTACGTGCACAGATGGGTTTTTTAAAAAAAACCTTTTTGCTTAAGTTGGAAATGACCTATTTCATCACAAATACTTTCAATACCAATAAGATCACATCTTTTAAAAGGTATTTGCACATTGTTCTACAGCCACCACAGTTTCGTTTTTTTGTTTAAAAAAAAAGAGTACACCACAAATAGCCATTTTTGGAGAATAGGGAGCTCTGAATCACATATACGGGGGAAGGAAAGAAAAAATTTTTGCATGTCCCAACCGAACCCAGGAGAGGCTCTGTAAACTGGTGAGGGTGCATTAATGCAGCAGGCTTACATCTGATTGTTGTACGCGTAGTTGGGAGTGTCCGAATATTCATTGTACTGTGGGCTTTGCATGGTCCCTTGCACTGCACCCACAGCAGCTTGTTGGGCTGCCTGCTGCACATGTGGGTTCTTCCACGCACCTGTGGTCCATTCCTCTTGTGCCTTGCTCATGCTGCCACCACTGCCACGGTAATAGTTATGAACCTGCGGTTGGTGATAAAATTACGGAATTCAGTCTTCAAAAAGACAACAAGCACTTCGGGCGGGGGGGGGGGGGGGGGAGTGGAAAATGTGCCTAATTTAAAAGAAACCAGAGGTCATGCAAATGAACAGGTTGGTGTTTGTACTCCACTAAGGCTTCCTCCTCCAAAACTTCATCTCAAAAAAAAAAAAACTGCAGATGCTGGGAATCAAAGAAAAATAGAAAGCTCTCTCTCTGCAGATTCTGCATAGACCTACCGAGTTTCTCCAGCGCATTCTGGATTTGTTGCCATTATTTTCTATTCCTTTCTCCCTCATGTTTTACCTAACTTCTCCTTGAATGCATCCGTGCTCTTTGCCTCAAACATTAATTGATAGCGAGATCCCTACTATAGCCACTCTGAGGGAACGGTTTCCTCTGAATTCCTCATTGGTTTCATTCATGAGGATCACCTATTTGGTGACCCCCTTTTAGTTTCAGAATTCCTACAAAGATAAGGTGAAAGGGCAGAAATAAAGCTGGGGACAAAAAACAAGAACAGAAATTAGCTACCAAAATGAATTGCTCATACTGCATCACTAGCCAGCTCAGGAGTAGTTCAGGAGGACATTTAAAATGGCCAGAGTCTGGGGCTTCAATATCTTCCCCCTCAAACATGGGTTGCAGCTGATCCACAGCACAGTGGTACTGATCCTGAGCAAAAAACAAAATCAAAAGACCACTAAAAAGAAAAGTGCCTTGGTGAGACCATATCTGCAATACAGAGGAGGCACTGCTTTAATGGTAGGCCTAGAAAGTTAGTCCAGAGACCCAGGTTTGTATGGCAGATGGTGGAATTTGAATTCATAAATATCTGGAATTAAGAATCTGATGACAACCATGTTGTGTCAAAAGAAACCCTTTAGATTCGCTAACGTCCTTTAGGGAAGGAAATCTGCTGTTCCTAACGGGTCTGACCTACATGTGACTCCAGACCCATAGCACTCTGATTTGACTCTTAATTCACTCTAAGCAGTTTGGGTTTTGGCCCAACCAGTGATACCAATATCAAATGAATGAATTTAAAAAAGTACTGTACAGAGTTTTTAGCCATCTTCCTTGAAAGTGGATAGAATTGTGTGACAAGCATTTAGGGAAGGCTCATTCGACTTATTCCTGGGAAGAAATGTTTACATTATGAAAGATTAGGCCTATACCCATTGGAAGTCAGAAAAACAAGTCGCGATCTTACAAGATCGCGATGGGACTTGACTGGGTGGGACACCAGGATGTTTCCTTCCTCTTTCAAGGGGGAGCCTAGAACCACAGGAAGGTTTAAAAATAAGGGCTCTCCCTTTTAAGACAATTTTGAAAACCTTTCAGTGGGCTGTCAGTCTGTGGATGCAGGTCAGTTGGCTGGATGCCTAGTTTGCGATAGAGTAACGCCAATAGCATGGTCCCACGGCAGCTGAGGTTACTATGAAGGACTTTCCTCTCAACTTCTCCCCTCGCCAGAGGTGTGACAACCCTCAGGTTAAACCACCAGTCATTTCTCTCTCTCTACTGAGATAGCAGCCCTATAGTCTGGTAGGGCTACGGCTACTTTAATCTGTGGAATTCTCTTTCTCAGAGAGCAGTGAAGGCTGGGTATTTGAGAATATTCAAGGGTGAGTTAGACAGATTTGACCATCAAGGAATTTGGACAAAACAGGGAAGTGGGAGTTCAGGTGAGATGACAATCAGATCAGTCATGATCTTGTTGACTAGCAAGACAGGCTCAAAGCAACCAAAAAACAAACAAAAAAACGCCTATTCCAGGTCCTATGATCCTAGAGGTCCTCCATCTCCAAAATGCACAGCAAGAGCTAAGAGGTTAAAACATACAATTTTCAAAACATACCATAACACTTTCTGTAAGTGAAACCATGAGATAAATAACTTGAGCTATAGTCAAAAGAAATGAATAACTTTTAAGTTGAAATAGAAAGAGAGGATAAAGGAATATCTGGAAGACAGATGTAGCAGCCAGAACTACTTACTGCTAAAGATTCCTCAGTTTGATAAATATGTTACAGTAATAACAGTGCAGCCAACATCTGGAGAATTTAAATGTGTTTTATTCAGCTTCAGGGGGTGCCAACATGTCTCTGGACATGTTGACTGTCTAAGTGATAACACAGCAGTTTGCAAAAGCACGGTTAAATATTTGCACTATATTTTGCATTTATTATGTAGAGCTCATTTCTTCTAACTACAGGTACACGTGACCAAAACCCAGTTTGCTATCCAAATTAGTACAATGTTTATTGAACACAGTACTTTATCATCAATACCACCATTTCACAAATGCCACCGTATAGACCTGGAAAGATGGAATACAAGCGCCGAACAAAGCAAGAAACACGAAGCTCAGCAGCCACCATTTAAGCCTACTCAATTCGTGCGCTTGTCAGCTGAACATAAAAATCCAAACCATGGGCACATGTTGTAACCATCAGCCTGTGGTTTTTTTTTTTCTTTTTTAACAGTGGTTGCACTTTTATTAAATAGAAAACTGTTTAACTCAATTTCTGAAAACACACAAGGGTTAGGCCATCAAGGCAGAGACAAGGAGGAATTTCTTCACTCAGACAGTGGTGAATCTTTGAAATTCTCTACTTAAGGACTGTGGAATCAAATCATTAAGCATGGCCAAGACAGAAATCACAACATTTCAGGTTGCTATCATCAGGCAATCTGCAGATAATGCAGAAAAGGTAGATGATCATGGCTGATGGGCATTTCAACTCCACTTACCCGCACTCTCCTCGTAGCCCTTGATTCCTTGCGAGATCAAGAATTTATCAATCTCTGCCTTGAAGACATATCTGGGAGTGCTAGTACAGGATTCTCTAAAGGTTAACTTGCAGGTTGAGTCTGTGATTAAGAAAGCGAATGGAATGTTGTCATTTATCTCAAGAGGGTTGGAATATAAAAGCAGTGATGTGCTTCTGAGACTTTATAAAGCTCTAGTGAGGCCCCATTTAGAATACTGTGTCCAATTTTGGGCCCCACACCTCAGGAAGGACATACTGGAACCGGAGCGCGCCCAGCGGAGATTTACACAGATGATCCCTGGAATGGTAGGCCTAACATACGATGAACTGCTGAGGATCCTGGGATTGTATTCATTATAGTTTAGAAGGTTGAGGGGAGATCTAATAGAAACTTACAAGATAATGCATGGCTTAGAACGGGTGGACGCTGGGAAGTTGTTTCCGTTAGGTGGGGATACTAGGACCCGTGGGCACAGCCTTAGAATTAGAGGGGATCAATTTAGAACGGAAATGAGGAGACATTTCTTCAGCCAGAGAGTGGCGGACCTGTGGAATTCATTGCTACGGAGCGCAGTGGAGGCCGGGACGTTGAATGTCTTCAAGGCAGAGATTGATAAATTCTTGATCTCACAAGGAATCAAGGGCTACGGGGAGAGTGCGGATAAGTGGAGTTGAAATGCCCATCAGCCATGATTAAATGGCGGAGTGGACTCAATGGGCCGAACGGCCTTACTTCCACTCCTATGTCTTACCGTCTTATTGTCTTATGATCAAGGATAGCAAACTAATTCTAGTGGACCAAATGGCCTGTGTTCTTAATATACAAATAGAGTGAAGGTATGTTCAACTTGTTATTTCTGGTTCTTACCAGCATGATACAGGGGTTTGAGGTGGGGTGGATGAAGAGGGCAGACGGAGTTATGGAGAAGGACAATGATCGTATATAGACCATTCAATCCAAATGAATCATAGGATCTTTCAACAAATCTAAGATTAGTTCCGTATTGCACCCTCCATGTGATCAACCAGGACATTAAGATGAAGGCCATCCTTCTGAAAACTCTTGATAACCATGAAACTACTAAAAATGAGTGCACCTAATCAAATACAGACAGGCAACACAACACATCAAATATTAAACCATTATATTTAAATCCTCAACTATTGTTCAACAGTACTAGATAAATCAGCATTTCAAAATGAGTCAGTGGAATAAATAAGGACCTGTTATATCAAAAAAACACTACGGCTCATTAATTGCTAGAAAGTATCATAACGCGCACGTCAGAAAGCTATAGACAGGACTCAGAACATGCAGCTTTACAGTATGTGGACTTTACACTGAAAATTAATTACATGACAAGGCATTTATTTACACTGGCAATATACACTAATGGTATCTTAATTGAATCCAAAAAGTGGCAGCTGAACTCATTAGGAGTTTTGCAGTGTACAGTTATTCTAATACTGTCATTAATCAAATACACACTGCACAGATTCAGAATGCAAAAAAGTAAAAATGTCTGACAAAATAAAGTGGTGAATGTTTTGTTTCCTCCTTTTCTTGTACTTCCAAAGGTTCAATACCCTCACCCTTTATTAGGAGGCTTAGCACATGACGTTGAATTGATTCTCTCCCCAGATATTTTATATTGGAACTAGGGTTCATGAAGACTGTCAAGCACTACGCTCTTCCATTTATCCAAACCCAAACTGACAGAACCCAACACTGCATTTAGGCAATTGGAAACAAACAATAAAAATTCCACATCTCTGATGCCATCAGCATTATGGGGCCCTCTGCTTTACATCCACGTATGCCATCAACAGCAAGTCTTCAATTCTCAGCTTGAAAATTCAAATAGGCTGCTTAATCTCAGATCAGGTTGACTCATGGATTTAATTAGCAGCTGTTTCCTATGATAAAAGGGTTCTGGTTTATTCCATTATAAATAGCACTGATACAATTAACAAATCCAGCTCCTGGAAGGTTTTTTTTTTGATTCTCAATAGAGTGTATTTTGTCTTGGTGGATGTGCAGATCACAGACTTCTGGATTAATGGGTTTTTTCAGCATACATTTGATTCATTATCACAATCTCATGAATGAAATAGTGAAACTGCAGGACATATTGTTTGATTTGGAATAGGAATGAAAGTACATAGCTTGCCAGGAGTGCACATTTTGAAGCTGAGACAGAATAGAGGGAGAGATGCATTCAAAGACTGTCAAGAAAACTCAGGTTATGCATTAACCTATTGAACCTGTTCAAACAACACGCTTGTTAAAACTCAAAACTAATCCAAATGAAGGTGCTTAATCGGTTCGTATGTCCGTTGCTTTCACTGGCAAATAAATCAATCAATCAAGGGATTAACAGCTGTATCTTAAAAATAAAAAGGATACTCTTCAAATATCTCAAAAAGCAGATCAGTATAGAACAACAACACAATGCAAAATGAATCAATCAACTCCTAAACCACAAACCAATTTTATGGTTGGCAGTCTTGGAATGCATCTCTGCAAGAGGAAAATACAGAAGAGGATGCTTTTTACAATCAGAGGATAAAGGTGAACACATAGAAACAGCAGTAAGATCTTGCCAAAGATGATACAAATAAAAACGTTTAAATAAACAAAATAATTAGGTTTTAATATATTTCACCCCTTCTACGTGTGAATATGTTTACATTAATAGATTGCTGAAAGGGAGCATTTGGTGCAGACGATTTACTATCAGACAGTGGAAATAAGTTGAATTAACATTCTCAGACATAGCCAAAAATTTTGCAAACTTCAGTGACCATTTTTTCAGTTTTGTTCGTTAATCCAGCTTCGTCATACTGTCACAGTCACTAATTTTTCCAAGTCACTTCCTTACTATTTAAACCAAACAGGAAAACAGATATCACTCTTATATCAAATCCACTTTTCTAATGTCATCTCATCAGTAAAGCCATGAGCAAGGTAACCAGGTGCAAGATATTCAACCTTAACTTAGGCCACCTTTGCTGAAATCCTCATACATTTGTCATCTCCTGAGAAGCCTCCCATAAATCACCCATTTTTGCAACTCATTCAAAAAATTTGCAGCCTAAATGCTATCCTGCATCAATATCTATTCACCCATCACTCCAGCCTGTGCTAGCCCGTAGTGGATTCTCTGTCCTTAGCAAGTTCTCAAATTTTACCATTCTCATCCTGATCTTTAAATCCTTTCCTGGGCTCTCTTCACTTTACCACAGTCTAACAAATAATCATTTATGTAAATGTCATTAATAAATTTTAGAAACCAATTTGCATGCTGTGAAAAAAAATCTCCCTTGTACAACTTGCACCCTCATCTTTCCCCCAAGCTCTCTTCTTTTTGAGCACAGTATTTTTGCTAGAGACAGCCAGAAAAGTAACCTGACGCCACTCAAATATAAAGCATACGATGACTCTAATTGTTAACAGGATAAATGTAGACAAAAGGGAATACATCCTATGCAATACAGACAGGAAAGGCCAAAAACAAACCAAAACACCCTCTTGGCCTGGACCAACTAGAACTAAACCATTACCAGGAGTTAGGTTTAGGAGTTAACCCTAACCCAAACCAGGGCCACTAATGCAAATACCAGTGCAAATGTCCACCTTAGGGCAGCAAAGAAACAGTAGCTTCAGAACAGCATTGTATTTCTGCAGCCTATACTCTGACAGATCTTCCTATTGCTAATGGCCCCTCTTGCACAGGAATAAAGGGAAAAAAAACGAAAAGAACACAATGAAAGAAAATAAAAATCAAAAACAAACTGAGGAAGAGGCTTATCCAACCTAGGAAGTGGGTGGCACTCTCAAACTCAAACACTAATTATTGCTTGTGCGGTCTGATAGCATCCTGGCAGCTGAAATCTTAGTGTGATCTTTGCCAACTGGGACTGTGCTTGCCCAGTTGACTCAAGAATAGGACTGCACAGTGCCCCACTAGATTTGGTTCAAGGATTTCATGATTGGTTGGGTATAACAGGAATTATTCATCAATAATTGCAAGCTATTTCATGGACATTCAAGGAGCCACGATACTTTGAACAAAATAGACAAAATAACAGTTCAAATGTGCTACCATCCCAAGAAGATCCTCTATTACTACCCCATGACAACCCCCTCTTCTTACATGCTGTTTTCACCTGCATTTGGGTTTGTACCTGTACCTAGGTATTTCCAGTCGATTCAGCTGTCCAA
Organism: Ginglymostoma cirratum; assembly: GCA_024137785.1. Classification (NCBI taxonomy): domain Eukaryota; kingdom Metazoa; phylum Chordata; class Chondrichthyes; order Orectolobiformes; family Ginglymostomatidae; genus Ginglymostoma; species Ginglymostoma cirratum. The sequence goes on from JAHRHZ010000081.1 coordinate 10,869,505, forward strand.
AGCTGCCGATGGAGCTCTTGCAGAAATTCCAGTCATATGAAGCTCAGAGGCAGAAGGATGCTTTGGAACAAAAACAAACTGAAGTGTTTGCATCTTTTTTTGAAGTTTATATAAGAATGCAAAAATGTTGTTCCTGGTAAAGCAGCAACTGGAGATCTCCCACATTTATTAAATACTGTAGTGGTAAGGCCTGAACGTCACTATTGAAATTCAAATCGCAATGTGGCACTGCCAAGAAGTACTCCCAAATCAGGGATAAATAAAAATTTACAAATTTCTGAGCTGTTCAAATCACTTACTTTTTTGCCGTGAATACATAGCTGAGAGAGCAGGTATGCAGGCTATAACCCAATCAAATGAACTTTACCTTAGTTAGAGCGACGAAAGACAACACAGCCACTGCTGTGAACATCACAGTTGGGATGAGCATCACAACTGCAGAGCCTGCATTTGTCCCGAAGAAGGTAATTGTAGCTATCCAGCCACTGTAGGGTGCAGTAAAAAAAAAACATATTAGGCTCAACCAAGGACTAGTATTTTTATTTTTAAGATTGCTGGTATAACCTGAACACCATCACATATTAAATCAATGCAGATGTTATATACCTTTTAAAACCTATCTTCGTAACTTCGATCACAACAAATTCACCGATTGAGAGGCATTTTGTATTCATGTACAGTTCAAGGTGTTGCAGGAATGCAAGTTCTTTCTGCATCAAGCAGATGTTTACCACAATCCTTGCAACCATTCTTGTCAAAAACCTTTCTATTGACTTCCCGACATCTTCCATAATAAGTTATTTTACAAGCTTTGAGTGGACTTCCTGCAACTGTTAAAACTACATAGTTGGACAGAAAGCATGTTGTATTTGGCAAAATGATAAAACGCTATGAAATCATGCAGAAGATGGATGGATTTGGCAGAAACAGAGGCAAAACTCTCACTACAACTAACATTGTTAATTGTAGACAACATGAATAGAATTGTACAATTTAAAACAAACTTTACCTGAAATTCCAAAAAAAAAAAACCTGCATAATTTGAGAACAAGAGAAGGTGGATCAGGAATTTGAACATGAGACCCATGCTGCTCACCCCATGAAATCTGCTATAACTTCAGGGGTTTCATGCCAGAAAGGATAGTGGGTATTGTATGTCTTACCTCTTATTTTTATTGATGATCTGCATTTGATGTTCATAGGAAACACACCAGGTGATCTACTTCCCCTATCACAGAAATCTTAGGAAAGTCCAGTATTGCGTCAACTAATGCATCTTAGTGATCAGAATATCTGTTCATTCTTAGCATTTACCAATTACCAATGTGGTAAAATAGGCGTAGGTTCATAGACTCACAGGACACCTTCCATCGTTAGCAGAAGATTTTGTTTTACCTCTCCAGGTGTCACTCACACTATACCACAGCAGGTATGACAGCCATTTTTCCCTCCTTACAATACAGGTGAGTGAGGCACATTAGCAATGCTAGTGACCCAAATGACGCTCGATTCAAATTATTCCCATTCACCAAGCACGATGCACATTGTTCGTCCACTCATGCTTTTTCCTGAAAACAGATCCTTGGCACATTGTCAGGTGTTTCATCCTGAGCAATTTTCATGTCTCCCTCAGTTGGAAGTGGAATTGAACTTGCCGTGTTAACATGATCATGAACCACATGCTATCCCCTAGCCAACAGAATCAACACATCCCAGACGGTGCAGTTATTGGAAAATAAATTACTGTGCACATGAACATATTAATAATCAAAAATTGCACTTTGGCAAAATTTAGAATATTGGGATTAGCATTCAATGTATATATTCGCAAAACTTCCTATTTATTAGAAACAGAATGTTTGTAGTTAGCGTTTCTCCTACAAACGGGATGCTTTCCAGTAAGTTATACTACGACCCACTGCAGTCAAAAATCAACTCAATTTCCTCTCCATTCCTTACGAAGCAGAGTGGTCAATACTTCATTTACAGCAACAACCTCTCAAGGAGCAAAACACATGACACTTGCTTGTGGTTTACTAAATAAAATTTACATTGAATCTTTCACACTCTATTAGCATTTGCTCATTGTTAAGACTAGTCCCAGCAAAAAAAAAGCAAAAATTTACATCTGATTCTTTCTACAGCCAGGAGACCTTCAATGATAGCTGACACTTATGTACTGTGACAGCGTTGATATTTATTAGCCCTGAGAACTCATTAAAATATAGTTGACAGAATAGATTGGAGGTATCAAAAGGTCCAGGGAGTAGTGTACACATAGGACCAAAGGAAAAGAACAGAACAGCACAAAAGTTAGTGCACAAAGCTTGCTGATCAGTGAACAGTTATTAGATCTCACAGTTAATGCTTTAAATAAAAATTTAAAAGGTGAAATGGATTTTCCATTTAATTGAAACAGATTTTTCGCGAAGCCAGATATAGGTGAGGTTCAGCATACCCTATTCATTACTGCACACAGCCTTAAAAATCACTTCCATTCAAAAACCTTTAATTTGCCAGTGACAGAATGGAAGTGAACTTAAGAATGTAGGAACTAGGAGGAGGAGTGAGCAAATCCAGCCCCTCGAGCCTGCTCCGCAATTGACATGATCACGTCTGATCTCATCTTGGTCTCAACTCCATAACCCATCATCCCATCACTAATTAAAAAACATCTATTGCCTCAAATTTACTCAACATATCAGCATCCGTTGCATTTTTGGAGGCAGGGCGGGGTGGAGAAGTGATTCCACAAATTTCTCATCGGTTTTAACCCCTGATCATAAAACTATGACCTGTCAGTCTAGATTGCCCCACATGAGGAAACATCCTTTCCATATCTACTTTGTCAATCCCCTTTGGCATCCTTATATATCTCAATTACATCTCCTGAACTCCAGAGAATATAGGCCTAAACTACTCAAATCTTTCAAGACAAACCCCTCATCTCTGGAATCAATCTAACCAACTTCCTTCCAACTACCTCCAACACAACTTCATCCCTCAAGTGAGGGGATCAAAGCATATGCACTTGGTGTATTGCAGTCTCAATAATACCTTGCTCAGTTTCAACTACAAGTGATCAACGAAGGGACAAATGGGATAGAAATAAATTCATTTCTCAGAAGTGGAGAAAAACCATCAGTGGTTTGGGGTAGGGTCTACTCAAATGGAACATGGGCTTTCTATATAGTATTTATCATTTTTAATATCAAAACTTGCAGAAGTGGGCAACCAAAATAAATTAATATGAAATACTGGACAGATTGAGGTTGACAATGAGGTTCCTTTAACAGTTACCATCTTGGATTTTGTTTAGAACTGCTGCAACCAATTTTCAGACTGCCATACACTTATTTACAGCACCTTTTATTACTTTGGGATAAACTTTCAATGAATTCAATACAACACAAAACAGCTGGATGTTTGATTCTTCAATGTTTTGCAAGGAACAACACCGGTGTCAAAATTTAATGCACTGGATAAAGCCCTAAACAACCGGCCAACACCAAATCAATAACTAATGTTGATAATGCTCCCTGAAAACCCCTGCAGCTCTCTGAACAGGCCTTCTGAAATGACAAATTCAGGATAAAAAAATGGCAAACAAAATACCACAAACAGAAACATCATTCCAAATCATCTCAAATCATCTACCCATTTCAATAAGTTTACTTAGGGTTCATACAATCAAAACACGATTGGATAGTGACATTTTACTCATTATGATTATTCAGCTGTTCAACACATTCTTCCTATGACAGGTCCTAACAGTTCTTATTCTGAAGGAAATGGAAAATAAATACCATTCCAAGGTTTACATTGGAATGTTCATTGCAGCACTGTTAACTGAAGCCCAAAACTATACTGATTAACAGTCTAGAATACAAACTACAACTGCCACATTAATATATAACCACTAAATTTGATTACATTTAAAAAATGAGTTAGATTCCACTTATGAATTATATGTTTTGTAAATCATTCTGATATAAATTAAACTTACTGAAGCCTACATATTATTTAATTCAGAACGTATAAATCAGAACAGCTGAATTAAATTCACTGCAATTTATATTTGTTTAATTATTAAAATATTTTTCAGACAAGCACATTTCCATATCTTGTACAGTTATTATTAGATTCACAGATATGAAATCTAGAGTTTAATTTTCTTAAAAAGAGGCTTTAAAAGTGAAAGGAAACTTAAATGTTAAGCTAAGTTTTTGTAATTCATGGTCAGCATGTAGGCACAGCAAGCAATTAGAAAGGTAAACAGAATACTGGAATGGAGTATATAAAGACGGAAGTCTGGTCACAACTGTACAGGGTACTGGCGAGTACTGTGCACAGTTTCGGTCTCCTTACTAAAGCAGGATTATATTTGCATTAGAAGCGGTTCAGGGAAGCTTCATCAAATTACTTCTGGGAAAGAAGCAATTAGCTTATGTGGAAAGGTTGAACCAGTACTCACTGAAGTTTAGAGGGACAAGAGATGATCTTATTAAAAGAAAGTCTGACAGATTGACTGGATAGATGTTGGATGTAGACACATATAGATTTGGTGACAGAAAAGAGAGAAGCCTGGAACTAAGCAGAAATTAAAAAATATGGCAATGTTCCGGCAATGTTCTCTCCAAGCTGTGCTACCACTCTAAGGTTTCGCACATGCCAACAAATTCACCTACAGTTGAAGTCGTTGCCGTGCCCGGACTGCAGAGGTTCAAGCACCAAAAAGAAAAATTAGAGGGAGCACTGTCTCCTAGTCAGGTTGGAATTTCTTTCAGGGAGTGGGGTTCCAGGCTTCAGATGGGCTATCTGAGAGAAGAGTGGAGACTGGGTAAATGGTATATTGACAGTTGGGTTAGATTCTTGCTCAATAAGGGAATCAGAAGTTATGTGGGGCAAGTAGGTTCAGGAAGCTAAATGGCTTACTCCAGCACTGTCATATTCTTTTTGGTCCATTGTTTTGCATCTGGTCGTAACCCTGTATCCAGTTTGCCACAAAGTTGACAATAGCCACCTACTGACATGCACTTCAAATTCTTAAAAATGAAAGCTTAAAGATGAAATCTTGCAGATCACAAAGTTTGAACACCATTAAACATTCTCCAAATGCCACGCTTTCCTCCTTACTTTAGTCTATTCATAATGATAAGCGTGAAGCAGTGCAGTCAACACATAGGATCTTGGGGATGTCCTTGCCAAGGCTGCAAAACAGCCAAAAATCACTGGACAATCACATTCAACAGGTTGCAATTGTTAATCTGGGTACCAATGTCTTCAGAAATTTGTTTAATCTGAATAGGCACAGTTCGAGTTCACAAATATCAAATTTCTGGTTCACAATAGAAGCAATACCTTAAAAGGTTTTTTGATAACAGCTTTGTCATCTTCATATTTTTAGTCAAAGCTTCCAAATTTGAGAACAGGATTGACTTAACAGCAGCTCTACAACCTGCACTGTCAACAATTCTGGTCATAAAGTCAGAAAGATGAGCTGCTGAAAGGTATGCCTAGTGGACTTTTGAATCACAGTTAACTTGGTGTTTTATTATGGATAAAACATTGTCGCAGGTGGTCACTGGAAAGGAGATGGAGACACCAGAGCCTTTGCAGGAAAGGCATGTTTCCAGGTCGAGTAAATTCTTACCAAGTGAACAATCAAGAAATTTAAAGTCTAATGTCATAATAAATAATGCATGAACTAGCATTATTCTAACAACATTCTTTGGTTACATAATGAGAAAAGTTGTATGGGACCATTGATAAGCACAGCGAACAGAATAGAGCTAGAAGAGGAAGTATGGGAGGTAGCTCGCTTGCGGCATAAGCATTGGCATGAATCATTTGGGCTGAATGGCCTGTTTCTGTACTATCCATTCTATGGAAAAGTACTGAATATCCCAAGGTAATTCACAAACAAGGTCAGGTACACATAAAATTAAGGTACATGGCTGGAGAAGTGAGCATTTGCGTGACTTACATAAAACTAGTTTAAAGATACTTCTGAAATTTGAGAAATTTGGAGAATTCTAGAACGTGGAAAAGTCGTCTGAACGTGCACTGGAAATAAGGGCTGCTAAACCAAAGAGCCCCACCTCTAACATTCAGTAATAGCCATCTAAGATTGAAACTTCGCAGCTCGCTAATAATTGGGTTAACCGGTTACCTAACTCTGACTAGAACCTTTGATGAACCTGTTTTAGATGAGACGCAGATTAATATGAGAGGTAATAAATGCCAACAATATTCTAGTCTTAATTTCTCAATATACCATAGTTAGTACACAAAGAAATTGATTCTTACCAGACACCCCAGCCAGGGATTCCCACTGCTTGAATAATGCTGATTACCAGCTGGGCCATGAACGTGAAGAAGAATGCCATAAAATTGAATGAACTATCTGACCTAGAAGTGCAGGCATAAGACAGAAGACATTTTCAAGAGCTTTTGTCAAAGTGGCTTCTTCATGCCTAGATACATAATAGTCTCCAATGTTATAAAAGATTTAAACGAAAAAGGTTCAATTCAGTGTTCATTTGAAATACTAGCTTTCAAAAAAATTGGAAACTATAAATCAAAATCTCCAAAAACTAGCTGTAGAAATTAAGTGGTCAGAAAGCAGAGAAAGAACATAACTTTAAAAACCATCTCAAAGCAAAGCTGCACATCAACTTAATTATTAAATCGAGGTTGTCTTACACAATTAAATCCGGCTGCACCTAAGCAATCTTAAAAAAAAAGTTAATGAATACGAAGGATATCAATGAATAGCATAGATGATACATAAAAAGGGTGGTTTTGCTGGCAGAGATTTCACACACAAGATCTGTATTCTACACAGCCTGAAAGTCTCTTGCATACAGGTTTTATTTGCATTTTCCACAGGGTACTCAATTAGAAAATGACCTGGCTTTCTTTCAAATTAAATAAATAAATTTTACCTCTTCCCAAGTATGTTAAGAGTTAGCAAAAACACAAGCAGTGCTTATAACAAAGGTTTCAATTAAAATTGAACTACGCAAAATTAGTACAGTCAAATTAAAGCCAAGAACAGTAACTCCATTAGATTAGGCAAGATGATTGTTTGTAGCTTGACTGTGAGGAGGGAGAATGGAGAGAAAAAAAAAGGAAATAGCGAGGATCAGTCCCACCCAGCAGAACCACTGAGGATTACGGAGTGGAACTGTTCAAGTCAGTGTTACAGCTTAGAGAGGAAGTGCAGCAGCATGAGTGGAAAATAAGAAAAGAAAATTTTGCCTGCAAACACTCACTAAACAAGCTAAAATTGGTTTGGGACTTTGATGCTTTGTCATATTGATTCTATTTGTTTCACATGCTAAGTCGTCATTCAGATTACATTTTGGCATGAGAACGAGTGCACCAACAACAGTTCTGGCATCTCCAACATGATTTCAGGCAAAGGAATAATCCCACTGCATGACCCAAGATAAGAAAAACTGGATTCAATTAATATGGATTTTTGTGTCCTCAGCCAAATAAAAATGGGAATAGAAAGCACACAGCAATAGAATTAGACATGAATCAGAAGCCCCATTGACATGGAGGTTTCAATAAGCAGTACAGAAAATTACACTGAAAAGTAATTTAGTAAGCCCAGCACTGTAGTAATTTTCCACTTGCTGCATTTGCCTTATGCGAGTAGCTTTCAAAATGCCATTAGAAATCCTCAAGTCTCTTTTCTTTCCCCCCTCCTAAATGAAATTCTACTGCTTGCACCAGAGTGGATGCCTGCACTGTTAAACATAATCTGATGCATGGTGTATGGAGTTACCAGCATAGTGGGCCTCTTCATCTGCAAATCAGCATTGTCTCAGCACACTGTGTGCAATCTTCAGCCATTTCAGTGTTGCTAACTCTAACACTGGTGTTTGTATCTGGAGAAGTCTATTCTGTGGCACCAGATGCATTCCCCCCTTAACACCATTAAGGCGAGAACATAATCTTTCTTTCCCCCCAAAAAGAACAATAGAGGGAGGTGGGTCTCAAAACTCCAGTGTTAGTGCCAAATTGCTCTAACAGCCATTCATTGTCCTATTTACCCCTCTCTATCATTGAGAAATATTGATTCATTGTCCTTCTGAGATATTAACATTATTTCTGATGAGGCACTCCACACCTTCACAACCCTCTGCAAAATTAAATGTTCTTAATATCTCTTTGTTTTCTCTTGAGCAGAAGCCTGTAAGCCAGTGGAAAGAACTTTCCCCAATCTACTTCATCAAGCACCCCTCGATGAAATCTAGACAGTGTTTTCAATGAAATGTCCTAACCTTCTCATCCATGTGAATGGGGCTGAGGAAAAATGAGCGACAGCTCAAGAGTACTTACTTGAAGGCCTTGTAGATTGGTCTAAACCAGCAAACATAAGAGCATGGCGTGAACAGAATCAACCAGAGAAAGGCCAGTCCAAAGTTGACAGCTCCACCTCCTCCAATCAACCAAGCTAGACAGCCAATCAGATTCACTGCAAGTGTGATGCTGTTCACTGCAATAAAGTATCAATAGCACACAACAGCCAATGATCATTCACATTGCAGGCAACTAACATGGAGGTCAGCATTTCCACAGGTAAGGCAATAAGCCAATTAGCAAAGCTGTGATACAAGCCAATGCCCTGAAAGGTGTTATGCTCGAGAACGTGCTTAATGAAACTGCACAGGGCACAACTGCTCTGACATCAGGACAATCGAGGATGGGAACAGGCAATCTACTTTTAGGCCAACTCAGTCTTTAGATGATTGACACTCTTCCTTTGCTACTTTTCACAAGTTATGCAGAAGTCACATTTTGAGCACACTTATGAAAATTTCACTGCTACAGTCACCTGCTATTTAGACATTACACAAAGCCCTAGGATGTCCAATACTACACCAGTCAATATTAACTTGAAACCAAATTGGAACTGGCAAGTCAGTCACTTTTTGTTGCCCCAACCCTTTTGTAAAACAGTACACACAGAATTTATGGAGGTGTCAGTTTGTGATGCAGAAAAGATATCCATCTGCCGAAGAACAGCAACTGTAATGTCAGAATGCATTTGGAGTAATGAAAGCAGTTGAGTTCTGTATCTAAAGGAGGGATGTGCTGGCATTGGAGGGGATCCAGAGATGTTTATAAGAATGATCCCAGGAGGAAAGGCTTGTCATGAGCAGCTGTTGAGGACTCTGGGTTTGTACTCAATGAGTTTAGAAGGGTGAGAGGAGGATCTGATTGAAACGTACAGAATACTGAGATACCTGTAATAGAATGGACACAGAGGTAACATTTCTTCTAGAAGAGACTAGGATCCCAGTGTGTATCCTCAGAGTGAAGGAGCAACCCTTCAGAATGGAGATGGAGAGGAATTTCTTCAGCCAGAAAGTGGTGAATCTGTGGAACGGATTGTCGCAGAGGGCTGTGGAGGCAAGTCACTGAGTCCATTTAAGACAGAGATACATAGGTTCTTGATTAGTAAGGTGATCAAGGGTCATGCGGAGAAGGCAGGAGAATGGGGTCGAGAAACATACCAGCCATGATCAAATAATGGAGAAGTCTTGATGGGTCTAATTCTGTTCCTATGTCTAATGGCCAGATGAAATGAAAAGCAACGCTCAATGTTTGATCAACACAATGACTGCTTCATCATATGACATAGTTAAACACAAACTGTAGCATCTAGAAGATCTTTGAAACTGCTCCACATGGAATCGCTTGATCACGTGATAATGACAATCTGGATGAGAGCTGCCCTGAGAATATATGGATGCAATGATACCCAAATTCCTCCTAAGCTGATTCATTGCAGGAAAAGTAGCATTGATCTTAGCAATCTCTCTGCTTGCTATTTCACTACTGAAATAGAGACGTACAGGCAAACTAGTTCGATCATCCGATAATTTTCTGCTGCACTGAAAAATGCAATTCTTCAGATAATCTCAGAAGCAACATGTTCGCAATAACAATGCTTTAACGCCCTAGAGGGCCCCATGTACTGTACTTAAATGGAATTACATATGGCTCAATTGTTCTATGCTGGTATTTATGATGGATATATGCTAATGCATTAAGAGCAAGATGCTGATATATGGAAAATATTTTCCCTAAGTACTCGAGTCACCAAGAAACACCTACATTGTTCAAGGCATTTCATGGCCTGTTGGGCAAAGGAACGGGGAAGATTTTTCAATAACCATTGCTACGAAGTTGTGTACATTAATTGTGAACTGGGAGGCAGGAAGGTAGAATTTGTTTTTTTTAAAAAAAAATAAGGGAGAACAGTGCATGGTCCCTTTAAGCGGTCAAGTGCTTTTCTAAGCTTTGAGACTTAAATACAGAAAAAATTCCATATATTCGGTGAAGATTGCAGCCAGTTCTAAAACAAGGGAAACATGTATCAGTTGGCTGTGTGGCTGGAAACCTTTGTCGTGTTTTGATGTTTTGGCAAGAGCTGGAATCAGCCAATTAACTGAAACCACGCACTTAGCGATCGAAAGCCAATTGAATTCAAACCTGATGGTTTTGGCAACCTCGGACCAACGCTATTGTACGAAAATTGATGTGTCATCCAAGGTATACAAGGAGAGGTATTTTGAAAAAAATTTAGTGGGAAAGTGAACTGCTGAGAAATAAGCACTTAGCTCTCACAATAAATCACTAATCACTAAATTATAGACCGGTGAGATTCTGACGTCAGTGGTGGAGAAGATTTGAGGGATAGGATCTATTTACATTTGGAAGAAAATGGGCTTATTAGTGATAGGCAGCATGGTTTTGTGCAGGGAAGGTCATGTCTTATCAACTTGATAGAATTCTTTGAGGAAGTGACAAAGTTGATAGATGAGGGAAGGGCTGCAGATGTCATATACATGTACTTCAGAAAGGCATTTGATAAGGTCCCGCATGGTAGACTGATGGAGAAAGTGAAGTTGTATGGGGTCCAGGGTGTACTAGCTAGATGGATACAGAACTGGCTGGGCAACAGGAGACAGAGTTGTAGTGGAAGGAAGTTTCTCAAAATGGAGAACTGTGACCAGTGGTGTTCCACAGGGATCTGTGTTGGGACCACTGTTGTTTGTGATATACGTAAACGATCTGGAGGAAGGTACAGATGGTCTGATTAGCAAGTTTGCAGATGACACTAAGATTGGTGGAGTAGCAGACAGTGAAGGGGACTATCGGAGAATGCAGCAGAATATAGATAGATTGGAGAGTTGGGCGGAGAAATGGCAGATGGAGTTCGATCTAGGCAAATGTAAGGTGATGCATTTTGAAAGATCCAATTCGAGCGAACTATATAGTAAATGGAAAAGCCCTGGGGAAAAACTGATGCACAGAGAGATCTGGGTGTTCAGGTCCATTGTACCCTGAAGGTGGCAACGCAGGTCGATGGAGTGGTCAAGGCAGCATATGGCATGCTTTCATTCATCGAACGGGGTATTGAATACAAAAGTTGGCACGGTTCGACCACATTTGTAATACTGCGTACAGTTCTGGTCGCCACATTACCAGAAGGATGTGGATACTTTGGAGAGGGTGCAGAGGAGGTTCACCAGAATGTTGCCTGGTATGGAGGGCGCTAGTTATGAAGAGAGGTTGAGTAAATTAGAATTATTTACATTAGAAAGATGGAGGTTGAGGGGGGACCTGATTGAGGTCCACAAAATCATGAGAGGTATAGACAGGGTGGGTAACAAGAAGCTTTATCCCCCCCCTCCCCCCAGAGTGGGGGACTCAATTACTAGGGTCACGATTTCAAGGAGAGAGGGGAAAAGTTTAAGGGAGATATGCGTGGAAAGTTCTTTACGCAGAGGGTGGTGGGTGCCTGGAGCGTATTGCCAGCAGATGTGCTAGAGGCAGGCACGATAGCGCCATTTAAGATACATCTAGACAGATACACGAATGGGCAGGGAGCAGAGGGATACAGATCCTTGGAAAATAGGCGACAGGTTTAGATAGAGGATCTGGATCGGCGCAGGCTTTGAGGGCCGAAGGGCCTGTTCCTCTGCTGTAATTTTCTTTGTCCTCTTATCAAAAGAGAAGTACCACGGCACTTCTAGCTAAAAGTCTTCACAGACAAAGAAAAACATACCTGACAGCAGGATCAGCTGAAGAAAGGCAAGACAGACAGTGAAGAAGGCACAGTGTTCTAGAGGACACATTCTGTGTGGACTTTGAGAGGCTAAGTTTTAATTTTTTTTCCTTACTACTTGGGTTATGTAAGTTGGATTTGTGTTTACCGAAATAGCATACCAATAGAATTTTGTTCAGTTAGGGAATAGTCAGGAATTAGAGGTGATTTGGGGGGGTGGGGGGGGGGAATGGTTCTGTTTGTTAGTAATTCTGTAAATTTGTTCACTGTTAAAGAAATAAATGGTTACTTGTTACTTGTAAAGTGAATACCAGGGATTCTCTTTCTTCTCATCTCCCCTTCTCCATAACACAGTCCTTTTCACAAGTAGTAAAACCACTAACTCCTTCTCTCACCCTGGATGCTACTTCAGCATTTGCAGTATTTATTTCAGATTTCCAGCATACATGGTATTTTGCTTTAATCTTTATACAGAATGAAGCAGCTTGGTTGGTTTTGCTTTTTTCATTCTCAACATTACGTAGCTATAATAGCTGGATTTTTCATATTCCGAAGGAACAATGCTAGTCATAGCCCTGCTACGGAGCAATGCATCAAGGTTTCACTGCCCAGATAAAATAATCGTTCAATATGTTAACACCTCATTAATCTAACCTTGCATCTGTGGAGAAGCTACAAACTTATGTCAAACCTCAGATGGTAAAAAGGTCCTAGAAAAAGCAGTCTTCTAAGGAGGCAAAAATAAAATGAACTTCTACAACAAAGCATGCCCTGGATACATGATCAGGGATCATTCTAGCCTTGTGCACACAATTGTTGACATTCAGCTACATGGCTTCAAGCTGGAAGCTGGGTGATGTCACTAAAACAGAATGTGAAGCATCATAATGATGGAGCAGCTTCCTTCCATTGCCACAGAAAAACAAAGCAATTTTTAAAGAGATAACTCGTTTTAGTCTCATCATCTGCGAGGGCTTCACATGGACATCTGATTCATATCAGGTGCACTTTATACTAATTTACCCCATGACTTTGTTATTTTCTGATCATTTGACAAGGTATCCAGAGCAACATGTGGGAACAGCAGCCAACTTTTTTATTTTAAAGAAAAAGTACTAGAAATTTCTTCACCATAAAAGACCTGCTTTAGAACTAACTAATCTCACTGTGTATAATGATTTAAGCGATTCACACATCAGCAGTTTTTCAGTTTTCAAGCACATCAAAAAGGCCATTGTTAAAACCGTTAAGCCATGGCTTTGTCTGACCATCATTTTAATTCAGACACTCTAGAAGCTCAGTCTATATTCAATACAAATTTACAACACTGTCCAATTGATTTGCCCTTGGGCATAGGAGATGCTTGCTCTCATGAAGCAAGAAGGAACTGCTACCCTTTTATGCTTCAAGAAAAACAGCTGGGTTTCAAGTTACTCGCCCTGCACAGGAGTTAAAACTATATAGCAGAGACAAAGCGAGAAACAGAATAAAAGAAAACAGGTTGTCGGGAGGCAAGAGATTTAAGGCAATAATCAGGATGGACAGCTAACTAAAGCACGAGATCAATGACGCAGCCTCAGTTAGTTGAGAGCTACCAAGTTAGAGATATGTTTGCACAGTCCATAATGGACAGTTTTGTGCACCAACACTTCTGGAACTTAACTTAAGGTTTTGCAATGTAGGATTCATGTATGTGCAAATTAGGAGAATAGGGTCTGTTTACTGTGAGAATCTATTCCAGCACGACTTTAGGGAGAAAAGTTGTCACATTTCTCTAAACTGTCAACTTTCCACAATGGGGTATCTCCCTGTAAAAACCAAAGCACTTCAGCAATTGTCAATCTGAAAGAAAAGGTTGGCTCTGCAAAGGCTTACATGAAAAAGAAAGTGAACTTATTGCCATGTTAGGACAGGAATAATGACTCATAGGTGAAGAAGCAAATCAAAAGAGCAAGGAACTTGCTTCACCAAGGTGGATTGAAGCCTGGTCTAAGAAGCATGAAGCTACTTCAGACCATAAGGAGGCCATGTGGCCCATTATGCTTATTACCACCTCTCAAAGAAATCGACATCGTTCACAATCTCCAGCACTTATGTTTTTATCAACCAAAAACCTCAATTTTGATGTGTAGGGGTTAAATGGTTTTATTTGATGAACAGAGAATATCACAACATAGTGAGAGTTTAGAGGAATTATTTTTAAAGGCTATTAGAATAAAGAAGTACTCCTTAAACTTGGGAGAAAATAAAACAATTCAAAATAGGATTTAAAAAAGAAGTAGATTAACATTTTACAGAGAGATAGTAAGAACTGCAGATGCTGGAGTCAAAGATAACACAGTTGGGAGCTGGAGCAGCACAGCAGGCCAGGCAGCAGCAGTGGAACAGGAAGGCTGACATTTTGGGTCAGTACCCTTCTTCAAAAATGGGGAGGGGAAGGGAGCTCAAGTAAAGAGAGAGGAGGGGTGGGGCCAGGGAAGGTAGGTGGGATGGTGATAGGTGAGTGCAGGGAGGGAGTGGTGGGAGAGATGATGGACAGGTTGTGTCAGGTCAAGAAGGTGGGGATGAGAGGGAGGGTTGGACGTGGGATGAGGCCTGGGGTGGGGAGATTTTAAAACCGGCAAATTCCATGTTTAGGCCATCAGGCTGTAGGCTCCCGATGCGGAATGTGAGATGCAGTTTGCAGGCGGTGTCATTGTGACGCTGGAGGCGGCCTAGGATGACGGACATGTCACCTAGGGAGTCGGGGAGGTGAGTTAAAATAGTTCATGACATAAAGGTGTTGTTGTTTGTCACGGACAGAGCGCAGACACTCTACAAAATGATCCGAGTTTACGATCAAAAAAATGGCTGGACTAAATTCATACTCTGCTTGTCCTTACACAAATGGTGCACCAGAAATTATAGGGAACACAGATTTTAGTGAAAGGGAGGAACTGAAGCAAATATGTATTAGTAGAGAAATTGATGGGATTGAAGGGTAATCACCAGGGCCGGATAATCTACAGCCCGGAGTATTTAAGGAAATGGCCCTAGAAATAGAGAACGCATTCGTGGTCAACTTTCAAGATTCTTTAAACTGTGGAACAGTTCCTACAGATTGGAAGGTAGGTACAGTAACCACATTATTTAAAAAAGTGAGAGCGCGAAAGCAGGCAGTTATAGACCAACAAGTCTGATGTCAGGAGTGGAGAAGATGTTACACTGCACTATTAAGGATTTTAGACCAGAGCACTTGGAAAACAGTGGTAGAATCAGACAGTCAGCATGCATTTACAAAAGGGGAATAATGCTTGACAAATCTACTAGAATTCACGGAGGCTGCAACTAGTAGAGTTGATCGGGTTGGGGGGGGGGGGGGTGCCAATGAATGTGGTTTATTTGAACTTTCAGAAATTTGACAATTCAGATTGACAATTGCTGAAAGCATCCGACTCATCCCACATAACAGGTTAAAGTGCATGGGATTGGGGTAGTGTATTTAAGAGATAGAAAATTGGTTAGAGACAGGAAACAGTAGGAATAAATGAATGGCAGGTAATGACGAGAGGAATACCTTCATCTACACTTGGACTCGAGCTATTCACATTATATGTTAATGATTTAAATGAAGGAGCTAGATATGATCTCTCAAAATTTGCAGATGATAAAGTTGGGAGGAAGGGTGAACTCTAAGGAGGATGCAGAGATGTTGCAATGTCATTTGAACAGCTGAGTAAATGCATAAATTTAATGTGGATAATTCCGTATAACGTGGATAAATAAGAGGTTATCCACTTTGGTACCAAAAATAGAAAGAGATTATTTGAATGGCTGTAAATTGAGAAGCGGAATATTCAATGGGACCAGGGTGCCTTTATGCACCAGTCACTGAAAGTAAGCTGAAAGTAGCCAGTATAAAGGCAGCAAACTGTGTGTTAGCCTTCATAGCGAGGGGAGTCAAAAATTTGACGTATAAAGATGTATTACTGCAATCATACAGGCATTGGCAAGGCCACATCTGTTGTGCACAGGTTTGGTCTCCTTTTCGGAGGAAGGCTATTCCTTTTATTGAGAAAAGTACAGTGAAGGTTTACCAGACTGATTCGTGGGGTGGCAGGACTGACATGTAGGTGATTGAGTGTGTTAAGATTGTATTTACTGGTGCTTAGAAGAATGAGGGGAATCTCACAAAAACCTACGAAATTCTAACAGGGCTAAACAGGTTAGATGCAGGATAGATATTTCTGATGGTCAGACATTCCAAAACCACGAGTAATAGTTTAAGGATAAGAGATTACGAGGAGGAGAAATTTTCTCACCAGAGAGTGGTGAGCCTGTGGAATTCATTGCCACAAAAAGTGGTTGAGGCCAAAACATTATGTGTTTTCAACGAGGAGGCAGATATAGATCGTGTAGGTAAAGGGATCGGGGGTGGGGTGGGGGGGGGGGGAGGATGTGATTACAGTACTGGAGACTCACGATCATATTGATTGGCAGAGTAGGCTTAAGGGACCAAATAGCCTATGTCTGCTCCCATCTTCTATGTTTCCATGTTAAACTCACCCTTTTTCTTTACGGTCCTGCCTATGATCAACTTAGCAAATAGGAATTAGGAGCAGGATAGGTCATTTGGGGTCTCAAGGTTGCTATCATTCAATAAGATTTCTTTTTCTATTCATTTATGGGGTGTGGGCATTGCTGGCTGACCAGCATTTCTTGCCTATCCCTAGTTGCCCTTGAGAAGGTGGGGGGTGAGCTGCCTTCTTGAACCGCTGCAGTCCT
The DNA here is from genome assembly GCA_024137785.1 of Ginglymostoma cirratum. Taxonomy (NCBI): domain Eukaryota; kingdom Metazoa; phylum Chordata; class Chondrichthyes; order Orectolobiformes; family Ginglymostomatidae; genus Ginglymostoma; species Ginglymostoma cirratum. Next base: position 10,886,363 of record JAHRHZ010000081.1, read on the forward strand.
CCTGCTGTGAGTTGACCCACAGTGATATTTGGGAGGAAATTCCAGGATGTTGACCCAGCTGCAGTGAAGGAACGGTGATATATTTCCAAGTCAGGATGGTGAGTGACTTGGAGGGGAACTTGGAGGTGGTGGTGTTCCCATGTATCTGATGCCCTTATCCTTCCAGATGGAAGTGGTCGTAGGTTTGGAAGGTGCTGCTTGAGGATCTTTGGTGAATTTCTGATCAGTTGATTCCCCAATTTAACAAGGATACATCTACAGTCACCTTCAGAATATTCAATGAGCCCACCTTCACCACCTTGAGCTAGTGTTCCAAGTCACAAAAACTTAAAACTTGTCACCTCTGCCCTAAGACAACCATCCTTCCTAGCTCTGGACTGACCCACATGAATAAACATCCTTTCTACGTCCATCTCGTCAAGGTCATTCAAACAGCTCATATACTTGAAATCAAGCAATTCTAAACTCCAGTTCCAATCTGTCCAATATTTTGTTATAAGTCAACTCATTCCTTCCAGGTATCAATCTAACATATCTCCTCTGAACCCCCGCCAATGCACTTACATCCTCTCAAACAAAACTGCAAACTGAATCTGCGATGCCCTTTGCAACAGAAGCATAAAATCTTTTATGTTAATTTCGCTCTACATTACTTCTAAAATAGGTTATCCCTGTGCTTCATTACCAACCACCTCCTAATTCTCAACATCTTGAACAAATGTCCAAATAACTCTGTTAAAACTTTAGCTCCAATTTCCGATGGTTCTTTGGAACTCTTGGGTTATACCCAGTTTGAAAGCCTTAGCACTCAACTTGAAGGTTATATTTATTGTACTGTTGGTCACAAAAACAGCATTGCGAATGTTGCAGAGGACACTCAACACTTAAAGGAACGAACCATCCTCTATTTTGATAATATCTGAGTGCTGTGATCGAGTTTAGTGAACACCTGTGCAGAATTGCACCTGAGATTAACTTGCAAAGGATGATTTTTAAAAAATATAAAAGCTAACCTTAGAAAAATTTAATTTGTCAGCTGACCTCCATGCAAAAAAAAAGTTATCAATAATTAGGGAGTCAGTATTAGATGCGACAGAACACTCACATCCAAAACAAAAGCAAACATTGTTACAATACCCTTTCAATTATAATCCTCAAATCAGAAATAGACCTCAAAGATTATATATCCTGACTCCACTCTGTTAGTCAGTAGACACGACATCTACTTACCACTTTTCTTATAATACAAGGACAGTTACTTATGAAAAGTCCTTGCAGTGTTTTTTTTTTAAAAAAGTGCATAGCATTATCCTTAAAATGATATTTTTAAAGATGCATTGTTTGAATTTTTCATCTGGTACTCGGCAGGAATGCTAAATCTCAAATGATTACAATAATTTATACTAGAAAAGGGTGCTGACTGGTTAACAAGTCAACTGATTGGTGAAGACATTGCCATAGATTAAGCAACAGGAAACTTTAGGCTTCCCCAGCTCCCTTATTTCCTGTGGTAGAAATAATAGCAATTGTTTGAAATTTGGCTTTCTTGCATTTGCCCTGGTGAGTACAAGACAAAATGCTTTGAGAGAATGACTCTTTTCATCAACATCCACGTTGCACGTTTGACCAAATAACTAATTGTAAATAATGGGATGAAAAGGTCTGTGCAAATCACACGGATAATTCCCACTCCCGCAAGAGAAGTTATTCAACTCAGTAGAAATCTACTTTCAGAGAAAACACTTCTTAAAAGATTGGGGAAAAATCAGTGTAATGATTAACAGGGTTCTTATCAACTATTAAGAACATTTCTGGAATACATCATGAATCAAGCTTTTCCAAAGAACTGGTCAATGAATGGTAATAGACTGCAAGTCTGGATTTGTACTCCTAGGTGGACATATGCTCAGAGCTACATTCAGAACAGGTTACTAAAAGCACACAAGATACAGGGTGCTGCCTGTCATTATCCTCTGCCTACCAGCATTTTGAAATATCCCCGAAATCCTTCACGTAGATGCAGAGAGGCAGTGGAATAGGTTGTTTAGCTGTCCAACAGCACCCCTCGCAAGCCATGCTAAACGTGAAAGTAAATATTTTGCCTCCCATAGACAAAGATAGTACGCACTTCAGTTAACACACACTCCTTAACGCTAGCATATCAGATGTGCATTTTGCTCCGGCCAACGTAAAACTCCCTTTACATAATTAGGTAAGAAAGATGAACAGATGGGAAAGCCATGACTTACAATTGTAGAGGAATTCAATTCCAGATAGTACGTCTGGAGTCACAGCTACTAAAGCATGAAATGAAGGGAGTGAAAGTTTCACATGAAACCAGAATTGCAGGAATGTAGAGATTTGATGGTCTTAAGGTTTGAGAGAGATGCAGAGAGCTTTCGTTCCAATTAGTGATACTGACATCAAATTGAAATTAAAAACTCAACTTTTAATAATTATCACACGCTGAAATCAAATTTTTAAATGAAGGTCACAGTAAGAATTTTTGAATTTCAAATAATTTGCTCAAGTTCAGTACTCATGTAAATCCTGACAGTGCACAGTTAATCAGTTGCTGCCAGTTGTTTAAAATGGCTAAGTACTGCCATCTGCTGGCAATCACTTGTAGCGTCAGTTGTGCTGTTAACATGAGCGAGATTCGATATGCAATGTTGCATTTGCAAGTGTCAAGTTTAACACATTTAAACTAGACAACGGCAAACAGTTCAAATTGCCAATGAACGTGGAGGCAGTTAACCCTACTGAAAGACAACATATTTCTGTAGGCAAAATACCAAATGGAAAGATATACATTTCTGCAAACCCAAAAAGTAGAAATTACTGTACAAAAGCAGATTGAGAATATGCCTTCTAACATCACCAGAGCTTTTGACCGCTCTGTAACAGAACTATAAACATTTACTGGCAACAGAAAAAAAACGATCATCTTGAGCTATATTTCAGCTGAATAAACAGGACTCGAGGAGAATTGAGATAGTCTGTTTGGGATGTAGATAGCTTCCTTTTATGCGGTAAACAAAAAAAAAGCATTTACTTTTTAACATGTTCCAATAATACGCATTTTATATTGTACAGAATACAGAGCTACAATTTTTTGCAAACTCATTTGCGAGCAGGCATTATATCTAGCCTAATGATTCTGTGTATTTCTGCCTTTAGTCGTATGTAGTTTCCAGCAGTTTGCACCTCAGAGTACAATTTGTTCTCCTAAGAACAGAATTAAAAATAGGAGCTGACCAAGCCGTGAGAAAAGGGGATAGCTTTGTGATAAAAGGTGAAGCCCCTTTGGTAAGTGGACCTTATGTTTACAATGCATAATTACACTGCAGAAGGCCCTCTTGTGGCACAGTAGTACTGTCCTTACCCTGGACCCAGAGGCCTAGGTTCAAGTCCCACCTGTTCCGGAGCTGTGTAATAACATCTGAATGGATGGATTAGGAAATATAGGTAAAGAAATAAAAATTCCTGGGTCCAACTGCAAAAGCCAAATGCAGCAGGATTGTGAAAAATTGCATATGTCTTTCAATCGGGTTTTAATGGGACATGGTTGTGAGCAGAATGGATAAAATGTTAAAGGCTGTAGGTTTATATCAGCCAAATCACAATTTCTGAACCTTGTCAGGTGTGAAGAGAGATTGCTGATGGGAGTGCTACTAATTAAAAGCTATTGTACTCTTGTCCACTAAAGGCGCTAAAATAGGCAAAGCATCTAGTAAGAAATTGTTTTGTGGAATTAAAAAGGACAGTTGTGACCAACAGAAACTGTTTCTGCTTGAGATGTTTGCAGAGACTTGGCTCATGCACCTTATGTCATTACAAGATCATCTGGAAAGACTAGTGATGATTGTTCAAAGGGAAGTAAAGGCTTAACTTAAATACAAGGGAGCATGAGAAACTGTAATTGGTCAAGTTTTCAGAGAGGGAAAAAATTATTTATTCCTTCATTCTTTGGTTTGGGCTACTGCTGGCAAGAAGAGCAATTATTCTTCATCTCTAATTGCCCTTGAACTCAATAAATGCCAAGCCATTGCAGAGGGCGCTGAAGAGTTAACCACATGGCTGTGGATCAGGAGTGAAACACAGACCACACCAGGTAAGTATGGCAGACTTCCTTCCCGTAAAAGGCATTAAAGAACCAGATAGGTTTTTAACAATTGATCAGCATTACTGACATAGCTTTACATTCCAAGTTCATTAATTGAATTTGAAGTCCATCAGCTCCTATGGTGGGATTTGAACCCTGAATCCCCAGAGGATGAACCAGAATCTCTGGAGTGCTAATCCAATGTCACGACCTTTACGTTACACTCTCCTCAGCATGATGGAAAATTCTATTAATCTTGTGCTAACACCCAGTTTCTTTACATATTGTTTACATCTTTTTAAAAATTCTGTGCATTCTTTTTTAAAAAATCCTCAACACTTAAAAGATTGAACACATCATTTAATATATTTTCAGTTAGAAGCTTCCCACAGAGTTAATTGTTAGGCCAGAGATACTTCGGCAGAATGTATTAACTAGCATTTAAGTGATTTTTACATTTTCTAATCATTCCAAAACACTTCAATGAAATAGTTTTGAAGTGCAGTGCCTTCTACAATGTGGAGAAACTCACAGACACTAAATACAGGCTTCAGTTCTGTTATGGAAAGTGCTGTGAAGCTCATTAAATCAGTAAAGACATTGACAAGAAGCTTGAACTATAACAGATGTCAGATTCCTCAGACAAATCTCTAGAAGGTTTACAGCACAGGAATCAAAGATTTGACACCCCAAGGGCAATAAATGCTGGCTCAGCCAACAGTGTGCACACCCTGGGGAAAAATAAACACAAGCTTTATCTGTGTCAGCTTTCTGCTAGAAAAATCTTAAGGTAAATCCACATTCCTGTCTTCTTTCCATTACCTTGCAACTTCTCTATTTAGATTTATCAATTTTTCCTTTTAAAGAGGCCGTAGTCTACTTCATGTGAGCTGCAGATTCAAGCTCCGAAAGTTCCTTCGTCTAAAACAAATTTCTAAATCTTACTTTTCAACCTCAAAAGGACAGAGATGTTTTACATATGGTGTGACTGAATCTTACAAGTTCTTTTTACGTCACTCACAAAAAAAAATCAGAGAGGAGCTTTTCTTTTACAAGAGTTATTCTTTGCAATATCTGAAATAGTGATAAAACTAAATTCAATAGAAACATTCCAAAAAGGAATTGGTCAAATACTTGAAAGGTAAAAGAATACAAATGTATGAGGAAGGAGCAAGGGACTGGGTCTAATTAGAAAGCTTTGTAGAGGCAGTACAGTGCAGATGTGATGGGCCAAATAGCCTCCTCGTGTTATTTGATTTGCTAATTTCCCAACCAGAAGAATAAAGTTTCCTGTTAATCCCTTTAAAAAGATTAAGCATCTCTATTAAATCTCCACTAGCTAGGGATTCAGCAGAAATCTGTTTCTAATGTACACCATCCGGTGCTCAATCTATAGCTGCAACGTTCTTCCAGAGTTTTGACTTCACGTTTCAGGAAAAGAAAAATCTTACTACAGGCAGGCTTGTCCAACTCCAGAGAAGCAGAAATGCAAAAAGATCACAGGGAAAACTTCAGCTTCACAACTTGCCAATTTAGCAAAAATGAAAGGTGTGGGGCTGCATCATTCACAGAGAATCATTTCTAATCTATTATTGAAAAGTAAATAGCTACATTCTTTGATGTGCTCCAAACAACAAATTTAAATCAGATGCTTTTGGCAAAATTTTAAACACTTGATTTTTGACCCTGACTAGACAGCATTTATTAACGTGGTAAATTTTAACAGGAATTCAAAAATCAAGTGAGGCTAAACTAGGTTTAATAAAAAACAAAAAGGGGGGTCAGTCATTATAGGAGTAACATGCTGAAGGAGTTGAAATCCACCTCATGATGATCTTACCACAGCCAGTTCAACGAAGACTGTTCTTACCAACCCCATAACCAAAGGGGTACAAACATACGTGTGCAGTCACAGAGAGCTGAACAGCCATCTTCAGTGCTACACTATGATTCGTAAATGGCATCAGTAAGAACAGACAAGAGGAACTTGGATCACTGAGGCAAATAAAAAGTATTGACCTATCTACATTAGGTTGATCAAAAATGAACAATTTCTTGGCCAAAAGTTGGAAGTCAGTCAATGTTTACACAAGGTTGACCACTATCAAAAATATGGGGTAAATCTCCTCAGAAGCATATTCACATGACATTCAAAGAATCTAATCAGTGCTAGTATTATCCATATTCTTTCACATTTTACTACTGTAGTTTGGATTTGAAGTTCTGAACATTACTCAACGACAATTGGAGTCTGAATGAAAAAAAGCAACACAAGTAGAACATGAGGACTTTCAACAATTAAGCTCTACTGTAAGGCTGCTATTACCAGAAACATTCAAAATCTTGGCTCTGAATCAGCTGAGAACACACTGGGTCATGGTATTTTCCATGTGAAACGACAACCACTCAATTTCTAAGTGAGATTTTTGGCATGATGACAAGATTAGCTACCCGACACTTACAGTCCTAAACTGCACCGTATCCTACACCTTCCTTACAAAATTCAAACTCAAACCTCTCACAGCCCAAAGTTTCCCTCAATTGATATTAAAAGAACTTTTTCTTGGGTTATTTCCAGATCTTCTTCTTTGCATAATCCATGGTGACTGTTCACCTGTCCTAGAATCAGTTTAAACTAGTAGCTATGTTACAAACTGTTGACTCCTTCATGCATATGAAATTACTTTTGTTCACCAATTACTAAGTGCACCTCACCAGAATTCAAGGTTTTGATACAGGGAGCCTCAACATCCAAATATAGACTGGGACTGCCACACGTTAAAGGCTTGGATGGAGAGGAATTTGTTAAGTGCGTACAAGAAAATTCTCTGACTCATTATGTGGATGGACCTACTAGAGAAGCAAAACTTGACCTACTCTTGTGAAATAAGGGCAGGGCAGGTGATGGAGTGTGTCAGTGGGGAGCACTTTGGGGCCAAGGGCCATAATTCTATTAGCTTTAAAATAGTGATGGAAAAGGTTAGACTGGATCTATAAGTTCTAAATTGGAGGAAGGCCAATTTTGACTGTGTTAGGCAAGAACTTTCAAAAGTTGACTGGGGGCAGATGTTTATAGGTAAAAGGATGGCTGGAAAATTGGAAGCCTTCAAAAAAATGAGATAATGAGAGTCCAGAGACTGTATGCTCCTGTTAGGGTGAAGGGCAAGGCTGATAGGTACAGGAAGTGCTGGATGACTAGAGAAATTGGGGTTTCGGTCGAGAATAAGGAGGAAGCACATGTCAGATATAGACAGCAGGGATTGACTGAAACCCAAGAGTATAAAAGTATACTGAAGACAGAAATCAGGAGGGCAAATAGGGGACATGAGACATCTTTGGCAAATAGGGTTAGGGAGAACCAAAAGGATTCTACAAATACTTTAAGGACAAAAGAGTAACTATGGAGAAAATAGGGCCCCTTAACGATCAGCAAGGCCACCTATGCATGGAATCGCAGGAGATGGGGGAGATACTAAACATCAGTGTTTATTGTGGAGGATATGGAAGAGAAGGAACATGGTGAAATAAACAGCGATATCTTGAAAAATGTCCATATTACAGAGGTGGTGTGCTGGATGTCTTAAAAATGCATAAAGGTGAATATATCCCCAGGATCTGATCAACCGTACCCTAGAATTCTGTAGGAAGTTAGGGAAGTGATCGCGAGGCGCCTTGCTGAGGTATCTGTATCACCGATAGCCACAGGTGAGATGCCGGAAGACTGGAGGTTGGCTAACATGGTGCCACTATTTAAGAAAGTTGTAAGAAAAAGCCAGGGAACTATAGACTGGTGAACCTGACATCAGCGGTGGGCAAGTTTTTGGACGGAATCCTGAGGGACAGGATTTACATGTATTCGGAAAGGCAAGGACCGATTAGGGATAGTTAACATGACGTGCGTGGGAAATAGTGTCTCAAACTTGATTCAGTTTTTTGAGAAAGTAACCAAGAGGACTGATGAGGGCAGAGTGGTGGACATGATGCATATGAATTTCAGTAAGGCGTTTGACATGGTAGACAGGTTAGCAAGGTTACATCACATGGAATACAGGGGGAACTAGCCATTTGGATACAGGACTGGGTCGAAGATAGAAGACAGAGGGTGGAAGGTTGCTTTCCAGACTGGAGGCTGTGACCAGCGGTGTGCCACAAGGATAGGTGCTGGGTCCACAATTTTCATCATTTCTGTAAGTGATCTGGATGTGAACATAGGAGGTATGGTTAGCAAGTTTGCAGATGACGCCAAATTCGGTGATGTAGTGGACAGTGAAGGTGACCTCACAGTACAACAGGACCTTGATCAGATGGGCCAATGGCAGATGGATTTAATTTAGATCAATGCGAGTTGCTGCATTTTGGAAAGGAAAATCAGGGAAGGACTTACACATGTAATGGCAAGGTCGTGGGGAGTGTTGCTGAACAAATACCTTGGTGTTCATATTTATTTGAAAGTGGAGCCCCAGGTAGACAGGATAGTGAAGAAGGCATTTGATATGCTTGCCTTTTTAGGTCAGTGCAAGAAGTATGGGAGTTGGGATGTCATGTTGCAGACACTAGTTAGGTCACTTTTGCAATACTGCATGCAATTCTGGGCTACCTGCTTAAGGAAGGACGTTGTGAAACTTGAGTGGGTTCAGAAAAAATTTACAAGGATGTTACCAGGGTTGGAGGATATGAGCTATAGGGAGAGGCTGAATAGTCTGGGGCTATGTACCCTGGAGCATCAGAGGCTGAGGGTTAACCTTATAAAGGTCTATGAAATCATGAGTGGCATGGACAGGGTGAACACACAGCTCTTTTCTCCAGGGTGGGTAAGATGGTCTTATGAGGACAGGTTGGGCAGTTTGGGCCTATGTTCGCTGGAGTTTAGAAGGGTGAGAGGAGATCTATTTGAGATATAAAAGGAGATGCCAAAGCCGGTTGACAAAGTATATGAAGAGCAAATGTTACCACTTATGAGAATGAGAGGTCTTAGTTTTAGGCTAAGAGGTGGCAAATTTAAACAGACGAGGAAGACTTTTCTCTTCAGAAAGGGTCGTGAATCTGTGAAATCTGCTACCCCAGAATGCACTGGACATCAGGACACTGAATAAATTTGAGGATACACATTTTTAATTAATAATGCTTTACAGCAGACAGGAAAGTGGAGTTGAGGCCATGAGATCAGCCATGATTGTATTCAATAGTGGATTAGGCTAGAGGGCTGAATTGCCTACTCCTGCTCTCGATGTTGTTCTACATCCATAATTTGACCTTGGTACTGCCTCTTAAATTTGGCTGACAGTGCCAGAGAACCAATGGAAATCAAACACTGCCAAAAAAACCATCAGCATAATGCAATTTTAAACAGCAACAGGATATATTCAGAAATGAGGTGATCAGAAATTAGGTTTGCTTGGAACAACATTAAAAACTCACACGAAAGCTCACACAATGTAATTGCATTGGGATCGTAATTTCTTTTATAATAAAAGGTTACAGATATATACAAGCCTAAAGTCCGACACATTTTCCTGCATTGTACCATAAAACCTTCCATCTACTAGGGAGTTAAAAACCTCAAAGCACTGAAATTCAATATTTATTTCTAAAGACAATAAAAATGCACTGTGGCTTGCTGTAACCTTGTTGATAGGTGTCCTAATCCTTAAAAAATTACTTTGAGACCAAGCAACTTAAGATAAACATAAATACTAGACAGCAAAGCAAGCCAAGGATCAATGGAATGGAATTTAGAATTGACCAGATTCAAATTAGCTACATTTCCCTCCTTCAAATTACATCTCACATACAGCAATTAATCTGATTAGTGCACCTCTGCTTGTAAAACTAACAGCAATAAACACAATTAACTCAGCATTTCCAGCTTATCTTTTAGCCTTTGCATCAAAGATAAATAAATATAAGATGCCTAAGCATCAACATTAAACCCAGGACAGTCACTGAGGGTTTCTTCAGTGAGGCAAAATGCAGCTGTCATGCAGAGTACTGGTTCCAACAATCTAAACTAGGAACAAGCTCAACAGTGAAAAGATGTGGACCTGACTGAAACTCCCAAGTTAGTGTCGTCGTGTGCCAGATAAACACAGATATGGCAGCATCTGTAGAGAGAAAAAGACATAGTTAACGTTGAGTCCAGTGACCCTTTGTCAGAACTGTTCTAACAAAAGGGTCACTGTACTTAAAGCGTTAACTATTTTTTACCCTCTACAGATGCTGCCAGAACTGTTGAGTTTCTTCAGCACTTTGTGTTCTTGTTTTAAATTTCCAACAGCCACAGTTCTTTGTTTTTAATATTTGAAGTTTCAGCGCTGGCTCTATGGTAGTTTTCCCATCTCAGAGCCCAAAGGTTGGGAGGTCAAGTCCCATTTTGGGTATCTAAGCACGTTATTTTTGTTGTCAGAGATGCTGTGTTCATTTTGAGACTTAGGCTAGCCGTTCTTCCAAGAAAACGGAAACGAACCAATGGCACTATTCAAAGAAGAGTGCAGACATTCACTCAATCCCCTGGTTAAAATTTATACCCGAATCAACATTCAAACCCAATCATTTGTCTCATTCCTACTTATGGGAATTTGCTACGCACAAACTAAATCCCGCATTGCCCTACATTATGATGCCAACTACACTTTGGAAGTACTTTATTATTTGGGATTGTTGTTAATGTAATTTTATACCTAATATTACCATATGGTACAGCACTTAAATAGAAGTATGAAGCCTATTTAAGGATATTCAGAATATTTATTACTTCAAAGCATCCTCTAAACTATATTAACGCAGTAGAGGACAATTGGATAAAAATACTGATTTTTATACAAGTTCATAGAATTATTGAATCCCAACAGTGTGGAAGCAAGTCATTTCAACCATTCAAGTCCACACCCACCCTCCAAAGAGCATCACATCCAGACCCACACCCCACACCCAATCCCTGTACCCCTGCATTTCTCATGGCGAATCCACCTAACCTGCACATCTTTAGACCGTGGAAGGAAACCAGAGCATCTAGAGGAGATACAAGCAGAATGTGCAGACTCCACACAGAAAGCTGCCCGATGATGGAATCGAACCTGGAACCATGGCGCTATGATGCAGCAGTGCTAACCACTGATCCACTGTGCTCCTGTTATGACAGAAATTTTCTGGCAAATGGTTGGAGGGCTAAGATAACTTGAATAGATTAAATTCTGCAGGTTAGCTTTGATCGCATGTGATAATCCTTTTCTTAAAATACTTGTTCAGTGTCAAAACTTAAGTGACAATAACCAGACAAATTTACACTGTAGAACTGGTTGTGAATTCAAAGTTCTTTACACAGAAAAATCCGCATCATTATTTCATCCTTTTTTAAAAAAGGAAAATTTGAGAAAACTGCAATTTATTGGCCCAACATTCAATATCTGAATGGTTACAGTGCCAGAGTAAGGGAGCAATGTCACTACTTTACTTGATATGGTATCTGTTAAATGGCAATATGAATTAGCAAGCAAACAGCTCCATCCAGCAGCAAATATCAAGTACTGCAGAAGCTCTTGCGTCTACTCCTCCATTGTGTCTTTTGCCATTACACTGCTGCCTTAACATTGAAATAAATTGCTTATCAACACAGAAGGTTCACAATTAGAAGGTTCACACCAGCAATTTAATCAAGTATTTTGTAACTAGAATGTGGTAGCCCTATCCTATACCGCTGTAACACCACAATGAATAAATGTCATTCCAGACCACTGTAAACGTTTTCAAGCAGCTTCTGAATCACATGGACGTTAAGACAAAACTGAGGTTTCTCCAGCTCCCTCATAACTTTCAAAATTAATGGGCTGGCAGTCAATAGTTGGGATCTACGACCTGGGGGAAAGGAGAAAACCTTTCAGCCCCTCAAGCGCTAAAATGGATCTCAATTGTTCTACCTATCCACCTTTGCTCCAAGCATCTGGGTGGCCTGACGAGCAAACCTATAGCAATTTCAGTCATGAAAGTCTGAATTCAGTCTTAGCAACCACAGCCCTTTGTCAAAGAGTTCGACATTTTTATTGAGTAAACAGGTACTTCCTGAGTTCACTGCTGAATAGCCTATCTCCAATTTTAAGATTTTACCCCATGGTTTTGGGTTCTCCTGTCTCCGGAAATAACTGCACAATCAAATTAGTTGCACATTGTAAATGGCGGAATTAGATGGTTTCCCAACTCATTAAATGCAAAGGGATACAGGAAATGTTGATGCTAGCTTTCTACATAATACTAGGGCTTAAGTAGTTGTATTCTTCTGACAATAGGCACTAAACTGCCTTAAAGACCTTCTGGGATTGGGTATCCAGAACTGAATGTGATTACCCAGAATGGATCAAACCAAAACTTCACATAATTTGTGACCTTTTGCATTCCTGGCCCCAGAAGATTAAGCCCAGCAGGGTTAAGTTTTTCGTAACTGCCCATTATCTGCTTTTAAATGATTATCAAGCAGCACCTTCGATAGAAAGCTACAATTCAAACCACATCCATTTATCAAATTATATATTCTGTTCAGTTTTACCCTGATCTCGCTAGTGTTGTATGCAGAACTGTATTGTGCATGTCTTTTAAATTGGATGAAGTTATGTAATTTGCTTACTGTAGTTCTTTTTCTTAAATATAAATAAAACTGCTGATCCTGAAAAGCTTTAAAACAAACAGACAAACAAACAATCTTGAAAGAAAAATTCAAGAATACTACAAAGGCCAAAGCTCAATTAATTTAATCTTGATTTCTATTGCAGGGCAGTGAAAATGAACAAGCAAATACTCAGACTTAAGAAATAGCAGTTGTCTGTGTTGGGAGTAGACTGCAGTAAATAAAAGCAATACCTATCTAACAGTCAACTTCTAAACCTTGGAAGAATTATCAGAAAGGTCATGTCCTCGGGGAACAGCACGGCTGAAGGAAGAGAAATGTAATTGCTGATTAAAGTAGTTATATTGATCCCTTTTCTGAACTTTATGGATAATTGATTTATACTAGGTAAGCTGTTTGGCAGTCTGGCAGGTAATGAAAGACAGAATTCATTTAATCTGTGGTGTCGAGAGATCCTCTGTATTTTAACTTGACAACTTTTAAATTGATTATTTCAAATGAAAATTTTTCACTGAGCAATCATGGTTCAAAACAATTAAAGACAATTGTGCAATGCCAGGTTAACAAATCTGTCTTGATAAAGAGGTGTATTAGAGACAATTCACAACAAAACAATTGGGGATGGGGGTTCACAGCATGAACTACACACTTCACAAAGTGTTCTTATTCTATAATTGACAAACTGAACTTTCAACAGGAGAAGGTAAACAGTGCATCAATAAATCACATCTCTCGGAACTCACTGCAACCTGCAAAATTAGAATCCCTACAATGTGGGAGCAGGCCATTTGGCCCAGAGTCCACACTCACCCTCTGATGAGCATCCCAGCCAGGCCCACCCACTATCCCTGTAACCATAGCTAGCCTACACATCCCTGGACACTATGGGGCAATTTAGCATGGCCAATCCACCTAACCTGCATGTCTTTAGACCATGGGAGGAAGCTGGAGCACACAGGAGAACCACACAGACATGGGGGAAGAATGTCTGTTTGCACAGTCACCCGACGGTGGAATCAAACCCAGGTCACTGATGCTGAAACGCAGCAATGCTAACCACTGAGCCACTGTGACGCCCTGGAAACTTCTCCAGTACTTTGGTCAAACAGGCTAAATGTGCTTCTGCTAAATCTAAAATCATCTAGCTTTACAAGAACTTTTAAGGTAAGATAATTGAAGTATACATTAAGTTGAGTTTTTATTACGTACAGAAAGGCAGACAGAGGCCATAATACCAGCAGAAGGGCAATTTTAGTTTTCCAGGCCATCGGACCTAGAACGTAATCGTAAGCTGTTTTAGCAGTCCAAAATAGCAGGGCTGGAAAAAAGTCCTGAGCATTTCTTAAGAGTTCAGTAAAAAGGTCAATCAGCAAGCCTTCTTGTGTGTCTCTGGGAGAGATGGGGAGAATCACTTCCAGTGAAACGTGTAGAAAGTCACCAAAATGCAATGCTTATAACCTGTGCAGTTTAGTAGGAGATTTTACAGTGAAGATAGGAGTAATATTTCACTGGGGTTGGGAAACTTGGATGTTGTTGGGAATCAAAAGGTTGACTCTTTGTGCTGTTCCTAAGATCTTTCTAATTTATCAAAACTTTGTTTGTTTTTAATATAATAAACTAACATAGCTCCGTTAAAAGTACATTGACTGCCTTGTGTCAATTTCTTCAGTGACTACTCCAAGTCAAAAGTGAAATATGATCAATCAAGCGAGGTTTAATTCTGGAATCGGATTTGTCCAGTATTATCATCAGCTGGGATTATGATAACTGAAACAACCCTTCCGGCTTCCCAAAGGCTACTAGCATCAATTCCTTTAGGTCAGAAGCACTGAAATGCACCTTCTGCAAGGCTTTAAAATCCAACGCAGACATTGCTATAGCAACACTAGTTATTCAGCTTGCTGCACCAGTTATAATTGATAAAGATAACTTATATGGAGTTTTTAAGCGTACTTACTGAGTCAGAAGCTAAAAACTGCTCACAATTTCATGAGGTCTAAACCTTTACAAAGATTGGGATTCCACTTAAAGAGGATGGATTTGTACCTGGATTCCAGAAGTCAAATGGAATGCTTACAGGTCACTGTTCTACCTCGGCTCATTATTTGAAAATATAATTGCAAATACTTTAAACAATGTAGAATTCAGTTTGCAAGTAGGGAAGATTAAACTATTTAACTGGTTCAACCAACTTGCACTAATTCTATGACATACAGAATTAAAATTTAATAGTTTTGAAATATAGACATAATCAATCAATAGGAATGTCACTGCATATGTCCTTGTGAAAGAAAAGGGCCTGTAACAATGTTTGGAAGGTTAGAGAGATGTTATTGGGATCTACGGCACATCTAGGATGCATTCGCATCACTTACAATTTAGTTCTCATACTCACACATCCAAAGGTAGTAGATGCGTTTTGCCAGGACTTTGTGGGGTTCTGGAATCTCATTAAAATCCTGGTAAAAACATGGTTTCAACGGAATGAACTTTGGGAGCGGTGGAAAATTGTTTTCTAGAAAACAAAACAAGAGCATCATGTTTGCAGTAATCTACAAGTGGTAAGGTTTAAAACAATTAAAAATGTTCAGTTTATTAATGATGGTGAATATTGGGTGCCATTGCAAAGTTAAAGAATATGCTGTTGTTTTCTAGGCCTACTTTTTGACAGGAACAAATCCTCCTACTCATCCTTTTCTCTTCCTACTATGTATCAAGAAGGGTTCCTCACTTTCCCAAGCCCTTAGATGGGGGTTTCCAAATACATTCATTTTCTTCTTTATCCTCCCACCGTTATGAAGGTTCCTCTCCTACTTGCCCAGTCTCATTAATCTAGATCCTCAAACCCACAAGCTGAACATGCTAGGGCCCACACCATTTCCAAGATGGCTGAAAATACTCTCTCCCTCTCTCTCTCCCCCGCTGTCAGGTTATATTCCCTTTTCCCCCAAGAGAGGACACACAGAAAAGGAGTCTCTCCTCCATTCCTTTTATTCATTACTACTTACCAGGCTTCTGTATACATCTACATAATATTTTTTCCTGATCCATGTCTAACATTTCCTTTCTCTCCCTGTAGAAATAATGTTCTTTTGCATCTTGCTCTCATGATATTTCTCTTTCTCCAAGTATCTTTATATATTGCTAATGCCTTCCCTTCACAGTTGCATAAGATTCATTATTTCTACTCTAAACCTTCTCCTTCAACTTTCTAGATTTTCCATCACGATGTTTTGCTCAGTTCCTTTGCATAATTTCTACTCATCAGGCAAACCCCACCTACCTACCCTAATATTAAATGCTTTTTCTCATCTGCCAGATGCACACAGTTAGGCAATTGCTCTATTTTCATTTTGGCTGGCAAACTGAAGACGTGCACTCCTGTCTCTCATGGCCATTGTTGGATCTCAAACTATCAGAGATGGTCCCAGTAAAACGCTTCATACTCGTCTATTTAACAGGGCACTGACAACCAGTAAATCTGAACAGAAAGGTCTGTCACTTCTATCACATCCATCTTTTATTTGCACCTCTAAAGTTCCAAAGTGCAGTCCACCTGGCATTCCAACATATCAAGAGAGTCACAGGTTGTGCCAGGAAGGTCCCAAAGTAGTCGCAAGAAGTAGGGAGATGTTGGAGGAATGCTGTGATTTTCCTGTTTGTTGTGTCATTTTTAGCAGTGTACATCCTGTAATATTTATGACAGTTGCTTCTCAGTTTCTTTCTAATGTAATGGGGTGGAATCTTTTGGTGTTGTGTGTAAAGGGGAAAAAAAATAGCAAAAAAAAAAACACAAGTTGAGTACGACAATTGGTAAACAGTAATAAATCAGAGAGGGGTTTAATATCTAATCATTGGCAAGGATTACTGAGACTTTGGTCTCACTGCCACACCCACAGCAGATGGCTTGTCAAATAGCTTTCAGCAAGTTGTTCCAATTATGCAATAGCATTTAACTAACCTTTTACTGTATTTTATGGTGAATGTTGCATTGTTTATGGAAAAACTTTCAACTTAGAGCATGGAGCAAGAACGCAGAATATCAATTAGCTTTAACTTGCAAAAATATCACTTCATGCAATACAAACCCTTTGTATTTAAGGGTTCTAGTACTCAAACTTCCAAAATTCAAAATCAACAGTTCACAGCAGATAACTGTTTGTAGCTTACACCAATGTCAGAGATCATAAGGTAATTATGAATAAGAGAAGCCATTTCTCCATTCAGCCTTCCAATAACTTCAAGTCTCCTCACTGTTTGATCAACTGAACATTTAAGATCCAAGTATTTGGTGTATATATTGACAAATATAGCTGAAGAACACAGCACTTTTACAATAAGGGCCAGGTTCTGTTGATTCAATTTCGCTCAAGAAATATGCGGCACCCAGGAGCTGGCTTTGGACCTGTCAAAGTCCTTACTATCTTGCCTTCATCTTTTGTCAACCACAAAAGACAGGAACGGCACAAATACGTATCCTCACTCGAAATCAGATTCTGCCTGGTCAGTCAGTAGCATGCCAATCTGTCAGACAGGGCTTCATGCCGGAGTGGAACAAGAAGTTGGATCAGGTATTCAGAGGTTTCAGGAGGCTGAGATGGTTGACACAAAGAACACTGACATACTGGCAGAATTAGCTGCAACTGGAAGAAAATGGGTTTTAAAAAAAAAAACAAACATCATAGAAATTACTACAGAAATCACATTTAGAGCTATCTGAAAAGGAAATCTGCACATTGTCCTTTGTGATCCAGGAAATGCTCAGCAGAAACTCAGCTGTACAAACTAAATGACATCCATCCTTACCTGTCATATTTAAGATGGAGTCTGCTGCCTCAAATGAGCAACACGATCTAACCTGCAAAACAAAGACAATAGGATTTTAAATATAGAGTATAGTTCAGCTGAAATGCCGATCTGCAAACATGAATTTCCCAACTTTAGCAACTTACTTCAGCACAAACCACCATAAATCCCTTGATCTAATATGTGAAGTTGAACTTCACCAATTTTACAATTAGCTGCCCCAAACGGAAATCAAATAATTCAGTTTATATTGTTCCTCTCAGGTCCTGGAACTCCCTTCCCTACAATGCTCTCTGCAGTGGCTCTACTCACCACCATGAAGAACAATTCCGGATGGATAACAAGTGCTGGCCCAGCCAGCTACACCCAAGTCCCTTGAAAGGATTTAAAAAATTTCAAACAAATCGCCTCCACTGGAAGGCGACAGCCAAATTGAAGCATACCTCACAAACGATGCCAAGTCAGTCACCGCAGAAGCATCTTTTCCTCTCTGTCACACATCCACACATAAATGCATGAAAATACAACTAAATATTCTACTGGAGAATTCTTCTGCACATTCATTAACATCTTTCATGTGCCCTCATGTAGCCTCTGCTTTCTTTCCGATAGTGGCCTGTAGAGCATTCCAGCAAAAAATTTTTTACAGAAAAAAAAGAGATACGTCCACAAACCTTCAAACTGACCTACTGCAGAGTAAATGTAATTCACATATTTGTCACTCCTCTGCCATTCCCCGTTTCTGTGGAAAACAAAGGAAGTACAACTGTACTGAAACTCCAGGTGGCTCACGTGGTGCAGAAACGCCACTTCTGTTGTGCCGAATAGCCAGCTTTGAGCTTATGTTCAACACACTGTGTTTTGCCCCTACCTGTTGGTAGTTATCTTCCATCTAAGCCAAAATAGCCCTAAACACATTTCCTTGACATGTTTGTGCTTTACTCCTTCACTCTTCTGTTGCAGCCTTCCAACACCTCTCAAATAACTCCAAAACTATCTAACTCTGAGCTTCTTTTCATTTCTCCTTCCTTTCAGTTCATTATTGATACCGAGGCAGCCATTCTCTCTCCCTACTGCTTTTTCACCCAGGTGAAATTTCTTATACTGCCTGTTTCCTCCACTTGACTTTCAAAGAATTGCTCACAAGCTTTCCAAGTACAAAACACAATTAACCTAACTAGTTTTAACCCCTATAGGTTGAACTCATGTGGAAGATTTTCTGGCATTAACCACTTTTAGCTGAAGTTACATATTGAACATATCATGATTATCCAGCTTAGTGGGTTGAACAGATTGAGGCAATGCAAGCTACGCTATCAATCCACAAAAGGGCTTAAGTTTAATTTCTCATAACACAATGTCAAGCTAGTCATTATGAGAAAGTGTTTTTTTTAAAATTGTTTAATCATCTTTTTGATTACACAAATACAAGGCCAAGGTAGGGATTCCCTGGAGTATTCCCTTAAAAGCTCATTTGCAACCCAGGGAGTCAAAATTAGCTTGCGTTTATTTACAATAAATCTTTATTTCATCTATATAAAACATAGTGTCAAGATCAACTAAAAGTATACGGGAACAAACATGATCCTTTTTCTTTCTCTCCCCCAACCCCTCATGCTTGAGACGTTCAGCAACTAAGCACTAATGACATTTTTTCTTAAGGTTCACAAGCTGTTCTGTTTAATATTTATAACTTCTGACATCGGTTGATGATTGTTTTCGTGAAAAAGTAGAAACTTATTCGATTGTCCTTTTTTGTAATTGGGTTCTAATGGATGTGAAAAAGATGGGCTTTTCACCACAGATACAGACCAATGAGTAATTAATATTGGCCACAAAAAAAAAGAGATCAAATTGACTTGAATCAAATCAATGAAAGTAAAGGCAGCGAACTGAACATATAATTCAGCCTACAGCACAGCCAGCTGTTGATATTCATTACACAAATAATTTTTATTTCAAAATAACCTTAAGTCCTTCATAAAACAAACAAAGAAGTAGATGACTAGAGGGGGCAGCAAGGGGAAAAAGCACATTAAGCTGGAAGAAAAGTCGTTCAGTGTGGGGAAAAAAAAAAACTTAGGAAAAGCTTGGAAGCAAAGATGACTTTAAAGAGAGTAATGTGTGGACAGAAAACCTGCTCCAGCTCAGTGACACCTTGTTATGCTTTGGGGAAGTCCAGGTGACTATGCTGAAATAGTACTCCATTAAGTCAGTGCTTCAGAAACCAACTTTCAAACGAAAGCTGGTGCGTACAGTGTGCACAATTATAGCACTAATAGAAGCCATACAGCCCTTTCAGTCTGCTCCACGTTTCAATAAGATCATTGCTAACTTTCTGCCTCCACTCCTCAAACCTGTTTCCTGACAGATTAAAGAACCGCCCATCTACACATTAATTAGTCAGTAATGGAGCAACCACAACTGAGTTTGAAAATTCACCTCTCAGGATTGTGACAATAAATTTCCTCACTAAGTGACCGACTCCTTATCCTGAGTCAATGCCCACTTACCTCCAGGCAGCCCAAACATTTACAGTATAAAAACCTAAATGTTAAAAATAAACTACAGTTTACAATGGTTGACTCTTAGCTGCCCTTTGGAATGGCCCAGCAAGTCACTCAGTTCAAAGGCAATTAGGGATGAGCAAAATTGCTGGCCCTGTTTATTGTGAACTTGAGATATTTAACTGTACCTGAAATTACAGTCATGACTTTTCCTCTGCTAAGTTACTCACTTTACAAACATATATCTACAAATGTATTAAAATTAAAATAAAAGACTGAAAATCTTAGCCAATAAACAAAGTGCAGCTTGTGTACAAGTTAATTTATCAGTTCACACCAAAAGTAGATGGACTGTAGTGAATTCCATACAGAATGGATTGGTAATAACTGTCTATGCAGAAAGTTCCAACTCTACCTCTTTTGCATTTTGCATTTTTCTCACCACTTGTTTTGATATTCAACAGCTTTAGAGCAGAGTGTTTCTTGTTTTAAAAGTAAAGGAGACCTTTCCGAGTCAACACAGGGTGGAGCTGGAGGAACACAGCAGGTCAGGCAGCAGAGGAGTAGGAAAGTCGACGTTTTGGGTCGAAACCCATTTTCTGTTCTGAAGACTCCGCTGATGCTGCCTGGCCTACTGTGTTCCTCCAACTCCACAGCGTTGACTCGGACTCCAGTATCTGCAGTTCTTGGCATCTCTGGAAACCTTTCTGAGGTGTTTTTAGCTTTACACCAACTTTGGAAGCATTCATTTTTATTGTGCAGCTATACCAGTTATCATTATTCACTTCAGTATAATGACTACTTACAAACCACAGTTCTAAGTTTTGCTTCAATCTGCTTTATGTAAAAAAAACCTTCAGTTAACAAGCTGACGAGCAATCTAACTGCCAACTTTGCCAAGTACTTTCATTCAGTTGTTAAGGTGTATTTTTAATCCAAGATGTGAAAATGCATGATGGCACCAGGGCCACACAAGGTCCTTTAAATAGCACAATATCAAAGATAAGCACCTCTGTATCTCAGAATTAAACACAGCAAAAATGGCTTAATTCCAGGCTTCAAGATTCAGAATTTTTAGGATTGCAGAATTGGTACGATACCACAGTGCACAAAAATAACCAGAATATCAAAATATGATTCAGTGGAATTTCTGACATCTCCCACTGCTGAGTAATTTGCTTGATGGATAACTAGCACTGATTTTTTTTTTAATGTTTGAAATTGCTGAAAAAGACAAGGGCAAGGGTAATCCAATAACAGAGATCGCTAACATTCTGAAGGGACTTAAGGTTGGTTTTGAGGTGATGTTAAGGTCGGTTGGCTCACCGAGCTGGTTTGTTGTTCCGCAGACTTTTCGTTACCATGCTTGGTAACATCATCAGTGCAGCCTCCGATGAAGCACTGTTGTGTTTTCCCGCCTGGTTTTTAAACTTTGGAGTCAGTTGAGCCGATTGTCTCGCTTTCGGTTTTCCTTCATAGTGGAGTGTATATGGGGTCGAGTTCTATGTTATTTATCAGAGTTCAAAACTGGGGATAATTATAAAGAATGAAAAAAAGGACATCACGTGAAGCATCTCTACCTGATGAATGCAGAAGTTTTGTTTTAAGAAACTCATTCATGGATTGTGGGCATTGCAGGCTGCACCAGCATTACCTATCCTTATCTGCCCTCGAGAAGATGGTGGTAAGCTGCTTTTTTTGTACTATTGCACTCCACGTGGTGTAGATAAACCCATGATGCTGTTAGGAAGTTTCAGAATTTTGACCGAACAACAATGGAGGAACAGTGATATATTTCTAAGTCAGGACGGTGAGTGGCTTAGATAGCAGTTGATTGCGGTCCCATGTAGCTTTTGCCCTTGTCCTCCTAAAGTGTAGTGACATGGGCTTGGGGCTGCTGTTTATAAAAAGTCAGGGTGAGAGATTCAAGCAGGTTGCTTTGTCCTTGATGGTATCAAGTTTCTTGAGTATTGTTGAAGGCACACTCATCTAGGCAAAAGGGGAGTATCCCATCACAACCCCGATTTCTGTCTCGTTGGTCAGGCGGCGAGTTACTCAGCATAGGATTCCTAGCCTCTGACTTGCTCTTGAAGCCAGACTATTAAATAGTAGGATATTCAGTGATGCTACCATTTGTGATGATACCATGGCTTTATCTAGTGCATTTTGTCTTTTTTTTAAAAAATGAAGAGAGAGGTTGAGACAGAGGTGTACAGTGGTATGTTCCAAGCCAATAAAGTAAACAGCTTGTGAGGCCTTGGGTGTTTTTTCAAATAGATTTAAGTTATGCCAATTCTTCTTGCGTTGTTTGTATTTTTGCTATAGGGCAAGAATAGGTTTTTAAAAGGAAAGCCAGATTGCAAACAATAAAACAGAAGTCCACGTTAACAAAATTAACCTTGCTTGGAGCATGAATATTTGCATTGGCCTGTTGGATCCAATGACCTATAAATCCCATGTAAGTCAGTTAAATTGTAGATCGCAGGGAAAGAGGCATAGAATGCACAGGTTTTGTTTCATATTATTGCCAGCTGCAACTGAAGGAGGCTGCTACAGGTACAAAATTCAAGTGTGAGAGTCATAAGCAACAAAAATATACTTGGAACCCAACAACTTGAATCAATGGAATAAAATAATTCTTTAGAACAGAACAGAACCTTAAGCACAAAAACAGAAGTTGCTGGTAAAGCTCAGCAGGTCTGACAGCATCTGTGAAGAACAAATCAGAGTTAACGTTTCGGGTCCACTGACCCTTCCTTAGAACCTTAAGTTATCTTGCAAAACAGTTAGCATGTCATCAACTACTGAAGTTTAGCAGTGATGCTCAGCAGGTGTTTCCAGGCATACCTTAAGACAAAGCAATGCAATACTGACCCAAGGAAAAGAACTAGCAATACTAATCCTGATCATATCTTTTTATGACAGCAACAGGACTGAAACTCAGTCTAATCTGTACAGCACATATGTGCTAGTCATGGCTCAGGTGGTAGCACTTTGACCTTAGTCAAAGTTCAAGTTATACTCCAGGATTTGAGCATAAAAAACCATGACCAGAACTGCAGCTCAATACATATGGACTGCTGCATTATGTGATGTTACCTTTTGATGAGATGAGACATTAGAGGTCCCATTTGTCTGTAGGCCCTAAGTGCTCCTGTGGCACTATTTTCAAGAGCAGAACAGCATGATGCTTTGGGAAATATAGTGAACCTCTTCCTCCATATCCCTCAATCAGCAGTGCAAAAGCAAACTCTGATCATTAGGTTGTTGTTTGCTGTTCACAAATTGGCTGCTGTGTTTCCAAATTCCAAATGTGATTCGTATTCAAAAGTACAACATCAGCTTTCAAGCACTTTGGAGATACTGGTGGCTGTGAACAGCGCTAGATTAATGCAGGTCATTCTTTCAGATACCGATTACATACATGACAGGGAGAGATGGTTTTCCATACAGCAAGAGAGTGTGTGGCAGCATGATAAATAATGCGTCAAGAAACCAACCCAAGCGGTTCTGTAAAGCACAAGAGGCTGACAAGAGTCATACAGCACAGAAACAGACCCTTCGGTCCAACTAGTCTATACTGAACATAATCCCAAACTAAACTAGTGTCACCTGCCTGCTCCTGGTCCATATCTCTCCAAATCCTAAGTTTATTAAGACAAAGAACTCCAGCATATACTACATAGCACGTGAACATTAATGTTCAACAGCGTAAGAAATAGCAGCTGGAGGTGGTCATTTAGCTCTTCCAGCCTATACTGCCATTCACAAACTTTTGCTGATCTTTAACATCAACACCATCTTCCTGTATCATGCTATATCACTTACTTCCCTTGTGGGATGAAAGGTCTGTAAAATGTTATGATTCTTTGGAACTTGCGATAAAAAGAGAGATATATAGGTAGATTAGTGCTGTGTGGAAAAGGCCAAAGTCCTGTGATTTAAACATGCCAATTCACCAATTCCAAGAAGACATGTAACTGCCAAGAAGGGCTTGAGAGAATCATGAAGTTTTAACAGAACCAATTCTGAAGAAAATTTAAAATTTGAGAAAGGAGTATAATTTCTTTGGACGTTCCGTAACAGGTAGTGTTGTGAAACACTAGACTCTGCTTCTGCATAAGTTAAAATACCTTTGTGATGGTAGCTAGTAGCTGGAAAGTCAGATACTTACAGACAGTTAACAATAGGATGCCGTCAGTGTGTCTGTAAATAGGCTTGGCTACATTGGATATAAATTATGGGGCAGGTAGTCGAGTTTTGAGAACTCTTGGGAATCTGTGATGAAGGCAGAGTCTGATCACCTTCAGTTTGCAGAACACCAAGTTATATGAAGGCTCATCAGTGAAAATGTTAATATTACATCTATTTGAAAATTGCACCAAGACCAAATTAAAACTTGTTGCTGAATAAACCACGTGTCCTAGTCAAATAGAAGCTATTCTTGTAAGCTAAACAGCTCTTTGTTGCGACATTAACCACTGAATAGCATCTTTTTACATAGATCAACTCAATGCTGCAGTACTCCGGTGAAAAAGAACAACATTCATTCCATGTGCACAAGATCCACCTGACAGTGCTGGGAGTAACAGCTATAACTTGGTACTTTCCAGCACTTCATTTCTAAATTGCCAAAGGATCCAACTTCACTGACAACAGGATTAAAGTGGTTTCAGAAATCAGACTACAACTTTCACAAATAAGTCATTACCTCTGTCACAACTTACATTAAGATGTCACTAGTGTCTTTTCTTTTCTCCTCCTTTCTTGCTGATCAGCCTCCAGCTTCTTCAGTCCTACAATTTTAAAAACACAAAAGAAAAGGTTTCAAATTCAAGCTCAGCATGAATGCTGTTTTGCTATGGCTCAAGAATGTTGTGTGCACACAATTAATGGTTTTCAAAACGATGTACTGCAATTTCCATAATACTAATTACAGTCAGCACCAGCTCCACCACAGAAAGCTAGCCAATCCACAAGCACACACTCTAAAGACCTCAAATATGCAGTAAGCCAAAATATTATCAGTACAAGAAATGGTTTCTTTGAGCAAAACAGGTGTTTGCTTACATTGTACTAAGATGACTGCCGTGAGCAGAATCACTCCCTGCTGTTACCTGCTGGTGACATTTCCATGGCAAAAAAGGCCGAAAGCCCTTCATAATAGCAATCGAACCAAATTTATATAACAAACTAAATCGTTGCTAAGTGCAACACTTTCTCCTATCTCTCCGTGCTGACAAAAACTCAATTGTTAAAAACACAGTATTATTGGGCTTATTGTGAGTAGCACTATGGGTTATCTAATCATGAAAACAGGGCATCCATTGTAAGTAACAAATGCTAGATACACAAAATGCTAAGCTGGGTTAGAACTGCCATGTCAGCCATTAACAGAAATGGCTATTCTAGTATGAACAGATATTCAAAGTATGAATTGCAGTAAAGAACTAGTTATTTTTCCCCTCCTTAAATCAAACAAGATCTGATCTTGCTTTATGAGTTGGGAGCAGAAGTAAGCCACTTGTCCTTCAATACTTTCAATAAGATCATATCTGATCATATTTTAGGACAGCACTTAAGTTGCTCTTAAGAAGATGGTGGTGAGCTGCATTCTTAGGTACAGCCACAGTAATGTTAGGGAAGAAGTTCCAGGGTTTTCAAACAGCGACAGCGAAGGAACAACAATATGGTTCCAAGTCAGGATGGTGTGCAGCTTAGAGGAGAACTTCCAATTGATGGTGTTCCCAAGAATCTATTGCTCCCGTCCTTCTAGGCAAATATCACAGTCTTGCAAAGTGCAGCTCGTAAAAGATACATGTTGCTGACACCGGACATGGATAGTGGAGGGACCTAACAGTTGAAGATGTCAGATGAGATGCCAATCAAATGGCTGCAACTGCATTGCACTTGTGCTGAATACTGTTGCATCTGCACTCCTCCTGGCAAGTTGAAAAAAGGCATTCAGTTCTAATTAGATTCCAAAAGGAAGTTAGGCTTTTTAGGATATGCGGTTTAGTTTAGTCCTCAATGATAAAACAAAGACAATTTCTTGCTTGTACTTCATCAGGAAGAAGTTAATAGGCAACCTAGAAAAGGCAGAAGCTGGAATATGATTCCCATCAGATCATGGCCAATCTGTGACCTAACTCTATCGAGCTGTTTTTAAACTCATATAGCGAGGAAGAAAATCCAAATTAATTTTAAAATTGGTAAATAAATTACTTATTACCATTTGCAAAAAAAGTGCCAAACTTATTGCAAATGTTTTCTTATGTTCACCTCTGCAAAGTCTGAATTTTTAAATTGATCTAACCCTCACCCCTTAACCAGTCTCTAATTAGCAAAGTAATTTTTCCAATCTATTCTTTCAGTTCTTCAATATCTAGAAAACTGCAATTAAATCACTCTCCGACCTTCTAAACTCCAGACATACAATCCTAGTTTTAGGCTAATCTGTGAGATTAGTTGTACACAAAGGGGGCGACATTAGTGCTCGTGGTGAAGTGGTAATGACTCTTTCTCTGAGCTAGAAAGCCCAAGTTGAACAGCTACCTACTCCAGACCATATCATAACATGTCTGAAATGACTGAATAAAGATAATCTACAATCCTCGTTTGATTGCTCCTTTGTAGCTCAACTCTTGCAACCTAGATATCATTTCAATTTACGTACAATGCAGTCCCAAATGCCAGTATATCCTGCGGTGTCGATGCAAAATTGCTCACTACACTGTTGTGGGGTTTAACTGGTGCTGTGTGTACCTAAAGCATAATTTGTATCAGCTCAGAGTCTATCACTCTAGCATGTTATGTGCTTTCTTCGATTGATTATTTTATATAATAGAATAAAAGTTATGGGGTGGGGGTGGTCAACCTGCTGCGTTAACAGCTTTCTGTAAGAGCAATTCCACTCTAACTATATCCTCACCCTTTTCTCCTAAAGCCTGCAAAATTTTCTTCAGATAATGATTTAATTCTTTCCTGAATCAACATCACACTCAGGTGATGCACCCCAGATCTTTAACCACACCCCATGCACAACTATTTTAGCTCACATCACCACTGTTTCTTTTGCAAGTCACTTCAAATCTCTATCCTCTGCTCCATGCAACCAAATTCTCCCTCTCTACTCAGTCCAGATCCTCATGATTTTGAATACCTCTACCAATCCCTGCCTCTCCAAGGCGGACAGCCTCAACTTCTTCAATCTATCTACAACACAAGCTCTGTTACAATCCTAGACTTGACAATGAAACTGATGCTACAATGTGGCTAGACGGGGACCAATAACAGGATTAACAAATAATAAACTATACAGTATTGGAATAACTTGCATGTACAAGTTAATTTTAGATTAGAATGTAACATGGCGAATATGAGTAAGAGACTGTGATGGAACAATTATAGCTCATACCATAAAGCATATGCAATGAAAACAAAGCCCAGGGATCACTCAACAAATCTCCTAAAATTTGAGGTATTGGGTCACTGTATCTTTTCAAAACTTCACAAGAAATTGTAATTCTTCACTTTTACTTTTTGGCCTTGAAACTCACTGAGGATCTTTGTCATGAACTTACTCAATATCTAATCACATTCTGATTGATCACTCTTCTTCCCTGGGTCTCTACTACCTTAGACTCTGAAAAATATACTCCAGCATTTGGCAGGCAACTCCAGCTTTTCTGTTATAGCAAGCTTCAAGTTAGAGCTAACCCTGAGCATATACCCTTTTACTCCTCCTTTACAATTTACCTTTCCCTACTCATTGTTTCCTACCAAAAAAAGTCACGTCACAGTTTTCTGCATTTAGTTTCATCCGCTACTCACCTGGCTTACATCTTTTGCAATGCACATTTATTTTGAATCAACCAGTTCAGACATGTTATTACACACCTCTTGTACAGTTAGAACCTGAAACCACACATTCCAGCCTAAAAGAATACCCACCACCCCTATGCCACAAAACCCTTTTGAAATATAACACTATCCTCCTTAATTCTCAATATTTCCAATTTTATAACCCTGTTTGAGGCATCTTAATGATCTCTGCACTTGGATCTCCACTCCTTCTTACTTTTCAGTCAGAAAGTATCCTGCATTCCCACAGAGCTCTGCTTTTAATTGGATATGGATGTTGCTGGCAAGGCAAGGCAAGGCAAGGCAATGATTTGTTGCCCTTGAACTAAGCAGCCTGTTAAGTCATTTCAGAGGGAGGTTGAGAGTCAACCATATTGCTCTGGGTCTGGGATCATACGTAGGCCAGACCAGGTAATGATGACAGATTTCTTTGCTAAAGGGCTTTTAAGTGAGCCACAGTTTGTTTTTTTAAAAAGCAATTGATAATACTTTTATGGTCACAAATGATGAAACTAGCTTTCAAGAGCAAATTTTATTAACTGTATTTAAATTCCACTTGCTGCCATGATGGAATTTGAATCCACACTCCCAGAACATTAGCCTGGACCTCTGGATTACTGACCGAATGATATAACCATTTCAGCACCAATTCCAATGCCCCCCCACCCCCACCTCTGAAATACTGATTAGGAATTGCACAATAACAGTCAACGACTCCTCTCACATTTCATATTTTTCCCCCTATTGCCTGGAATATACTTGGCATCAGCTAGTGCATCATGTTCAACCTGGGAGGGTGGGGGCCAAACAAAAATCAGTTAAAAAAACTTGAACACAAAGGTACTGATCACACAGGACCTTAACTTTCAAGTATACAAGATGAATCCAATCAGTTTTTATCATTTGCCAGTTTTGTTGATTTGACTCAGCAAACTTTTGAGATCAAGCAAAGCAGTTACATTTACATGGGCATAAAATAGATAATCGTATGAAAATGACCTGGACAGGCTGCAGTTGTTTCAACTGAAGTTTAGAAGACCAAGGGGTTATGCAATTGATTCTGAATGGTCTTTACAAAATGGCATAGACAGGAGGTTTCCTCTTGAGACAGTCCAGAATTAGAGGACACTTTTTTTTAAATTAAAGGGGTCACCCTTTCAAAGTTAGAAATGAGGAGAGTTCTTTTAAATCTCATAGGGTTGTGCAATTTTGGAAGTCTGTCTTAGAAGGCAGTGAAGGTGAGGTCATTGAGTATTTTATGACAAGTGAATCGATTTTTGTCAGACAGGGAAGTAAAGGGCCACCAGAGTTGATGAGAATGTGGAATTCAAAACAGACTAGCCATGACTGTAATTATACAGTGGAGCAGGCCTATGGGGCCCGAGAAACTACTTATACACCTATTTTCAACATCGATAAATCATTCAGCAAAAGCAAAATGCAGATGCTGAAGAATATTCATCAGGTCAGGCAGCCTCTGAAGAGAAAACAATTAAGTTTCCAGTTAAACTGTTCCTCACTCTAACAAAGCAGCCTCACCTGAGTGTTTGCAGCAATTTGATTTTTAAGGACAGATTCCCTCGAATAATTAGGTTGCAATAACTGGAGAAAGAAAAAAGAAACAATAAGCCAGGAGTGACTTTGAAAGCAGCAGTACAAACCAGCCAACCAGTTGAGATTACATCATGCAACATGAAGGCAAACAGCTTCATCAGTAACCAGTCACCATATTCGTCTACACACGCAAGAAAGACAAGTGATACACAAGAACAGGAGTAGACCATTCAGTCCCTCGCACCTGTTCCATCAATTAATGAGATTATGGCTGATCTGTGGCCTAATCCACATGACTGTCTTTGGCCCATATCCCATAATACCATAGATACATTTTTGTTAAATCAAAGTTCAGTAACGTACACAATACACCATGTAGATTTAATCCCAGCAGCAGCAAGCATTCAACACTGCACCCAGGGAATCACTTAAAAAAATGCATAAGGTGATACGCAATTCGCAAACGATATACGAGATTTTCCCTTCTCCCTGCTTCAGCAGCATCAAGGCAGCGATTTTATTCTAAATAAACTACAGACTTTCACCTCGATCCTCGAGATTTTATGTCGATGTGATTTGCACTTTTACTAATGCAAGGTCGCCCCCACCGTGCAATGCACCTGCCCTGAGCTGGATGGTGCATTTGCCCTCTGTGTCAAGGCCTGCCCTCTGCACCCGTGCTGTAATGCCAGGCCTACGCTGACCTGCCCGAGCCTATCCTGCCCTTACCGTTCCAGTGGCTGCTACTGCCGCTGTGTCTCTGCCTTCGGGTGGAAAGGGAGATTTAATTTGCTGATTTCATTCTACCCTGGTTTACTTCATTCCCTCCCTCCCCGCCCCCGGGTGTCGGAGTCAACCGTCGGGGCGGCTGTTTTTTTTTCCCCGCAGACGCTTCCTTCACCGTCCTCCTGGACACCGCCTCTCGCGAGAAAGGGTCCTGAACCTACCTCCTCGCCGTCTGTCACTCAAACCCGTCTCCCGTGGCAATGCCCACCCCCTCACCGCCGGATTCTCACTTCAGTGGCTGCTGCCGCTATCATTCAAATCGGTCTCCAGCGGCAACGCCCCGCCCCTTCCACGCAAAGCTGTCCCCAATGGCAACACGCCGCCGCCTCACCAACAGGACCTTTCTCCAGTGGCTGGAGCTCCCGTCACTCCAATCAGTCTCTAATAGCAACGTCCTCGCCTCACGGAGCTCACGCCAGCATGGGCTCTCCTGTCACTCAAATCGGTATCCCACGGCAACCACCGCCCCCTCCACACAAGGCTTTCGCCGCAGTGGCTGCTGCCCCTGTCACTCAGATCGGTCTCCAATAGTAACGCCCCGCGCCCTCGCCCCCCCCAGCGGCTCTCACTGGCGCGTGCAACCCTGTCATTCAAACCGGTCACGTGCGGAAACACCCCGCCCCTACAGTCCATGGAGCTGACTCCAGTGGCTGATGCCCCGTCACTCAAGTCGGTCTCCCATAGCAACGCCCCAACAAGCTCTCACTCCAGTGGCTGATACCCCTGTCACTCAAACCGGGCGGGCGCAGCAACGCCCCGCCTACTCTCAATCAGGGATGCTCGATGGGGACAAGATGACTCCAAATTCTCCGACTTAAAGGGGCCTCTGGGTTGTCTTCAAATGTGGCCCACAGAGGGCAAAACCACAGGAGAAAAACAACAACAAAGGACAAAGCCAACTTCATAAGTAACAATAATTATGCACCTCCCTTCCCTCTGGGGTGATGATGATATAATGGAAATGTCAAGGGCTCTCGTGCTGCAGTGGTAGTCTCACTGCCTCTGAGGAAGGAGGCCTAGGTTCATGTCCAACCTGTTCCAGAGGTGTATAATAATATCCCCGAACAGGGTAATAAAAATAGCTAGAGGAGTTTTGTTAATGGCTCCTGGGGTGCAGTGGTAGTGTTCGTGCCTCTAAGCTAACAGATCTAGGTTCAAGTGCCACCTCCTCCAGAGGGGTATAATAACATCCCCCAATAGGAAAACAACTGCAATGGTAATGTCTGAATTAATTAATGCGAGGTCCCAGGCTAATGAACAGATTCAAATCCCACATGGCAACTCACGGATATTAGGTATTGTCTAATGAACCTGTTCAGGGACATTGTTACACACCTCTGGAGCAATTTAAATTCCATTAATAGTACCGGGAATTGAAAGCCAGTTGTTTAATTTGATGGTCATAAGGCTCACCTTGTTTGGGCTGCAGTGGTAGTGACCTTAACTCTAACACAAGAAGCCCAAGTTCAGGTCCCACCTGCATCCAGAGGTGTGTCGTAAAGTTTTTAACAGCATCAAAAGAGGCCCTTTGGCCCATCGCATTGTCATTGGTCACCATCCATCCATCTACTGTAATCCCATTTTCCAGCAAAAGCATTTCTGTTAAGAGTCATAGAATCATAGCATTTTACAGCGCAGAAACAGACACTTCGGCCCAACTCATCCATGCTGACCAGATATTCTAAATTAATCTAGCTCCATTTGCCAGCATTTGGCCCATATCCCTCTAAACCCTTCCGATTCATTTACCCATCCAGGTGCCTTTTAAATGTCGCAATTATGCCAGCCTCCACAGCTTCCTCTTGCTCATTCCATACACGCACCACCCTCTGCGTGAAAAAGTTGCCCCTTAGGTCCATTTTATATCTATTCCCTCTCACCTTATCCCTATGCCCTCTAGTTTTGGACTCCCTCCACCCTGGGGAAATTTTCCTTACTATTCACCCTCTCCATGCCCTTCATGATTTTATGTACCTATATAAATTCACCTCTCAGTGTCCAATGTTCCAGGAAAAATAGCCCAGCCTATTCAGCCACTCCCTATAATTCAAATCTTCTAACCCCAGCAATATCCTTATAGATCTTTTCTGCACTCTTTCAAGTTTAACAACATATTTCCTGTAGCAGGGAGACCAGAATTGAACATGGTATTCTTAAAGTGGCCTAACTAATGTCCTGTACAACTGTAACATGACATTCCAACTCCTACATTCAACACACTGACCAATAAAGGGAAGTGTACCAAATGCTTTCTTTAGTACCGCGTTTACCTGTGACTCTACCTTCAAAGCCCACTGGGTTCACTAATGCTGTTTGGTGGATGAAATCTGCCATTGCCACCTCATATGGCCTACATATGACCCAGAGACAATACCCAATAGTACGTGGAAATGATTGTACTGAACCATACTCCACTCTAATTTTTAAGTATACAAGGTGAATTAATTGTTGTAAGGTTAACCTTTCTTTTCTTTTTCGGATGTGGTTGACTGTTGACTGTCCTTCTCAGCCAGTTCTAGGAGCAATTATTGATGGGCAGCTGGCCTTGCCAATGATGGCGCACAACCCATAAAAAAATGAAGAATTCACACAGCCAGATGCCAACACCAATAGCTCTCCATGATCTTGTGCTGCACAAGTGTTATATAGTGTTGGGAGGTTTCAGGATCTTTGGAGGCTGGTTTCTTTTTTAAGGAGCATGTCAAAGTTACCGAAGCATGTCATGCTAAGGACAGCTAAGTGGCTCAGTCGTGAGCACTGCTGCCTCACAGTGCCAGCAAACGGGGTTCGATTTAAACCTTGGGTGGCTCTCTGTGTGAAGTTTGCACGTTCTCCCTGTGTCTGCATGGGCTTCCTCTGGCTGTTCGGGTTTTTCATCCCACAGTCCAAAGGTATGCAGCTTGGGTGGAGAGGCCATGTTAAATTGCCCATAGTGTCCGGGACTGTGCAGGCTAGGTGGCTTAGCAATGGAAAATGTGGGGATAGGGTGGTGTGGAGGCGGGGGAGTTGAGTCTGGGTGGGAGGTCCTTTCAGACTCGATGTTCCGAGTGGCCTCTTTACGCACTGTAGAGATTCTAAATGAAGAGAAAAATGAAGAGAGGCTTAGGAAGATAATTCCAACTTGTTCGATGTTGCTAGGAAAGAAAACTGTGAGGAGCATTTAAAGTCTGTAAAAGGAAAATAAATATAATTGTGTGAGGGGCCAAATGTCGGCAGATGAAGTGAATAGAATGGTGGAAAATGTGACGTCCACTTCGGCAAAAAGAATTAAAAAAAAGCAGGATATTATTTTAATGGAGAGAGACCACAGAATGCTGCAGTACAGAGGGATTTTACTGCAAAGAGGATAAAAGTGTAAAAGTAGAGAAATCTTGCTGCAGGACGTTGCTGAGACCTGATCTGGAGAACAATCTACAGTTTTGATCGTAGATATGAAGGGATATGTTGCATTGAAGGCAGTTCAGAGAATGTTGATTAGGCTGATTCCGAGGGTGAGGAATAGAACTGCTGATGCTAGAAATCTGAGACAAACACAGAAATTGCTAGAGAAACTCAGCAGGTTTGGCAGCATCGAGGAGAAAGAAAGAGTTAACTTTTCGGAACTGGCCACGTGGAGCCAAAACATTGACTCTGCTTTCTCTCCACAGATGCTGCCAGGCCTGATGAGTTTCTCCAGAAATTTCTGTGATTGTCTCAGATGTCTAATATCTACAGTTCAATTCCCCACCTTCGGAATCAGCCTAATCAGTTTCTCCAGCAATTTCTGTTGTCAGCCTGGGATGAGGAGTTTGGCTAATGAAGAAAAGGTTGAGCAGCTTAATTTTACATTCATTAAATTTTAGAAAATTGAGAGATGACCTCATGAAAACGTGAAATCCAGAGGCAGTTTGACTGGGTAGATGCTGTTTCCTCTCATATGAAATTCTTGAACTAGAGGACATAGTTCTAAAGTAAGGGGTCTCCCATTTAAACTGAGATGAAGAGGAATTTCTTCTCATAGAGGACAAGTATATTTGGAATTTTCTTCCCAGAAGGAGAATGGTGTGAGGTAATTTCACTGCTTTGGGAACACGTGCAGATAATTTAATCCAATGTATTAAAAAAGACTGGAATAAGAAGGTGGCTTAATGGAAACCACATGACTAGTGTTGATTGTCAGGAAAAGCCCATCTGGTTTATTAATGTCCTTTAGGGAGAGAACTCTGTCCTTACCTGGTCTGGCCTACATGTGACACCGGACCCACTGCAATGTGGTTGACTATTAATTGCCCTCTGGGTAATTAGGAATGGGGTATAAATTGAGGTCTAGCCAGGAACTCCCACATGCCATGAATGAATAAATTTTTAAAAATTCCATGGAGACTTTTGCCAATGGAAGCAAATTTTTTTTTTGTTCGTTCACAGAATGTGGACATCACTAACTAGCCCAGCATTTATTCCCGATTTTTTTAAACTCAAATTCAACCATCTGCTGTGGTAGGATTCAAACCCGGGTCCCTAGAATGTTACTTAGGTCTCTGGATTAATAATCCACTGGTAACACCACCAGGCCATCTCGTCGACCATTGAATATGCACATAAGGTTGAGTTTTACAGAGTTTTGACAGACACGGGAATCGAGCATTTTGGAGGAACACAGTGGGAGTGCTGCTAAGGCCACAATCAGATCAGCCATGATCTTATTGGACAACAGAATGGGGTCAAGGGGCCAAATGGCCTGCTTCTACTCTTTTTCCTTGTGATTTTGAGTTCTCACACACATCCTGGCCAATATTTAGACCCCAGTCAACATCACAAAAATGCATTTACTGAGTTAGTGGTCCATTGTTGTTTGTAGGAGCTTGCTGTTTGCAAATTGGCTGCCGTGACTTCCACCCCACAGCAGTGACCTCAGAAGCAGTGACGCTTCAAAAGTGCTTCATTGGTGGTAAGACACTTTGACCTACAAAACATATTTTTTCTTCATCCTTTAAATTCTTTTGACCAATTCCCACCTTGGATGGATTCCTCTGTTGACGTTGCTGGACGAGTAATTCAGAAGCTGGAATTAATAATCTCAGAGATCCTGAGTTCAAATATCATTGTTGTAGTTGGAATTCATGAGATTGTAAGAGAGTATGGATCCATTTCGGTGCATGGAGGATCAAGGAATGAAAGTTAAGAGTGCTTGTATTACATAAAATTATGTGAGAGGAGGCTTGTGGAAAGCACAAATCAGATCTGTTTCTTCTTTGTAAATTCAATATCATTCCACAGGCATATAGAAGAAAGGAATGCTAGTGATCCCAAGATCAAGGACTGACTGCACCTTCAGGAAACATCTGCCATATGTGTGGTTGGAGACGTGGCTCTGTGATTGGACTCATCAGCTACCCAGGGACCACAGAAACCATGACCAGTGATATGGAATTTTCTGTGTGGGCAATCATGAGTTACTGATTGCTGACGATGACAGGAATTTGGATATACATAGGAAAAAGAATGGACTATTCAGCACCTTCATCCGTTCAATCATTCAGTTGGATCATAACTGATTGCTGATTTATTTTCTTTATTCCTTCATGGAATGTTAGTGTAATTATGGCCAGCAGTCATTGCTTTACCTTTGAGCTGTGTACCAGTTAAGCTTCAACCATATGACAGTGGGTCTGGAGTCACAAATAGGCCATGCTGGGGAAAGAGAGCCAAGTTCCCTCTCCAAGGAACATTATCAAAGCAGAAGTGTTTTTACAACAATTGATAAACTTCCATCGTTGTAGAACCAAGAGTAGTTTTCAATTTGTTAACTGCATTTAAATTTCACTAGCAGCCATTGTGGGATTTTAACCCATGGGCATTACTCTGGAGCAGAAGTGCACTGACATTTTTGCTGTGTTGTAAGGGACCATTAAGAGCAAGAGAGCAACTTGAGAGAGGGTAGAGTCCCTTATAGTTCAGAGAGGTCGTCTTTGTGTTGAACCTCAGGAGATGCGAGAGATATTAAATGAATATTCTGCAATAGTTTTTACTGTGGAGAAAGACATGGAGGCTAGAGAACTCAGTGAAATAAATATTTATGTTTTGAAAATAGCTCACATGAGATAAGAAGTAGTAGTTAGAAAACACAAAAGTGAATAAATCTCCTGGACCTGATCTAGTGTATCCCTGGATTTTGTAGGAAGTTAGTGAGGAAATTGCTGGCCCCCTTGCAGAAATATTTGTACCATCTATAAATACGGGTGAGGTGCCAAATGGAGAGTGGCTAATGTTGTACCTTTGTTTAAGAAGGGATGTAAGGAGAAGCCTGGGAACTGTAGGCCTGTGAGTCTGCCTTCAGTAGTGGGTAAGTTATTGGAAGCGATTCTGAAAGATAGGATTTATATGCATTTGGAGAGGCAAGGAATGATTAGGATAGCATGGTTTTGTGTGAGGGAAATCATGTCTTGCAAACTTGATTGAATTTTTTGAGGAAATAGCCAAGAAGATTGATGAGGCCAGAGCAGTAGACATTATTTACTTGGACTTCAGCAAAGCCTTTGACAAGGCTCCACATGGTAGGCTAATTAGTAAAGCTATAGCACATGGGATTCAGAGTGAGCTTGCTAACTGGATACAAAATTGGCTTTACAGCAGGAGACAGAGAGTAGTGGTGGACCCCAAAGGGTCTGTTTCCGTGCTGTATAACTCTGTGACTCTATACTTTCGCTCCTTTGGATTATAAACTGAAATGGAAGCTGAATTAGAGTGATACAGCTGAAATAGCAGGAAAGCCCTACAACTTGGAAAAATCAAGCGATGCACATTTTTAATTGTGTAAGACAATGCTGCTTTTCGAAGCAGTGAGATCTCTACTTTGACACTGAGTGGCACCAAGAGCCTTTGAAAGAAGGAACGATTGCTGGATGACAGCCCTTGGATCGGTTAAGCTTCAGTTTGCTACAAATCTTTAAGTGCCGGACAGCCAGACACTTCAGAGCCTACAGACTGAATGTACCACTCTGTCTCTCTCCTCCCTTTCTTTCAGCGCAAGTGATGTGAGAAAACTAAAAAAAGTTTAAAGGAAACAATTCTAGCAAGAAATTACCAATGTTCACTGGATCATTTTTCGAAGTAAATGTTGACCATTACTTTACAAACAACAGCATGTCATCATTGCTGAAATCAAAAACAAGATTGTGTGAGGCGATTTAAACCATCCTCATGATTTGAACTTTTGATCTTCAGAAATTTTTTCTCTGTTTAATTTTCTTTTTGCATTGGGATGTAAAGTGTGTTTTTACACCATTCATTTGTTTTCGGAATAATGAACTTGAACTAGCAGTATGTCGGTTTTCTGTGTATTGTAGACATCTAATGATTAACTTGTAAGTATGTTGTAACCACCGTGAGGTTCACAAAACAAATGTGACAGCTATAATTTTGGAGTTTAATGGGAGATGATTTACATGGGGGGGGGGTGTTTAGGAGTGATCAGAATAAACAGTGTTGTGCATTTAGATTTTAAATTGAAGATACTGGATTTTTGTTTGGGTTCAGGGGACACACCCAGAGCTTGGAAAAAAGTTTTTCCGTTTCAGTTTAGGACAGTTCTGCAGGTTTCTTGGCCGGAGTTGGATTTATTAATAAGTTGTTCCTAAGAAAAGGAGAAGGTAGTTTAGAATTATTAAGTTACCTTATTTTGAACAGCTCAGTAGAAGTTCCAGACTTGAACTGTTTGGTCAAAACTCTGAAGGAGCTACTTGAAGCTGAGAACATTTATACTCAGCTATACGATGAATCAAGGAAAAAGCTATCAGATTCTTTAGACCAGGAGTTGAAGCCGCAAATGCGATGTGAGATGGAGATGGAATTTTAAGTATTGCAAAGAATGCTGTTACGTTTAATGATATTGTCATTGAGCTGCACATCCTTCAGTCCAACTTGTTCATGATAACCAGGTATCCTAAATTAATCTCGTCCCATTTGCCAGCATTTGGCCCATTTACCTATCCAGATGCCTTTTACATTATTGTACCAGTCTCCGCCTCTTCCTCTGACAGCTTATTCCATTCATGCACCACACACTACGTGAAAAGTTGCCCCTTAAGTCCTTTTTAAATGTTACCTTTCTCACATTAAAACTATGCCCTCCAATTTTGGACTCCATCTTGGGGAAAAGACCTTGGCTATTCACCCTAATAATACCCCTCATGATTTTATAAACTTCTATGAGGTCACCCCTCAGCCTCCGATTCTCCAGAAAAAGTAGCCCCAGCCTATTTAGCCTCTCCCTATAATACAAAATCTCCAGCCCGGCATCTCTTCTGCATTCTTTCAAGTTCCACAACATCTTTCCTATAGCAGGAAGATCAGAATTGATTGCAGTTTTCCAAAAGTGGCCTAACCAATGACCAGTACAGCTGCAAAATGACATCCCAACTCCTATTCTCAATGCACTGATCAATAGAGACAAGCATACCAGATGCCTTCTTCATTATCCTATCCACCTGTGTCTCCACCTTCAAGAAACTATGAACCTACACCCCAAGTTCTCTTTGCTCCACAACACTCCCTCTGACCTTAGCATTAAGTATATAAGTCCTGCGTTGATTTGCCTTACCAAAGTGCAGCCCCTCACATTTATTTAAACTCAATCTGCCATGCCTCGGCCCATTGGCCTATCTGAACTAGGTCCCATTGTAATCTGAGATAACCTTCTTCACTGTCCATTATACCGCCTATTTTGGTGTCATCTGCAAACTTACTAACCATACCTCCTATATTCACATCCACATCATTTATTATAGTGACAAAAAGCAGTGGACCCAGCACAGATCCTTGTGACACACCGCTTGTCACAGACCTCCAGTCTGAAAAACAATCATCCACCACCACCCTCTGTTTCCTATCTTCGAGCCAATTTTGTAACCAGATGGCTAGTTCTCCCTGGATTCCATGTGATCAAATTTTGTATTTTACCGTATGTTTGAAAATCTTCAAATGTATGTTATATGTAATTAGTTTGATTTACTCTACTTTAGTTTTACTTATCTTGTCTAATAAACTTCTGTGTAGCTGTGAAAACCAAATTTGCAGTATTGCAAGTTTGTGTTTCAGTGAAAGACCTCGTTAAAACCAAAACTATGATTTATCAAGCTGGATTTCAGTCGGAGGCCTGACATGTCCAGTGATAACATCAACTGGAATCATAATACTGCCCAAATATCTGTGACTTAGTTGAGAATGAATGTATGTGTATTTGGATTTTTAAAGGGGTATAAGTTTAAGTCACTTACTAGTAGATTAGAAATCCTTTCTTTTCGCTGATATTTGTTAGAATAGAAGAAGAATTTATTGTCACGTGTACTTTTACATGAAAAATGCAGAGAGAAGTTTCATAAGTTGCCCCCACCACAATACCTACATCAATGACAGAAGTCATAATTTTAAAAAATTAAGACAAAATACATCACAGTTCAGTTAACAGCTCCTGGGGTCAGGAAAGCCAATTTAGGAATGATGGAATTCCCTGAAAATGCAGCCGGGATGAGGCCGCCACTTCTGGAATTTTGGGCCAGAAACTTCTGCCGAAGAAGACTGCCATGCCAGGCCGACACTGCCACTCCTGGACAAGACTACCTGCTAGTCAGCTGGAATGCCTGGACAAGACCTCCACATGCTGGGACCAGACCGCCACACAAGGGAGA
The DNA here is from genome assembly GCA_024137785.1 of Ginglymostoma cirratum. Classification (NCBI taxonomy): domain Eukaryota; kingdom Metazoa; phylum Chordata; class Chondrichthyes; order Orectolobiformes; family Ginglymostomatidae; genus Ginglymostoma; species Ginglymostoma cirratum. The sequence goes on from JAHRHZ010000081.1 coordinate 10,926,263, forward strand.
CTGACACGCAGGGAGACCGCAATACCGGGCTAGGACCACCTTTGTCCTCCATCAGGCACCCGGGCCTTGCTGCAGACCTGCAGCCTCGGCCTAGCCTGCGAGTCCATGCCGAGAGAGTCAGCCTGGGACCTATTCCTCGCTCACGTGAAGACCCTGGCCTAGGGTGGAGCCATTTACAGCTTGTCCTGGTGTTGCTGCTGTTAACGCTGGAGGCTTAAACTTACAAGTGAATCTGACTCTGACAGTCACGTGAATCTCTTGCTGCCTGAGCAGGGTTCTACCATCTGGGAGCTAGTGCCAAAATTGGGAGAGTTGACTCATAGACTAGTCAAACAATAGCCAAACAGCCACACTTATTGAATGAGAATTTACAGACAAATTCTGTTAATAATTAATTCCGGTACATTAATTAGAGTTATTTCCTGTTAATGACAGAACCAGGCATGAATTGTTTTTGGCCTGAACAGCAGTCAATTAGGCAAATTGGTAATTTTGGTTGTCCATTAAGATTTTATGACAGCTTGTGGAACCTTGCCATAATAAAAGTGCAAATTTTAACAATGTAAAATCTAGAGGATTTCATTTTATTATTATGAAAATCCCTGTTCTGATTTAACTGAACGAGTAGCAGTTGAAGGGAAGGAAGACTCTCCTAAATTGATTCCACAATTCTTATTACCATTGTGAAAAGATATTTGTTGCACAATGTTTTGAAACTTTCAATTGATGTCCATCAACCCATATCCTACTTACTAAATTCTCTACCCAGCTGTACTGGGTTGTTGGGACTATGCTCATTTTCTCTAATCCCTCTCTGTGTATCTCTCTCTCTTTCTAGAAGTATTAGGATGAGCAAAGGAGAAAGAGAATTCATAGAAAAAACTCAAAACATTTGATGTAAAAAAGAGAGAACTGCATCAGCATTTATTTTGATGTAATAGCAAACTGTAACCACATGGTGGCAGGAACAAACCATAATTGAGCTCAGTTAATACTTCAATTGTAGTCCTGGTGTGGAGGTGCTGGTGTTGGACTGGGGTGGACAAAGTCAGAAGTGACACGGCACCAGGTTGTAGTCCAATAGGCTTATTTGAAAACAGAAGCTTTCAGAGCCCCTTCATTGTAATTATGCTTAACATATTAATAAACTACCTTAGTTATGCAAGTCAAGTGCCTCATCTGTCTTGACACACCAGTGATGCTGTGCTTCAGCAGTGTAGTGTGAAGAGAAATGGAAGTTTAGCTAACTCAGTCTAGATTGGAAACTAATTTTACACTAATTAACGAGAAACTGGAAACAGTAAAACTGTAAAACACTTACTGGGGAAGCTTCTACAGTGTAGTGATAATCCTATTTGTCCCATATGCAAAAGAGCCTGTGTGTGGAACTGGGCAGAAACATTAGTCTCACCTGTGGTCTCTCCTCTCCCATAGATAATTAGACAGGCCCCAGACTTAGCGCAGAATAAAGAGAGGATTGGTAGCAGTGAGACATCCAAAGCAGGATGCCACAAGGTGGCAGCGTGAGTATCTGAAAATAAAACATTTGTAGATGGGACTTTGAGCAAAATTGGAATATTAAAGTCAGGGGCTAACCAAGGGATGGGTAAGGGTTTCAGATAGGCTGAGACAGAAACAAAAATAGTACGTTAATGGGGGCAGGCACTATAGACTATAACGTTAGAAACTGAGCTGATGGTCAGATAGGATTGTGAACAGACTGTGACTAAAGACAAGGGTTAAATCAAAGGTGAGGGAATGTAGTTTGAGTATTGCATGTCCTGATCAGTACAAGATGAGAAGTGATCAGCAGCAAGTTTCCCTTTTCAGCAATATTCGAATTGTATACTACTAGGCAAGTGTTTGGAATGGAGTTTATGATGGGATGAGCCATCAACAAAAGGTTCAGTCCAGCCAAAGTTTAACTAGATGTGGCTGTCAGACAACAGCAGGCCAGTCCCCCTTCTGAACTCATGGCTACCCGAAGTCTAGAACCTTCCATTGGTCTAGATGGGACTTTGAATGCGAACCAACACTTCCGGTCTGTGTGGTTCAGATTGTCAGGAGAGCTGCTTTTATAGCAGTCAGCAGTGGATACATAGTCACAACAGTCACTGTACACCACCACCCCCTTCATATCGTCTCCTTGTTTGTAAAATTTCCAAATTTCAGCTGTAACAATCTTTTCACTTCTTAGGACCCAACATTCAGTTTATATGGTTCTAGAATCCCTACAGTGTGGAAACAGGCCCTTTGGCCCAACACATCCATAACTGAACCTTGGAGCATCCCACCCACACCTGTCCCCTTGTAACCCACCTAATCTACACATCCCTGAACACTACAGGCAATTTAGCATGGCCAATCCACCTAACCTGCATATCTTTGGATTGTGGGAGGAAACCGGAGCAAACCCACACAGACACAGGGAGAATGTGCAAACTCCACACAGACAGTCACTCGAGGCTGGAATCGAACCTGGGTCCCTGGTGCTGTGAGGCAGCAGTGCTAACCAATGAGCCACTGTGCCGCCCCTTCTTCCAGTATTTCCAGGTCAGGATGGTGTGTCAGTTGGTTGGCGGTGATGGTGGTCATGGTAGTGGTGGTGGTGGAGGGGGTGGAACTTGCAAGTGGTGGTGTGCTCATGCGTCTGCTGCCCTTGTCCTTCTAGATGTCAGAGGTCACGAGTTTGGAAGATGCTATCGACAGAACCTTAGTGAATAGCTGCAATGCATCTTGGGATGGTAAACACTGCTGCTACTGTGCTTCAGAGGTAGTGGAAGTGAATGCTTAAGTGGGGGAATGGGGTGTTGATTAAGTAGTTGATTTGTCCCAGATGGTGTTGAGCTTTTTTTGAATTCTTTTAGCAATTCAAAGTCATTGCTTGCCCTTAAAAGTTACATATTATTCAATAAACATTGAATTATCAACAATTTGGCTTAAGCAACATCAGTAAAATAGCAAAGATAATTCATTTTTTGGAAGCACTGCCCCCAGATTATTTTAATTATGCAGCTTTAAATTAAGAATATCATTTCCTTCTTTTGGTTTAGTTCCTTGATAGGATCATATTACTGTAAACTTATCCTTCATTTGAAAAGACGATTGACATATGAAGCACATAATTTTCAATTTCCTTCTGCCACTTTTCTTTCCAGAACACAAGTGCTGCCGTTTTAGTATTTGTTTCGAGATCATAAAATTAAAACTGGAAGTTACTTCCTTCAGTGGTCACCCGCTTTTAAAGTTTCAAGTTAATGGTCCATTTGAGGGAGAACGCAGTTTTGATTCAAAACTGAGAACATATTCCTAAGGATGAAACTAAACTGAAATGACCACTTCATTCCAGTTCATTTGGACTTAAGGTATTTTACCAAAAAACTGAGCAAACCTTACAGAAGTCACAGGGATCTGGACTCAATGGACATTTTGTGTCTCATTGGACAGAGTTATAGAGTGTGATATGGACTCTGGAGCATAAGAGGGAACAGCACTAAGCTGTCCAAATTAATTTATGCTAAAAAAAAAGAGACAAACAAGTTGCATTTAAATCCAGACCTTGTGTAGCAACTTGTGGTGATTCATGCTTTAAAAAAAAAACTTTTTGTTGGGATATGGGCATCGCCAGCAAGGCCGGTGCCTTTCCCCAGTTGCCCTCAAACTAAGTAGCTTGGAAGGCCCTTTCAGAGGTCAGTTAAGAGTCAAGCCTATTGCTGTGGGTCTGGAGTCATATGTAGACCAGATCAGATAGGGATGGCAGATTTCCTTTCCTAAAGGACATTAGAGAACCAGATAGATTTTTACGACAATCAAAACCATAAGAAATAGGAACAAGAATTTGGCCTCTCGAGCCTGCTCCTATATTTAGTAGGATCACGGATGACCTGACATTACTCACATCCACTTTCCTGCCTTTTCCCCATAAGCCTTAATTCATCTATTGACCAAAAATCTATCTCAGCCTTAAATAGGCACAAGGACTCTGACCCTACTGCTCTCTGTTCCAAAGATTCTCAACCGACTAAGAGAAGAAATTCCTCCATATCTCAATCTTAAATTGGCACCCCTTTATTCTGAAACTATGCCTTCTGGTCCTCGACTCTCCCATGAGGGGAAATATCCTCTCACCATTTAGCCTGTCAAGCCCTTTAAGAATCCTATATGTCTCAAAGAGATCACCTCTCATTCATCTAAATCCAATGAGTAGCGTGCCAAAATGTTTAACCTTTGCTCATAAGATCATTCTAGCGAACAGTAGCTTCATGGTCTTGAAACTTTCAATTCCAGACTTTTATTTATTTGAACGTAAATCCACTGTCAGTCATGGGGGATTCGAACCCGTGTCCGCAGAGTACTAATGTGGACCAATATCACAGAGACGTTATCATTATCAGCCTCAAAGTCATAAGGAATCTCTTCCTTTACACAAGCACTGGCTGATTAATATTAATAATTAATAAAAACATTAATAACCACACGCTTGATTCAGATGGCACACCTTCAGCAAAATCTAGATCATTAGATACATTTTTTTTGCTATAAATCCTTACAATTGAAAAATTAGCTTGCCAGAGAATCAAAACAGATTTACAGATCACGCAACGAGGTTAGACACAAAGATAAATAACAAGTACACTTTTATGTGCACATAATGTGAGATAATGAGTCAAACATTTTCATGATTCAAAAATTATTCCTTCATTCCAAGTAAATTGCTCAAAATCGAACATTTTGAATTGTGTGAGTGTGTGTGGGGGTGGGGTGGGGGTGCTGTTATTTCCCCTATTGATGGGTGAGGTTAGAAGTTCTCGTAGTGGTGGTTAAATTGGACCTTACTCCGCTTGTTCATGTCCTTGCAGGCCTTTTCCACATTTGTAGTCATACCAGGAGGTCCACAACTGAAGACCCCAATCTTCATAACCTGATCAAACAAACAAAACATTATTTCACTCCAGATCAGATTTCATCCCTCTTTCACTAGCCCCAAGCAGAGTTCAAAAAGATTGACATTCTTTCTCTCAATGCATTCTTTTATTGTGACATTTTGTTCCTGTTTTATCTGCAGTATCTAGTATTTGTCTGAGCTTGCCTGTTTTGATTTCACAAACTCCAAAAACAAGCTGTACAAGAGCATTGCTGACAAACCAGAATGTGTCAAAAATTGTCATTCTGCACTCATCAGGACAGATGCAAGAATGCCAAATTTCACGTGGAACAACAATTCATGCTACCTGAGAAACAGGTGCTGATTGATCGGCAAGTGAGCTCTGATTTGTCCAGGTGTTGCTATGGTGAATGCAACAGGGGACTATTGTCTTCATTGTAAAATAACCATGTGACATAAATTGTTACTTCCTTAGAAAGTTGGTATTCTTGTATCTGTCCTGGTGTGTGCCAGACCAACAGTTTCAGTAGCTTTACTTCTTCATGACCAGGCAGCTATTTATATAACCTACGTGTTTTTGCTCCCTGATGCATTTTCATTCTCATAGGGAGGCAAATATAGAAATGCTCAGGTACAAAAATTCATGTTGCTAGTGTATTGGATTCCTAGCACTGCCCTGTTCCTGGGTTATTTTCCTGAGGCTGGGAAGGAAAAAGCACACACAGATAATCTTGTTTTTTCCTGATGTCGACTGAGATAAATATTGGCCAAGAAATATGTATTGGAAAAAATGCTACAGGATTTTTAACATCCACCTAAGCTGACAGATGGGTCCTCAGTAAACATCTCATCAGAAAGGCACCACGGATACTGCAGTCCTTCCTCAGTAAAACATAGGAATGTCAGCCCTGACTTTTGTGCTCAAGCCTTGGAGTGGGACTCCTGACTCAAATGCAAGAATTCCACCTCTGAGACATGGCTGACATTCTCAATGACATGCAAGGCCGCAGAAAATAGGGGACAATTTCTGAGACACTAGTCACATCTTCTCAGTTTGGGAGCGTACCTAACACTGGAACAAACTTATAAGCCCAGATAAGAACTCCCCTCTCAAGACTGTCACAACCCATCCATTTACAAAGGCATAATGTGCCTCACAATGAAGATCAAATGGCCCCCTTATGCCAGCACTCACCTCTGGGTGCACCTCCATCAGAGAACGGAAGAAAGGGACAAATTGGGGACGTCCAAAGTGGGTGACGGAGCGAAGTCCAGTGAACAAGCTGCGGTTTGACACCTTCTGGAAGTGACGTTCGCAAATGTACTAAAGCAAGAAACAGAAAATGAAATGTTCTGTGAGGTCAGAAGGAGCACCCAGTGGCCTCGAACTTCCAATCAGTGGTGATGCTGTGTACCTCTGCTCATGAAATTCCTAACCAACGGTAACAATATTGCGCATCTCTCCAGGGATCCTCTGATCCCAACTGATGGAGAAACAGGTGGTGCGGCATCTCCTGGGCAAGTCCAGTAAGCAGTGTCAAGTCAGGGGAGGGAGATGAGACTTCCCCTGCTGCCCTACAGCAGTAGCTGAGTCTGTGAATGAATGAGTGCGAGTGATTAGGTTATCTAAGAGTGCAATGGCACCTTGATCAGTTGGGCCAATAGGCCAAGGAGTGGAAGATGAAGTTAAATTTAGATTAATGTGAAGTGTTGCATTTTGGTAAGATAAATAAGGGGAAGACTTAAACAGTTAATAGTAGGGCCCTGGGGAGTGTTGTCAAACAGAGAGAACTAAGGGTCCAGTGCATAGTTCCTTGAAAGTTGCATCACAGGTAGACAGGGTGGCAAAGAAGGCATTTGGCAAGCTTTCCTTCATTACTCAGATGTTTGAGTATAGCAGTTGGGACTTCATGTTGAAGTCGTACAGGATGTTGGTGAGGCCACTTTTGGAGTACTGTGTCCAGCTCTGGTTGCCCTGCTGCAGGAAGGATATTATTAAATTGGAGAGGGTGCAGAAAGGATTTACCAGGATGGTGGTAGGACCAGAGGGTTTGAGTTATAAGAAGAGGCTGGATATGCTGGAACTTTTTTCACTGGCGTGTAGGAGTTTGAGGGGTGACCTTATAGAGGTTTAGAAAATCATAAGAGGCATAGATAAGTCGGATAGCAAAGGTCTTTTCCCCAGGGTCGGGGAGTTCAAAACTAGAGGGCACATTTTTAAGGTGAGAGGAGAAAGACTTAAAAGGGACCTGAGGTACAACCTTTTCACGCAGAGGGTGGTTCATGTGTGGAAGGAACTGCCAGAGGAAGTGGTAGATGCAGCTACACTTACAAAATTTAAGACATTTGGACAGGTAAATGATAGGAAAGGTTTACAGGGATATGAGTCAAAAACAGACAAATGGGACTAGTTTAGTTTGGGTAATCTGGTCGGTACTGACTGGTTAGACCGAAGGGTCTGTTTCTGTGCTGTATGACTCTATGAATCTATGAGTAAACGAGCAAGTGATGAGTGGGTGAATGAGTGAATAAGTAGGTGGGTGGTTTGGCTTGTTGGCAGGTGTGGGTCAGAGGGTGACAGGGTGGAGTGTCAATGGCTTTAGTTAGGGGCTAGTTGGGGAGTCAGGTTAGTGGGTAGGCAGTTAGCAGTGTAGTTGGTTGGGGCTGGGGCAGAGGGTAAGACGAATAGTTGGGGTGTAATCGAGTAGAAGTTGAATGGAGTTGGAAGGGTACTTGGGTCTAGTTGGGGGGTAATCGAGGGAGGGATGTAGTTAGGTGAACGGGTGAGGAAGAGTGTCAGTTGTGATGTTACTCAGCCATTAGACCAGACTGTAAACCTCCAAACATTCCCAGGATAAATCCCGTGTATCTGGTCTGTATGTTTGCCCTGGATTCAGGGTTGGTCACTTTTGCAGGGTCACAATCCAGCCTGTTGGTAGTTTAAATATCCCAGGGAATTCCCTGTCAAAGCAACGGGACAACCATAGGGTCCTGATCAGGGCCAGGGATGGAAATGACAGACCCCTGTGCTGCTTCCAGCACAGACCTCCAGCTCTGCTCGTCAACCCAAAGCCCTCCAGCTCTGCTCGCCAACCCAAAGTCCAGCAGCTCCTACCCTGGACCAATGTGTAGGTGACCTACTCCTTGTGCCCTGAGGTACTACACAGTCCCACACTCTGGTCTCATCTCTGATGATTAGGAGATGGGAGAATGAGGGCCAATAAATCACTGGTTAACTTGGGGCTGACTAGGCCTTATATAAATCGAGGCTTCAGTGTTTGCTTACGAGCATGGTGGTCCTCAGGTCAAACTTCTCCGCCAGCTGTGTGATGTAGATATGGACGGTCAACAGGGAATTTTTATCAGCCTCTTCAACTTCACGGATGATGTCCGCCAGCCACTCAAACTGCCTCTGTGTCCGGGTCACCCAGATGAAGTAGATCTGTGACCAGGGAGTTTTAAAGAGGAATTAGAGCAAAGCAAAACATAGGAACATGGGAACTGCAAGCCAGAGTAGGCCGCTTGACCCTTCAAGCCTCCACTATTTAATGCCACCATGGCTGACTATCCAACTCAGTCCCCTGTTCCCACTTTCTCCCCACACCCTTTGACCCCTTTAGCCCTACGGACCAAACCTAATTCCTATATCTAATTGTCCCCATTAGCAGCTGTTCATTCTCCCAGGCTGATCGTTATCCACTAGTTTGACTGTCCAACTGTTCTCCTCTCTGTTTGGGCTTTATCTCCACCTGTCGTTTCCTCCTTATCCCCTCCCATTACCCGATCTTCTGCATAATAACAACTTTTTCCTAGCTACTACCAGTTCTGAAGCAGGGTCACTGGACCCAAAATGTTAACTCTGATTTCTATCCACAGATGCTGCCAGACCCCCTGACTTTTTTCAACAGTTTCCGTTTTTGGTTCTGATTTCCAGCATCAAACAGTTCTCTCAGTTTTTATACCTATCTCCTTTTAGAAAATATACAGAGTTTTTGCCACAACCACTTTCTGTGGCAGAGAATTCCACAGGTTCACCACTCTCTGGGTGAAGATATTGTTCTTAATTTCTCCTTACGAGAAGCCATGCAATGTGTAAATGTGGGAAACATGGTATGAGCAGAGTACCTCCAAGTGAAGGGAAGCTTAATCCATCCTAAAATCCTGGATTTTAACACTGTTGCAATAAAATGCTCTCTGAGTGTTGCTAAGGACTAAGTTCCCAGCATCTGGTCACCACCAGGTTGTCTCACCTGCTAACAGGAAATTACATGGGTTGTCATTATTTTGCTGTCCTTAAAATGAAAAGACTGACATTCTCGGGCAGCAATCGAGCTTTCACTGGGTAACCAGATATATATTTGAAAAGGAAGAATTGCACACTGTGGGAAAGAGTGGCTGATACTCAGACAGAGGGAAGTTTCAGCCCTTTTATTTTGCAAAATTGGAATCTTTGGCCACCCCTAAGGACACAAAATGAAGAAAGAGGAATGTCCAAAGATGTGGAGGTTAGGTTGGATTTGACAGGCTAAATTGCCCCATAGTGTTCAGAGATGTGCAGGTTCGGTGGACTGGACAGGCTAAATTGCCCTGTTGTGTCCAGAGATGTACAGGTTAGGTAGATTAAGTAGGCTAAATTTGCCGACTGTCCAGTGATGTGTAGGTTAGGTGGATTAGCGAGGCTAAATTGCCCTGTAGTGTCCAGTGATGTGCAGGTTAGGCCAGGGTAAATGCGAATTATGGGGACAGCGTAGGAGGCTAGGTCTGGCTGGGATTCTCTTTGGAGGGTCAGTACACACTCAATTGGCTGAATGGCCTTTTCTGTACTGTGGGGTTTCTATGATTCTAAGTGCAGATTTCAAAATCAATATCAGATCTTGTATAAAGCCTCCTCAAGTTATTAAATGAGAAAGCAGTGTAAAGATTGCAACTTTGCACCATGCTCCAGGAAAAGGTGTTCCCTTCTAATATCATAATATGATTACAGCTTGGCAGATTGGAATGCACTGTAAATTTTTAGAATAAGGAAAATGACATTGAATTGCCAGTAGATGGGCAAGATTAATGTTCCGCAGATATAATACCACGAAGTGCCTGAGGAATTATCTGCATGAAACTTTTAATTAGAGTAAAATTAGTCACTGAACTTGAAAATACTTTCCAGATAAATAATGTGATAGAACATTTTGTGAACTATCACGGAAGTAGTTAAATATTGCAAAGAATTCAAATAAATTATAAAATATATTCCTTCCTTGTTTTCTGAAAGCATGCATAATATGATACGTCCTTGAGGAACATGAGAACAAACTGAGATGAACTCTGGGTTACAAAATTAAATACAAAGACAGAACTGTGTTTTGGCACCCCTCATGATTATAGCAACACTATACTCATCCTTTGTTCCTTGACTGAGCGCACTGTTGGTGTGAGACTGAGACAAAGGCCAGAACGCTAACGTTAACTGATTTCAGCTACTACAGCATTTCTCTTTCTCCAGCCAACCACTAATTATCCTGGAGAAGATGGTAGTGAGCCACACTGTTAAACACAACTGAGTGAGCTAATGAGGACATCTCTGGGAGTAGTCAACCGTATTGGCGTGAGTCTGGAGTCACACACAGGCCAAATCCAGTACGGATGGCATATTTCCCACCCTAAAGGACTTTGGTGAATTCTGCGTTATTTGACAACAGTGCGGAGTTTCCGGATCGCCATTCCTCCCTTTGTATAATTAACACAAATTTAAAATTTCCCAAATGACATGGTAGGATGTGAACTAACAGTTCTGGCCTCTGGAGTGTTACCCTAGCAACACAACTACAACATCATCATATCACAACAAGTGACCTCAATGCTTCTGGATTAAAGGAAGGCAAAGGAACAAGCTGCCCATTTAACACGCTCCTAAGAGCTGTCTGTGTTTCTAAGTTTGAGGATCTTGCATAAATGTGCAACAGGATGTGTTTGTTATGGCCTGTCTAGCCAAATAGTGGTTGACACACTGTCTCTCCGCAGGCATACACATGATCGCCAATTGCCAGGACCAATGGAACAGTGGACCGATAAATGTCATGTGAGAAAGGAGGAAATCTGCAATAGGGACGCCTGCTGTTCCTATTCAAAGGCTGTGTCACGTTTAAAAATGAATCAGGACACATTCAGGCCAGTTTACCTTCTTACATAATATTTTGCTGTTGGTGGTTGACTTGAAGACAAGGTCTTTGAGGATAGATGCAAACGGTGTCACACCAATCCCTCCTCCTACCAGAACAGACACCTCGAACTTGTTCCATTCTTGGTGGCCCTCACCAAATGGCCCATCCAGGTAGATCTAAGGGGAAAGAAAAAAAAATCTGTTTCAAGTTTGGTCTTAGATACAGTGTTATAGTTAAACTCGTGATATGTATGCTCTTAGGAACTTTGCTATTTAAGTGGGATACTGCTTTTAGTATGACCTAGAATTTGGACGTCTGTATTAATGGCTGTTTATGTGGCTCAATTCAAATGTTGTTCAGTAACACGTTCTGTGAAACATTTTGCTACATTAAAGGTGCTATATAAATATACTGTGGAAAGTAATTTGACTGTGTGTAATAGCTGCATAGATGCCAGTATCCTGTCACCGAGCCCCCCCTTTATTTACACGTGCACAGTACACTGGCTGTATCCAACCGGCTCGGAGTGAGTCCCTGAAGTGAGGAGATTCTGAATCCCCTGTTATTATCTGTCAGCCAAGGCTCCCTGATTGGCACGGGACAACAACCCCAATCAAGGATCTTATAGTCTATAAGATCCACCTGGTTCCACTCAAAATACTACAATGAATTGAAATTAGTGTTTTCCTTCTGTACTCCCTTGCCATCTTCCAGTCTCAATACATTCATAATAGCTGCAGTGAGATGTCCAGTTGCATTATGATACAACTCTCTTCACTTACATTCCCCAGTTGCCCTTGCTATAGAAATGCTGGGTTTTCAGGAATGCATTTGCAATGCCATAACATACCGCGAGCATAAGAACTCTTTCCCCAACCCCCTGCAAAGTGGTAAAGACGAGCACTCCTGAAGCCCTCCAGAGCTATGGTCACTTAAATCCCATCGTTAATACAAATGATTAAATTGTCTATTCTGAGGAACGGTCACTGGACCCAGAATGTTAACTCTGATTTCTCTCCACGGATGCTGCCACACCTACTGAGCTTTTCCAGCAATTTCTGCTTTTGTTTCTGATTTCCGGCATCTGTAGTTCTATTGGTTCTGACTAAATTGTCTGCCTCACGTTCAAGTTTTCACACCATTTCCATTTCACATGGCAATTTTAATTCAAAGGGTGTTAGCAGAGAACTTTCTGTTAAGTATCTGTAAAGTAAACCATTCAGAGATGTTATTTCTCACTTCTGGAGCAGGTGGGGTTTGAACCTGGCCCTCTCGGTCCAGAGGTAGGAACACCACCACAGTACTACAAGAAGGCCCAGAACTTTCATTTAGATGTTTTATAATCAACCTATTCAGAGACGTTATTACACACCTCTGGAGCAGGTGGGACTCGAACAGAGGTCTCCTGGCCTACAGGGAGGAACACTACCACCACATCACAAAAGGCCCCAGAACTTTCTTGTGTTCCTTCAAGGAAATAGACATCACCTACAAGGTCTGCATTCATTGCCCACCCATAACTGACCTGAAGAAGGTAAAGGTGAGCCATCTGTTTGATCATTTACAGCCCTTCCGGGAGAGGTATTCCCAGAGTACTATTAGAGAGGGAATTCCAGGATTTTGACCCAGTGAAAATGAAGGAATGGTGATCTTGTTCCAAGGCAGCATCTTGTGTGGTTTGAAAGGAGACTTGGAGGGAGATGATGTTTCCTTGTATCTGCCACCTTCTAGGTAGAAGAAATCCTTGGAAGGTGCTACTGAAGCAGGCTTGCCAAGTTTCTTGTAGACAGAACCCACTGCTGTAATGTCATTGAGAGAATGAATATTTAAGGAGGTGGACGGAGTGCTGATCAAATATGCTATTTTGTTCAGGATGATGTCAAAATCCTTGAGTGATATTGGACCGTCAGACAGGCAAGTGAATAATATTTCACCACATTCTTTTGTGATATTGACTGAGATATAAATATTGGTGATGACATTGAAGTGCTCATCCCTGCTGTTCTTTGATAGAGTACCATGGGATTCTCCACATTCACCTAAGGGGGTAAATAGGGCCTCTGCTTTTAACAGTCCTCCTGAGAAACAGAACCTCTGACAGTACAGCAACCCCTCAGAGCAAAAGCCTTGATTTTTACATCAAATCCTGACCTTGAATGGGACACAGAATCTCGTTACATGGAAGTTACTAACGGAGCTACAGCTGATAGCAAAGAGCACAATGACAGACCACAGTTGTGTCATTAGCTGGAAAATAATGAAAGTTTCCTGACTACCTTTATGTATAACCTGATTAAAGAGAGGGACAAAATAATTTTTATTTAGTCTCGGCAGGTCTTTATCCCATTGAAAATATCTCATGCATGACAACAGGGGCTACAGCCGATGACCCATCAGCTTATTCACATTTACAGGTTGTCTGTAAACACATGCTGAAACTTCCATCACTTGTTAATAGTGGGCGATTAATGTGCTAAGTTGTAGGAGAAAAGGACTAAAGGTTGTGCTGGAGCTGTAAACCAAGTTATTTATGCATGAAATGACTGACATTCCACAAAACTCTACTGTCAGAGAAATGTCGAATGAGATTTTTAAAAATATATTTGCTTGTGGGTGGGGGTTACTGGCTGGACCAGTATTTATTGCCCATCACTAGTTACCCTTGAGAAGATGGTGATGAACTGCCTGCTTGAACTGATGCAGTAGGTATGCCCACAATGCCTCAAGGGAGGGAATTCCAAGCTTTTGACACAGTGACAGTGATATATTTTGCAGTCAGGATGATGAGTGACTTGGAAGGGAACTTGCAGGTGGTGGCGTTCCATGTATCAACTATCCTTATCCTTCTAGATAGAAGTGGCCATGGGTTTGGAAGGTGTTGCTTAAGGATCTTTGGTGAATTTCTGCAGTGCATCTTGTAGACAATACACACTATTGTTACTGAGCATCAGTGGTGGAGGGATTGAATGCTCCATAGATCATAGAATCCCTACAGTGTGGGAACAGGCCCTTTTGGCCAACAAGTCCACACTGACCCAACCCCCTACAACCCACCTAATCTACACATGCCTGAACACTAGGAGCAATTTAGCATGACCAATCCACCTAACCTGCACATCTTCAGACTGTGAAGGAAACCAGAGCACCTGGAGGAAACCCACACAGACACGGGGAGAATGTGCAAACTCCACACAGACAGTCACCCGAGGGTGGAATCGAACCCAGGTCCCTGATGCTGTAAGGCAGCAGTGCTAACCACTGAGCTACCATGCCACCCCCTAGCCAGATGCTTGTGGATGTGGTGCCAATAAAGCGGGCTGCTTTTCCTGGATAATGTCAAACCTCTGAGCGTTGTTGGAGTTTCATCCATCCAGGCAAATGAATAGTATTCCATCGCACTCCTGACCTGAGCCTTGTCGATGGTGGGCAGGCTTTGGAATGTCAGGAGAGTCCCTCTGGTGTTGTAAATGGATCAATTAAGCGGAAATAGTTTATATATGGCTGCTGCTTAATGTTATGTCACTCAACCTGGTAACCCACTAACGAAAAGTTGTGTTATTCCTTGATAGCACTATGTAAATACAAGATAAAACAATACCTGTTGGAGTATACAGAAAAAGTAAGATAAAGAACTTAAAGAACACCACCACAGTACTACAAGAAGGCCCAGAACTTTCATTTAGATGTTTTATAATCAACCTACTCAGAGACGTTATTACACACCTCTGGAGCAGGTGGGACTCGAACAGAGGTCTCCTGGCCTACAGGGAGGAACACTACCACCACATCACAAAAGGCCCCAGAACTTTCTTTTGTTCCTTCAAGGAAATAGACATCACCTACAAGGTCTGCATTCATTGCCCACCCATAACTGACCTGAAGAAGGTAAAGGTGAGCCATCTGTTTGATCATTTACAGCCCTTCCGGGAGAGGTATTCACTTATATCCACTTATATCCACTTATATCACTTATATCCATATATCCACTTAAAGAACCAGCACATTTATCTTGGGTCAAATAACCTGCTCCTGTGCTCATTTTACATACAGGTGGGAAGGAGCTTCAAGGAAACGGGTGGCTTGGTGATACAGTGGTTAGCACTGCTGCCTGGGTTAGCACCAGGGACCTGGGTTCAATTCTGGCCTCAGGCAACTGTCTGAGTGGAGTTTGCACATTTTCCCTGTGTGTGGGTTTCCACTGAGTGCTCTGGTTTCTTCCCACAGTCCAAAGATGTGCAGGTTAGGTGGATTGGCCATGCTAAATTACCCATAGTGTTCAGGGATGTGTAGCTTAGGTGGATTAATCACTACAATTATTCATACTGAGCTACTGGTTAACAGGCAGCCTGCATAGAGAAGATACTTTCAATGTGGTAGCATCTCTTTTTATAAGTAGATAATCTGACTCTCAGAGTGGCATCTCCCAGCAGTCTATGTGGCAATTGCAAGATTTGCAGTGGAGATACTCAGGGACTGGCCCTGCTATAAATGTCCCAAGACAGGCAAAGAAAGGATCTGCTTTAGTCGTTGCTCATCATGTCTTCGGGATACCACAAAGCATCTTGTGGCTAATGAATTCGCTTTGAAGTGTAGTTACTGCTCTATAATTAAATATGCAAGGTAATTTGCACACAAGCCTCCAAAAATTGCAAATAAATGTGCAACCAGATAATCTATTGTGTTGGTGTTAGTTTCTGTAGATGCATCATTGAGAAAAATGGAAGATATCGCTATTCTCCTTCCCAAGGTCAAAAGTCCTGGTTATAGTCCAACAGGTTTATTTGAAGACACGAGCTTTTGGAGTCATGTGATGTTGTGTGGTGTCGTGTGATTTTTGACCTTGTCCACCCCAGTCTGACATTGGTACCTCCACATCATCACTCCCCCTCAAAGGTGCTGAGATATCTTTTACATCTCCCTGAAAAAGCAGGTGGGGTCCTCAGGACAACATCTCATCCAAAAAAATGTCACCTCCCAAGAATTCAGCTCTCGGTCATTCATTGAGGTGATAGCCTTGTTTAACTGATCAAGTCTTTGAATGGGGCTTGAACATCTAAGGTTTTGAGGGAGAGGAAAAGGTGCTGCCAACTGCTCTAATCAGGCACTGAAGACAATGGGAGATGTACAGGAAACATATTGTCATAATTGGAATTTGCTGATAACCTACAGCCTACAAATCGTTCCTTTAACAAATACAATTGTATTAACATGTTACATGTTGTCAGGAATGAATTATAGTTATACAGCACAGAGGAGACACTGCTGCCCATCAAGTCTACACTGGGCTATCTACACTAATCTCACTTTCCAGCACTTAGCTGGTAGTCTTGAATATTATGACATGTCAAGTGCTCACCTAAATGCCTTTTTAGAAAGTTTTGAGGTTTTCAAACTCAACAACCCTTCCAGTCAGTGCATTCCAGATTCCCACCACCCTCTGGGTGAAACCATTTTTCCTCAAATCCCCTCTAAACCTCCTACCTTTCACCTCAAAATGATGCCGCCCTCATTACTAACCCTTCAGCTAAGAGGAACAGCCACTACCTATCCACCCTGTCCAAGCCTATCATAATCTTATAAATCTTAATGAGGTTCCCTCTCAGCCTTCTCCACTCTAAAGACCCAAGCTTATTCAGCCTCTCTCCAATGCTAAACTGTTCCATCCCAGGCAATATCCTGGTGATGCTTGGAACACTGAGAAAGGGGAAGCAAAGGAAATTGTCAGCATTGGAATGTGGTCCATAAGAAAGATCCTGAGGGAAAGGTGGATATAGAAAAGAAAAACAAAGAAAGGCTGAACAAAGACCATGATAACTCTTAAAAACGTTGTAAGATGACAAATGTTAAATATGCAGGAGGATTGAGCCTAATCACCATCAAACTGATTAAAAGTGCGACAGTGAAGGAACTCAGGAACAGGAGTAGGCCATTCAACCCCTCAAGCCTGTTCCACCATTCAATGAGATCATGGCTTATCAGTGGCCTAACTCCATATACCTGCCATATCCCTTAATAACTTTGCTTAACAAAAATCTATCCATCTATCGCAGATTTAATCTTAACAACTAAACCAGCATCCACTGCCATTTGTGGAACAAAGTTCCAAACATCTACCACCCTTTGCATGTAGAATTGCTGCCCTAAGGAAGTGATATCAAACACAACAAGAAGTCATTGATTGTTGCAATGATACCACTTAACATTGCACATAGAGACAATGACAAGCTGGTAAAATTACATTTATTGCTGACAGAAATCTCTACAGTCTCCTTACCTTTGGGTATCTACCGAGAAGCGATATATTTTCTGGAGAGTAGATTTCCCGTAATCGAATTGTCCATGGTCCTACTGCCCGGATGTGAAGGCTGAGGGTGTCTTCATGCGGCGCTGAAGTCAGGGTGAAAGGATGGTACTCATTCGTTCCCAAAACAAGGCTTGCAATACGTACCCACTGACCAGACTTATATTCAAAATCTTTCGGACGTTTAAATTCAAGATTAGTGACCCCTAGAATGAAAAGCATAATAAGTTATTCGCCAGAGTCATTTGGTAAGACAAACCAGGGCAGGACTTACACAGTTAATGATAGGGCCCTGGGGAGTGTTGTCAAACAGAGAGACCGAGGGGTGCGGGTACATAGTTCCTTGAAAGTGGCAACATAGGTAGCCAGGGCGGTGAAAAAGATGTTTGGTGCACTTGCCTTCATTGGTCAGAGCATTGAGTATAAGAATTGGGACGTCACGTTACCACTGCACGGGACATTGATAAAGTCACATTTGAGCACTGTGTTATTAAGGATGTCGTTAAACTGGAAAAACTGCAAGAACAATTTACAAGGATGTTACCGAGACTGGAAGGTTTGAGGAGAGGCTGGACAGGCTAGGACTTTGTTCCCTGGATTGTAGGAGGCAGAGGAGTGACCTTTTAGAGGTTTATAAAATCGTGAGAGGCATAGATAGGGTGAATAGCCAAGGTCTTTTCCACAGGGTAGGGGAGTCCAAAACTAGAGGGCATAGGTTTGAGATGAGAGGGGGAAGATTTAAAAGGGAACTGAGGGGCAACTTTTTCACACAGAAAAAGTGTGGTGCATGTATGGCTGCCAGAAGAAGGAGTAGACAAGTACATGGATAGGAAAGGTTTAGAGAGATATGTGCCAAACACGGGCAAATGGGAATAGTTCAGTTTAGGAAACCTGGTCTGCATGGATGAGTTGGGCCGAAGTGCCTGTTTCCATGCTGTATGACTCTACGAAAGGCCACATCTTTTCAGTAGCAGGCTTCTGTGGTCAATGAAAGATTTGGTGTAAATGTAATTCTGATGCCTCAAACCAGTGCCTTGACTGGCAAACTCTCAGTCAGAGACTTCACAGGCCGGTGGGAATGGCGAGTGTATATTCTCAATGCCTCAAGGGAAGGCATTTCAATATTTTGACACAGCGACAGTGATATATTTTGCAGTCAGGATGATGAGTGACTTGCAGGTGGTGGTGTTCCATGTATCAATTGCCCTTATCCTTCTAGATGGAAGTGGCCATGGGTTTGGAAGGTGTTGTTTAAGGATCTTTGGTGAATTTCTGCAGTGCATCTTGTAGACAATACACACTGTTGTTACTGAGCATCAGTGGTAGAGGGATTGAATGCTCCATAGATCATAGAATCCCTACAGTGTGGAAACAGGCCCTTTTGGCCAACAAGTCCACACTGACCCAACCTCCTACAACCCACCTAATCTCCACATCCCTGAACACTAGGGGCAATTTAGCATGGCCAATCCACCTATCCTGCACATCTTTGGACTGTGGGCGGAAACTGGAGCAGACACAGGGAGAAAGTGCCAACTCCACACAGATGGTCACCCGATGGTGGAGTTGAACCTGGGTCCCTGATGCTGTGAGGCAGCAGTGCTAACCACTGAGCCACCGTGCCGCCTCCTAGCCAGATGCTTCTGAATGTGGTGCCAATAAAGCGGACTGCTTTGTCCTGGATAATGTCAAACCTCTGAGCGTTGTCGGAGCTTCATCCATCCAGGCAAATGAGAAGTATTTCATCACACTCCTGACCTGAGCCTTGTAGATGGTGGGCAGGGTTTGGAATGACAGGAGGTGAGGTACTCACTGCAGTATTCCTCACATCTGACCTGGTCTTAGAGTCTCTATGGTGTTGTAAATGGATCAATTCCACTTGCGAATGGCAAGTGTAAATGGGAAGTGATGCTGTTTGAGAGGTTCTTTGGAGGTTGCTGCAGGTCACAGGGAGCTTCAGTCCACATCCAACAGTGTCTCCACTGGACCAGGTTGTCTATGATCCATTCATTGGCGTTTGGTTTTCACTGCAGCTTTGGGCTCACAGCCACCCCATTTGCGGTCCTGAGCTCAAACTCACTAAGAGTGAGATTGCTCGGCAATACTTCCAGAGCTGGCTGTCTAGATCTTGCTGAGTAATAATGGGCCATCCTCAAGCCTAATGCCTCCTCTAGCTCTGACCCTCCTGGTGCCTCAAATTCATGTAGACATTGCGTGGCTCAAGAAAGAGATGCCTTTGGTTTGTTTGGATAGGGTCAAACTCCAATGTTTGTTTCCTTGATATGCCACTGTACAGAACCAAACAGCATTTGTTACTATGTATATATATAAACATCATTTATATAATATATATAAAATAAAGATATTTTTTACGAATGGAATATATTTTGAAATTAACAAAAAAGTTTCTTGTAGCTGTTGGCAGCCCCACCAGATGGCATGGACCCTCAGAGATGGAGAGAACGGGGTTGGTGGTGGGGTCACTCAAAATGGAGGTGGTCTCAGAGAAAACAAATTGCCCATTCACTTCTTTGCAGAAATAAAACAGTCATCGGCCTGAAATGTTAACTCTTTTTTTCTCCACAATTGCTGCACTTTCTGTATTTTTTTCTTTAGAATTCATTCACAGGATGTGGGCATTTGCTGACTAGGCCAGCATTTATTGCGCATCCTTAATGGCCCAGAGGGCAGTTAAAAGTCAACTCAAAAAAACCCCCAAAGAACTGAGGATGCTGGAAATCAGAAACAAGGACAGAAGTTGCTGGGAAAAACTCAGCAGGCCTGGCAGCATCTGTAGGGAGAAAGCAGAGTTAACGTTTCGGGTCCAGTGACCCTTCTGCAGAACTGATTGTAGATGGATGTAAGAGTTAAATACATTGCTGTTGGGTTGAAGTCACATGTAGGCCAGACCAGGTAAGGTGGTCAGTTTCCTTCCTGAATGACCTGACTGCGACATTCACTGCCCTGCATAGATCTCTGAGGTTTGCACAGCCAGAAATAAAATTAGAGGGAATGCTACTTACAAGTGGCAGCTTGGGGATTGCCTGAAACACTCCCTGCAGGATGGCAGCACTGCCAGGTACAAAAGAGGAAACACTGGCCCGAGGGCTTGAACCCACAATCTTCCGACTCAAGCTGAGCTGCCCTGACATGTTTAATCAATTTAACTGATGGTAGCATAATACCGAGTTAAAGAAAGCCAGTAAAATGTGACGAGTCAGATTCCTTCATCATATCGACCTGAAACGGAAGCCTTACCTGATGGCAGAAGCTCGGCTTTGACGACTGGAATCTCAATCTTCTTCCTGCTGTAGCTTATGAACTTGTCTCCAACAAAGATGAGGGTGGGGATAATGAAATACACGTGGAATCGTTGTGGCTGAAGAAGAGCAGCACTGCCGTGTAAAAGGATCTGTTTCAAAAAGACACAGATGTGTCTGTTTCTAAGGTTAGTTTTATTTCTTTCATCCTATTTACATTTTCACATTCTTGGCCAGTACCCTCTTTCATCTATAACTTCCGATGTCACTTTCTCGCTCACTCCTTCTCTCTCCAGCACCACAGGCCTTCTTTCTTTAGGTTGGTGCAACAATAGAGATCTAACTTTTCGTTTCCCCTAAGCTTTAAGTACATCACCTTCCTCCTTGTAGTGCTATAGTTGATAAATATTAAACATTCTTTCTCACACTGTCAAACCTTCAAAATGCATCACTGTGTTCCTCTTGCAACCCACAGACTGTAAAAAGCCCGAGCTCAATATCACGCATTCACTACTTCTCGAATTACTTCTCATTGCTCCCAATCTTTCTAAGCTTGCCTATATAAAGAAGCAGAAACTACAATTTATGAAGACAAAAAGACTTCTGCACTAATATGGCTGGCAATTTGATTGGTGTCCACTATGTCTAGTGATATATTTTAGCAGGAGATTACTATCCAATCTAGATAAATTCTACCAACAATACCTCTGCTGCATTCTCTGAGAGGACCATCAAAAAAATTCTAATGTCCTCCTTGAAGCCAGCTCCACAAACATTCAGGTAAAACTTCAGTAAAAACAACTAAGATGGACTGGGCACTCTGATGGATGGCTGAAAAGTGTCTACCCTGCTAGGTTCTGCTTTCTTGACTCTCAAATGGTCAGCATTTCAAGAGAGGACAAAGAATTTGTTGCAAAGTCACCCTCAAGGTCTCCTTGAAGTGTATTGGCATTGATATTAATGACTGGGAGGATGGCTAGCAACTGCCCATAGCAATACTCTTCGAGTGGATATGGATAGCATCTCTGCCTCTGAGTCCCGGGTCTGAGTACTACCTTACGACTTGATGGCTAAGAAAGACAGACTCACAACAAAGCCAAAGCATGTTGAATGTCAATCCTTTCAACCCACCAGTGGCAGGCAGAAAGATCAAGAGCAATTCCTGCATAGGTGATAAAAACCAAAAGAACTGCGGATGCTGTAAATCAGGAACAAAAACAAAGTTGCTGGAAAAGCTCAGCAAGTCTGGCAGTATCTGTGGAGGAGAAAACAGAGTTAACAGAACATGAGGAAGGGTCACTGGATCCGAAACGAGTTAACGTTTCAGATCCAGTGACCCTTCCTCATGCTCTGTTAACTCTGTTTTCTCCTGTATAGGTGGCTGGTGGGAAGGAATTTGGAGCCTCTACCATCACTATCTGTAGGTCCGGACCACGTATAAGTGTATGCTACCACCACAACTCAGACTCCATGGGTGAACTCCAACACTTTACTACACCTCTGCAATGTGCCAATATGATCTGAGGTGTCTCAACCACACTATGGTCAGAAAAATTATCTCTGTAAATGTTATGGGCCACCAACTCTTAAAATACCTGCTCGCAATTCCGTGAAAAACGCCTGAAACTCTTTGCCTTGTTCAACATTTTGCTTGTGCTCATGTTAATTTTCATCTGGCACTGTTAACGTTCTTCACACCTATTGTCTAGATTATACTGCAGTTATGGACTGATTCCTTAGATACTACAAACAAGGTGATGTAATTAAATGTCAGAGGAGGGCTGTTGTTAGTGATCCTGAGTGCTAGGGCCACTATAAATAAACTATTAGACTATGAACTTTTGACTGCAGCTTCAGTAAGTACTTGGATTGTTGCCTGCAACTTTGGAAAGCTTTTGGTTGACTGAGTCACCCTTTTTGTTTGTTTCCAGCTCACAAACCATGGCTTGGGAGTGAACACCAGTCACACTGAAATACGAATAGTTTAATAGCCACCAATTGATACCAATCCAGTAAATAAAACCTATTACTGGGAGCTGAAAAGGTGATTGGGAAGAAATTTGCAAGCTGTATGGATTTTTGTCATATGCATGCACATTAACTTTTGTCCAGTAAGTAACAACTACTGGAAAGAAAAGAGCCAGATTTTGCTGGTTGGTAAAATCATAGAAGGGGAATCAACTTCCTTCCCTGTTACAAGAAGGGTCTCAGGGCAATTTACAGAATGGTAAAACAAGGCTCCTCACCGGATCTGGAGGGTATTTAAAGATGTATTTTATTGATCCATAAAATCTAGGAATGTTGTAGGTTTAATTGGGAGTCTAAATTAATTATTCTCATTTGAAGCACTGCAGTGGATGTCAATAGCTGTGGATCTGGAGAAAATTGCTCAGAGTTCCTCCCCTTGCAAGCAGGGTCACTGCCTGTTGTGCATGAATTCCTTCAAGCCTGAAGTGGTGGCTTAGGACATCTACCTTTCTGGTCTAACTACAAAAGTTTTGTTGAATAAACAATATGCATTTTATTGTACTACTGCATCTGTTTACAGATGACGTTAATATGATCCTCATTATTTCGGAGATTGTCAGCAGCACACTTGCCTCAGCTCTGTCTCCTAAAACTTCCTTCTTTACTCTGACTGAGTCCAGTAGGGGGTGATGCTTACTGTACTCAATCAAGTACAGTCGGTTCTGCTATAACGCGTGTTCCGGTAACGCAAATTGGTTATAACGTGACTGATGAATGGGGGAACGCTATTTCTAAAAGGCAAACTTGTGTTGGCTATAACACTATTTCATCGGTGCGTGAAGGAGTATGCGTCAACATCACATGATCCCACACGTTTTGTGGGAGTTGTCCTGAGCACGTGCAATGTTAGCGCCGGCATCATGCGATCATTTCACAGGCTTTGTTGGGAAGCTCTTTCTGTGAGATGTACAGAACTCCGTGATTTTCGTTTTTATTGCAAATTCTGCTGTGTTACCCACGGCAATGGGTTGGATCACCGGATAACTTTTTCCGGACCTTATTGTTGATATTTTGGAAGATGTTTTTCGAAAGTATTGCAGGAAAAGAATTTGGATTTCAAGATTCTCCTCATCCTGGATAATGCGCCGAGCCTTCCTCTCACCATTGATGAGCTTTCTGAAAACATCAAAGTGCTATTTCTACCCCCAAACACAACCTATCTTCTTCAACCCATGGACCAGGGTGCAATAGCAGCTTTTGAAGTTTATTATTTAAGGCGCACATCTACGAGGCTGATTGCAGCCATTGAGGGGGATAAGGACGGTGTTCTTCAATTTTGCAAGAGCTTGAACATCAAGAGTGCCATTGACATTATCAATGGAAGCCTGGGGTGATGTCAGTATGGGCTGCTTGCATGTGGTTCAGTGGAAGCTTCGCCCAGATTTTTTTCAAGATTTTAAAGGCTTTGATCTGTCAGAGGAGCTCCCAAGAATCAAAGAACATTGTGTTGCTCTTGCAAAGGAAGTTGGATTTGAAGAAGTGGAGAGTGAGGACGTTGAAGAGCTGCTTGAGTCTCAATGTGAAGAACTCTCTTACAACTGATCTACAACAACTTATCACCGAGGGGGGAAGTGGAAGCTGGACATGAAGAAGAAAAAGTCCAGGATGCAGCACAACGAGAGCTTTCCACTTCTGTTTTGTCTTCTATCCTGAGGGAAATTGAGAAGCAGTTGCAGCTTTTAGAGGACAACGATCACAATGCAGAATGGAGCGGGGTAGCAGTTCGTGGAATAAGATCTTAATCGGCACCCTATGAGCAGCTTCTTCATGAAAGAAGAAAAATGGCAAAGCAGCAAAAACTGGATATCTTTTTTAAGCCAACCCCCGTGAAACAGTCAGAAGACAATGAAACACAGCCATCCACTTCTGGATTAACTATTTTTCGCCCTAACCCTGCAACCACAACTGCGCCTGAAGGTGGTGATGGTGGTGACAACCCTCAGCCCCTGCATTAACAATACAGCAACCTCAAAACCTCCTCCCCCGTCAAGTCATCTTGACATTTTTTCAAGGTAGGTGTTAAATTTACTTTTATTTCATTATTAGGTGTGAATTAAACATTTACTCATACTGTGCTATCCTTTGTGTTAGGCTTTTGAATGACTTTTGAGTGATTTTGAGTTACGTTTTTTAGTGACCTGCCCCTAACCCCACTTTTCCCATAGGCCCTGTTATTTCTATAGCACGATTTTCTATAACATGATGTTACGCAGGAATGCAACTATCGTGTTGTAGCCGAACCAACTTGTACAGTGGCTCCCTGATTTACAAATGTTTGTCCTAATAAACACGATTCTGTTGAAGAGTGTAATTTTAAAGAGCCAACATACAAATATTTCTCACACTGACAAACAGCTGCTTTACATTATCTTGCATTGGGTTCCAACTTGTGTACGAACAATCAGACTCTAAAATGGAATCCAGGGACTGCCTGTATTGATTCTTTTTGACCCAATGCTGCTTGGGTAGATGTCAGTCGAGAGTGAGAGGGGCTGCTTCCCATCTATCACCACTGCAGTTGAATAATTGATCAATATTTGCCTGCAGGGCCCATGCGTGAATACTGGTCCCTGCGCTGAGGCAACAAGGTAACTTCTATAGGTAGACCCATGTGTCAGAGAAAGAAAATGAGAAGAGAAAGTGGGCAGGAAAAGTAAAAAAAAATCATGAAATTGCAAAGGGGACCTGCTTAAAATAAACAGACATTGAATCAAATTCAACGATAGTACCTTTTAAAGATTGGAAATTGGGGATAGACTTTCCTTTTGACCATAGGAAAATTTATATGTTCATGATTGAATTAAAAATGTAAGCACTATTCCTATTATTCCGAAATTGTTTTGGTTAACCATTCTCAAAATTTGGATGACATAGGTAGGGTCACATTTATTTTGGTCCTTAACAAACTCTGAGGCAATGGGAGCTCGGCAGCATTTCTTGTGATTGTTTTGTCAACTAATTGGCATAACCAGACCACTTCAGAGGAAATATAAGGTTAATAGCATTGTGTAGCTCTCGAATTAACTGCAGGCCAGTTCAAGCAGAGATAGCAGATCTGCTTCCCTGAGGATTCGAATGAACCAGTAGGCTTCTCTTAATAACACTTTGGATGGGCTTGTATGATCTACTTTTGACACTGAGTTGCAAATGGAAAAAAAAATGAACTTGTCCCAACCTCTGGGTGGCCCACTCAGTCAGTCCATTACCGCATTTCTGAATGGGCACAAATTTCACTGTCACCATCACACGTTCAAACTAATCTAACCTTGGATTCCAACATGAATATTCACTAGGACCTGTAGACACCATTGTGTAGCCTCCTTACCAGGATGTATATCGCAATGTAGAGATGGTGGGACACCCAGAACGCTCTGAAGCTAATGCGCCGAAAATAATGCAGGGCAAAGACGTGTAAAATTGAGAAGAAAAAGAGGAGAAGCACTCCAGTCATCCCTGAAAAACAAAATAAATTTCATGATTGGCTATTAAAGTTCTGACTGATGGATTACTCCTCAATAATGCATGACTCAGCACTTCTGACAGAGACTTAGTTTCTTGTAAATCTATTGGATTTAAGAGCAAGCATTGGCAAACACTAGGTTGAGTAAAGGACTGGGAGCTGAATATTAACCCAAACTACTGGCCAGGATTTCCTCTACTTTTCCCATGGTCACAAATTCAAAGACTTTTAGTTAGTTACAGCTTAAGTTCCAGATGGTGGATTCTGTAGTTCCAGGCAACCCGTTACAATGCCCATTGTTGATAAATTAGCACTTGCTCTCAGAGCAGATATAGGGTTGACAGTTGAGGTTGTTACTGCTGTGCAAATTGTGTACAGGAGGTGAGAATCAGTGTTTCTCAATCAGATCATAGATGCTCCATATTTGAGTACCACTCAAGGACTTGGTGGTCAAGGAAGGTGCATTCATAATGCAGCCAAACAGGCTCCAAATGCTTCCAACACACACCAATGGCAAGAATAGGAAGACATTGTGGCCTGCCGTGTAATCGAAAATATGTTGGAGTTGATGCTATCATTGTTCGTAGTTCCGAACAATAACGTGCAAGGAGCCTGAGAGATCTGCAACATACTACAAATCTAAGAGCTGCTCTGAGCTTTAGCTGACTTCTTTTGTTATTCTTTCATGGGATGTGAACATTACTGGTAGGACCAATATTTGTTGTCCATTCTTAATTGCCATTGAACTAAACTAGATCAACCATAATCTTATCGAATAGCAGAGCAGGCTCACAGTGCCGATTGGCCTATTCTTAGTTCCCTTTTTGTATGAATGAGAGGAGTTAAGAATCAACCGTTTTGGCATGGACCTGGAGTCTGAAGTAGGTTAGACCAGGCAAGGATGGCAGATTTCTTTCCCTAAAGGAGTAAAACAGATGGGATTTCACTACAATCATTGTTAATTATCATGGTTGCCATTACTGGGACTATTTCAGATTCATAACTGAATTTGAATTCCACCAGCAGCCATGGTGGGATTTGAACCTGTATGCCCAGATATTTAGCCTCAGCATCTAGATTACTAGTTCAGTGCCATGTAAGGGAACATACACATTCAGAAGGTTCCAGGTTCAATCCCTGGCTTGCTTTGAGTTAGCTGGTCTCATCTGAGGTAATTAAAGTTCACATAGCCCCCCTGAACAAGGGAGAGTAAGAAAATCACTCGAGGCTTGCAGATCAGATTACTTTGAATGTTAAGTTTATGTTTGTGGGCAAGGAGACGATACATTTGGTTTTAACAATCCTCGTAGTCAACACATATTATCTAAGGATGGTTACTTGGACGAAAACCAGTTAACACAACATGTCTTTGCATGGTATTGCAAGTCAACTATTTGTACACAAATTTTCCTTTAGAAAAGTTATTCACCCGTTGAGGACGGGGTGCAAGTACCTGTGATATTTTGAAAGAACCACCAGTAAAACTTCAAAGGAATTTCAGACCTGCAGGAAATAAGAGACATCAGTTATGAAATGCAGCAAGGTGTTATAACTCTAATTGCTAGACAACTCAAACTCGAGAGTGAAACTTGGTTTGATAGACCATATCCAGACATCATTGACACTGCTCAATGACGTACGTGTAAAACTAGGAGCCCAATTGTCTGCTATGGTGGTTGATGAGCATGCAGTATTTACCCTGATACATTCATAAAGCTTCCACCATTGGAGCACAGTCCATGCCTGAATCAGGTGCTACATCCTTGTATTTGCAAATAATACCTGGATTGAGATCCTCTCCAAAATTGGGCGGCCATTAACACAGTGCTGTGGGTAACCAAACCTCCCTGTGGCCAAAGCAGGTGTTCTTCAAAGTAGACCGCCACCAAGAAAGAGAAGGAAGTACTGAACTGAATGCAATGTCCTGTTCCTTCTCTCAACACTCTCTCATAAGAACATAAGAAGTAAGAGCAGGAGTAGGCCATCTGGCCCCTTCAGCCTGCTCCACCATTCAATAAGATCATGGCTGATCTTTTCATGGCCTCAGCTCCATCTACCTAGCTGCTCACCGTAACCCTTCATTCCTTGACCGTTCAAAAATCTGTCTATCTTTGCCTTAAAAACTTTCAAAGAGGTTGCTGCGTCACTGGGAAGGGAATTCCACAGATTCACAACCCTTTGTTTGGAGAAGTTCCTCCTCAATTCAGTCCTAAATATGCTCCACTTTATTTTAAGGCTATGCCCCCGAGTTTTAGTTCCACCCACCAGTGGAAACAACCTCCCTGCTCCCATATTTAGCTATTCCCTTCATAATTTTACATGTTTCTATGAGATCCCTCCTCATTCTTCTAAATTCCAATGAGTATAGTCTTAGCCTGCTCAATCTCTCCTCATAAACCAACCCTCTCTATTCATGAATCAGTGTAGTGAAAGGAAATCTGCCATTCTGTCATGATCTGCCATATATGTGACTCTTCTGCTTCTTAGGATCTGCCTAAAGGGTGCTGTCAAAGCTGCCCAGTACTGATGTCTGCTTCATGGGCGAAATGCCTACAGGAAAGCTCAGTCAATTTCCACAGCTCGCAAGTCTCAATTGAGGAAGGGTCTGAGCTTTTTCTTTTATTCCTTCATGGGGTGTGGGCATTTCTAGCAAGGCCAGCACTTGTTGTCTGCCCCAGTCGCCCTTGAACTAAACAGTTTGCTTCTCATTTCAGAGTTAAGAATAAACTACATTCCTCGTGTGATCTAGAGTCTAATATATAGCAGACTGTATCAGAATGGCAGATTTGCTTTTCTTCATTCGGAGGCGCACAGTGGCTAGCATTGCTGCTACACAGCGCCAGGAATCCAGGTTTGTTTCCACCCTCGGGCAACTGCCTGTGTGGAGTTTGCACATTCTCCCTGTGTCTGCATGGGTTTCCTCCAGGTGTTCCAGTTTCCTTGCAGTCCAAAGATCTGTGGGTTAGCTGGACTAGCCATGCTAAATTTCCCCATAATGTCCCGGGATGTGCAGGCTAGGTGGATTAGCCATGGGAAATGTGGGGTTATGGGGGATTGGGTATAGGTGGGGTGCTCTTCAGAGGGTCTGGTGTGGACTTGATGGGCTGAATGGCCTGCTTCCACACTATAGAGGTTCTATGATATGATTCTAAACAGAATTCATGAAGCAGTGAGGTTTTTATGATAATTAAAAATACTGAACTTTTATTATTCTATTTAATTTATTAATTGATCAAGTTTAAAATTCTACTTGCTGCCTTGGCGGTACTCGAACCAGAATATGCGGGATTAGGTTTTAGATTATTAGTTCAGTGGCATTATTAAATGCTAACATCTCCCCATTTCAAGCTGAATCAGGTCTTCCGTTATACCTGCTTCAGTGGAAGGATTTGTTCCATGCTGAAATAACACTAAAAAAAAATTAAAGTTAACGCTTCTAGAGTCTTTGAAGGAGGCCTGCTTTGGCCACAGTGACATTTGATTATCCAGAGCATGGCTGGCACCGTCCTGAAGATGGGTCACTTATCCCGAAAGGTTAACTCTGCTTTCTCTTAACAGATACTGCCAGATTGCCTCGGTTTCTCCAGCAATTCCTGCTTTTGTCTCAGAAGCCTGACATTCGCTGTTCTTTGTTTCGTTTTATGGAAAAGATGTTATCTGCCCAATAAACTGCCTACAAATGAATTGCTGCATTCCCTTAAATTTACAACAATGACTGCCTTTTAATGGTGCCTCGCTAGCTGTAGAAGAATTTGGGAGGTCCTGATGAGAGGTGCTATATATTGTGGTGCCTTGACATGGTAGATGCTGAAACAAAGTTTCTTCATGTGTTAGAACTGAGCAAACCCATTTAAAACTGGAGACAAGTAAGAATTCTTTTGCTTAAAGGGCAATCCATCTTTGACAGTCTCTATTATTGAGAGTTGAGGAGATTGTCACTTAATGGATTCAAGGGTGAGGCATCAAAGTGTATTGGCGGGCTCCACATGCTCCTTCTCTAAGGATAGTGGGACACAAATGTAGTTACAGATATATTCCAGATTTTCATTACTACACTTAAACTCCACCAGGAGCTGTGCTGGGATTTGAACCTACATTTCCAGGATATAGGCCTGGCCCTCTGATTTACTAGTCCATTATTAGTTTTCGTATGCTACTGTGCCCTTTGATAAGCCTGTCTACCCCTACATCATACCTCATCCAGTCCCCGTCACATGGAGCTTCCCCTGAGTTCACAGGCAAAATACCTTGCCTTTTCGGCATTCAGATTTTAAACTATAGGTTCACTTCCTTAATTTGACAGTCTATGGACTGAGACTTTACCAGCCCAAATAATTGGTTGGACTCAAAAAAGGTCAAGTATATTGAATGCGCGACTACTTCAAAAGTAGAGATCTCACCTGAACTTGAATAAATCAATCACATGCCTAATGGATGATTGATTTTTTCAAAAACAGAATTTAGGGCATCTAAACTGGTCAGATTGTAACAAAGAAGCAATATGAATAAAGATCAATGTAGAGCTACTGCTGGGAAACCTGGACCTATCAGGATACTTCCAGATTTAGTGATACAGAGAACCTCAAATAATTGATCTTCCTAATGTTGATCTTGCTTTGTGCACCTCCTGTAAATGTGTATTCCTCCCTCTAAGCACCCTATGATCTTGATGTCCTTGTTTGCAATGATACTGCTTACTTTTCACTGTACTTTGGTGCATGTGACCATAATAAATCAAATCAAATCAGTATGTGTCAGGGAGCTAAAGTCGACAAGGGAATAAGCCGGAAAGTAGGGTTGAGACTGAAATCTGATCAGCCATGCTCTTGTTGAATGGTGCAAGAGGCTTAATTTCCTATGTTCAAAATTCTTTATTATTTAGTAAAATCTTAACTTACCCATCATCATAGAGCACATCAGGAAATAGGCAGGCCAGTACGCTCAGTGGGTTGGCTGAGAAACTGTAGATATTGACTGCATGAGCCGCACTGTGGAGTACTACAAATTAAAAAAAAATCAACTAAATATGTTGTGCAATTAAATGCAAGTGAAATCCCAGTTCTACAATGTGTAATCAGTACTGTAGAGTGCTGTTGTGGGTTAGACATCTACCTCTTGTCATTGCTATAAATTCAAATCATAGAATCCCTTTGGCCCAACAAGTCCATGCTGACCCTTGGAGCATCCCACCTGGACCCATTTCCCTATAATCCACCTAACCTATACATCATTGGACACTATGGGCAATTTAGCATAGCCAATCCACCTCACCTGCACATCTTTGGACTGTGGCAAGAAACCAGAGCACCCAGAGGAAACCCATGCAGACATGGTGAGAATGTGCAAACTCCACACAGATAGTTGCCCAAGCGTGGAATTGAACCTGGGTCCCTGATGCTGTGAGGCAGCAGTGCTAACCATTGAGCCACCATGCCACCCAAGTATAATGAAAATGGATGGGACAGAAGCTTCCACCGCGTTATAGCTATTGTTAATCAGAGAACTCATCAATTTACTGGGACTGCATTTATTACAGAAACTATTTTTGACTCCTGGTTGTAACGCACTCGAAATATAATTATATGGCCAATGCTTAAATTGGCCCACCACAGCTCTAAGTTACAAAACAATTTAACATTCTAGTCAACAATGTGCTTTTTGATGTATGACGTGGGAAACTTTTGTGCACAGCAAGCTCATCTATTTCCTTTTTAGGCTATTTTCCAGGACACTGGGGATAAATTTGGCCATACCAAAGGACCATTTATGTCCACCTGAGGAGGCACAGGGAGCCTCAGTTTAATGCTCGATTTTAAGGAGAGCATCTCTGACAATCACACAGTACTGTGGCAGACGGACTTTTTGGGGTCTGGAGGATTTGAACCCAGAACTTTGTGGATCAGAGGTGAGAGTGCTCCCTACTGAGCCACAATTGACATGGTTCCTCTATAGTTCAAGGTCACAGTCAGTGGGGTCTCCACATCCTCAGCATTATCGCACTCAGTACCTGAGAAAAAGGCAGCAGCCATCGCAACCCAGCGATGGAAATCCACAGCTGAATCAAAGGGAATGTAGTGATTGAGGAATGTTTCGCGTAGGACTGTGATGAGGTTCCGGCACATGGTGAGAAGGATGTACGAATACAAGAAGGAGACTGCAGCTGCTGATCCACGGGCAATAATGAGACCAACTCTTGTGGTCTGGGGCACTCCTGAATGTTCTCTCAACACCGCATAGTCTGGAGATAAAAGGGAGCATTCAGCAACATGTCACAAACCTTGCACTTAATTAACAATGGTTCAATACTTGGAGAGTATTCTATCTCTTTACATAATTGTGAATGTAAAGACTCGATTAAGTGATACTGTCAGCAACTAGACAAAGTCTTACCAGACCACAGGGCTGCTCTCTCATTTGAGGGAGGCAAATGGTGGTGATTTAACCTGATGGTCACCATGCCCCAGGTGAGGGGAAATGTTGAGAAGGTGAAACCTTCATGGTAGCCTTATCAGGTGAGGGAATCGGGCCCATGCTGTTGGTATCACTCTTCATTGCAAACCAGCTGTCCAGCCCTCGCTAGAGTTGTGAATCACTGTCTCATTTAAGTTTATAAGAATGAGAGGCAACTTTATTGAAACATATAAGATTCTTAGAGACAACACAGTGAGGAACACAGCAGGCCAAGCAGCAGCAGAGGAACAGGAAAGCTGACGTTTTTGGTCGGGACCCTTCTTCAGAAATGGGGGAGGGGGAAGGGAGCTCAGAAATAAATAGAGAGAGGAGCGGTGAGCCTGGGGAAGGTAGGTGAGATGGCGATAGTTGAGTGCAGGTACGCAGTGGTGGGGATTGGTCAGTGAGGTGGGAGGAGCGGATAGGTGGGAGAGAAGACGGACAAGTCAAGGAGGCTGGGATGAGATGGAGGAATGGTCATGGGATGAGGCCGGGGGTAAGGAGATTTTGAAGCTAGTAAAGTCCACATTGAGACCATTGGGTAGTAGGCTCCAAAGGCGGAATATGAGGTGCTGCTCCTCCATCAAGGCGGAATATGGTGTCAATGTGGACTTTACTAGTTTCAAAATCTCCCCATCCCCGGCCTCAACCCATGACCAATCCTTCTTGACCTGTTCGTCTTCTCTCCCACCTATCCTCTCATCTCACCTCACTGACCATCCCCACCACTCACCTATCGCCATCCCACCTACCTTCCCCAGCCCCTCTCATTCCCGCCTCCTTAACCTGTCCGTTTCTCTCTTACTTATCTCCTGTTCATCCCTGCCTCCTTGACCTGTCCATCTTCTCCCCGACCTATCCGCCTCTCCCACCTCACTGACTAATCCCCACCACTGCGTATCTGCACTCACCTATTACCCTCCTACCTACCTTCCCCAGCCCCACCCCTCCTCTCTCTATTTATTTCAGAGCTCCCTTCCCCTTCCCCCATTTCTGAAGAAGGGTCCTGACCCGAAACATCAGCTTTCCTGCTCCTCAGATGCTGCCTGGCCTGCTGTGTTCCTCTAGCTCCACATTGTGCTCCAGCATCGGCAGTTCTTACTATCTCTAAGATTCTTAGTGGATTTGACAGGGTGTACCCTTGTCAGAGAGTCTAGAACCAGAGGGCATAATCTCAGAATAAGGGCTTGCACATTTAATACAGAACTGAGTAGAAATTTCTTCTCTCACAGGGTAGTGAATCTGTGGAGTTCTTTACCACAGATGCTTGGTTAATATTATATTCATGGTTGAGATAAACAGATTTTTAATCAGTAAGGGAACTAAATGGAGGAGAGGTGATGGCCTTGTGGTATTATCACTGGACTGTTAAGCCACAGACGCAGCTAATGTTCTGGGGACCTGGGTTCAAAACCTGCCTTGGCAGATGGTGGAATCTGAAACAGTAATTAAAACAAAAAACCTGGAATTCAGAGTCTAATTGTCTAAGACTCCATTGTTGGTTCACTTAATGTCCTTTAGGGAAGGCAATTGCCATCCTTACCTGGTCTGGCCTACATATGACTCCAAACACACAGCAATGTGGTTGCCTCTTAACTGCCCTGTGGGCAATAAATGCTGGCCTAACCAGCAATGCCCAAAAGACAGGAACATTGAGTAAGGGATTATTAGATCAGTCATGATCTTGTTGAATGCCAGAACAGTCTCAATTGGCTTAGTGGCCCATTTCTGCTCCTGAATCTTATGGTTTTAAAAAGCAGATAGGTGTGAAAAGTTGTACCTTAAAGTCACACCTAACCTGACTTCCGACTATATCTCCATTCCTGCAGTGCTACTGCATTCCAATCCTGGAACTCTCCCTAGCAGCATTGCAGGTGTACTTACCCCAGCCCATAGAGCTGCAGTGATTTAGGAAGGCAGCTCGTCGCCAACTTCTTGAGGGCAGTTACGGAACAGCAGAAATAGAAATAGCACTCACATCTCACAAAATAATACAAAAATATAGTTATAAGTTTCATTGAATGTTGGCTTTCCTCACTAGATTATAGTAAACTTCGATCAGATCACGTGGGGAATACCACAATCAGTTCCAGCTATCACAATTCAGAAAAGAAATATTTGGCTTGGGGAAAATGTAGCACTGATTCATAGAATGATACCAAGGCTTGTACAAGGCTCAGTCTGTCTTCACTTGACTATTGATTATTAGAGTGATTTTTGTTTATTCATTCATGGCTTGTTGGCATCACTAGCAATGTCAGAATTCATTGTCCATTCCTAATTGGGCAGAGGGCAGTTAAAAGTCAACCACATTGCTGTGAGTCAGGAGTCACATATAGGCTGGACCAGATAAGGATGGAAGACTACCTCCCCTAAGGGACTTAGTGAACCAGATGGGTTTTTCCAATGGTTTCATTGTCATCAGTAGACCCTATTTTCCATATTATTATTGAATTCAAATTCCCCCATCTGCCATGATGGGATTCAAGCCCAGATTGTTACCTAGCTAGGTAATGGTCTAGCAATAGGACCACTACACCATCACCAACACCAATTTAATTGAGGATTTAAAAGCTATCAAATCATTTGATGGGTATAGTTATCAAATGATAAGTAACTACTTACTTTGACAGAAATATGCAAAACAAAAGGGATGTAAGCTTAAAATTAGAGTTGGGTCATTCATGGTTAAAACAAGGGGTTATTTGTTCACCTAAGGAGTCTGGAAGTCTGAAATTCTCTCTTGAAAAAGATTGTTGAGGCTGGGACTGGGGTGAAAAGTCAAATAGAAATTTTAAAATTGAGATTTCTTTTTGTGACCCAGGTGGGAGGCCTATGAAGTTAAATTGCACATTTAGGCATAATCCGACAGGGCAGTTGAAAAGGCCCAATAAAATTCTCCTCCTGCTCCCATGGTAACATGGTCTTTTATTTGTAGAATGGTTGGCTACGCAAATATATCACGGTACTTACAATAGGCACGTTCAACAAAGACACCCGCAGTAATTCCAAAAAAGATGATCACACAAAATATTTGACGTTGATGATTTTGAATATATTGTCTATATTCCTGATATTTCTGATGAAATTTATTTTTGGTATACTTTTCCCGTTTTGGTTCTGCAAAGACTTTACTCATGACTTGAGAAGATCTTGAAACACAAACAGAATAGAATAGAAAGAATTACATTTATATAGCATATTTCATACCCTCAGTATGCCTCAATGACTTTATAGACAATGATGCACATTTGAAATGTGTTCACTTTTCAATGTAGGAAAAGAAGTTGCCAATTTGTGCACTGCAATTTCCCAAAACAGAATGAGATAATAACAATATAATCGGAGTTTTAGCAGTTTTGGTTGAGAAATAAAAATTGGCCAGGGCACAGGGTGAACAATCTTAATCTTCTTCAAAATAGCACTAAACCCCAAGAAGCCTTGGTAGAATGTCTCTTGAGAAGCAACATTTATTGTATCTTACCCCAGTGCAAGATAACACCTTCAGTCAAGAAAAAAACAACTGTAAAAACCAACATCTGTGAAGGGAATTTTCTTTTTTAAAGATGTGAAGACAATAAACAACAATTCCTTGGATTTTTCACTTGCTAGGCTGCTATTCCCTATTGATATCTTGGATACTTGATTTTAATTGCTACTGAGGTAAATCAAAAGATGCTCCAAATTTCACACAGAAATAATCAAGGGAAAAAAATATGAGAATTGTATTTACATCTTGTTGGAAAAGTGGGAAAGTTATCCCATAGTGTTTGGAGCAGTGCACTTTTCTTTGGCTTTATTCTTCAGCCCCCACTGCACCAGTTGAAATTTAGTGAAGATTTGGTTCTAAGGCTGCAATATCTAGCTAATATAGTATTTCACATCTTACTTCTTGCCAAATCGTTTACGCAGATCTGTGACAAAGTGATCCGGGCTCAAGGTTTCAGCTGGGCTTGTTTCTTGTTGGTTTTCTGTGTTCTTTGATGCTCTGAAAAATGTCAGAGAGTGATGTTTGTGAGGCTTGAAGCAAAATTTAGTTAGGTCCCAAACTCATGTCAAAGCAACTTCCCCAGCTGTTATCTAAGCGAGCTTTACTGGGTTTATACGGAAAAATACTGAACATGAAGCACAAACACCTTTAAGAAACAGGAACAATGAATGTGGGTTTAGTATAGCACCAATCATCTTTTCAAAATGTCCCAAAGCATTTCCTATCTATTGAATAAAGTATAATTGCTGTGACACAGGAATATAGGGATTTTGAATTATGTTAAGCAAGATCCCAAACAATGTGGTAGTTGTGTCAAACAATTAGTTAATCTACTGTGCTGAGTTTGTTAAAATGAGTGGTGGGCCGTACACTGGGAAAATCCCTTCTTTGCTTTGAATAGTATTATTGGTCTTTTATCTCTTCTTGTATTGCCAACTGAGGTTGCACGAATGAGTCATCTCTAAACCAGCACCTCGAACAGCACAGCACTCCCTCGTTATTGCATTGTTGGGTCAGGTTGTTCAAGCTACGGACTAGTGCTTGAACTCACAACAAATTGCCTCCAAATAAGGAGGCTACTAATTCTTGATATGACATGTTTTTGATTTACTAAAGTACTGTTGTCAGGTGAACGCCTCACTGATAGAGGAATCATGTGACACCTTCCTACCCTGTATAACACATTTGGAAAATAACATAACATTATTATGAATAACATTGTGCAGACAAGCAATGGTATTTAAATAATTATCTTTTATATCCTGAGGCTCAGACAGATGAGGAATGCCTGTGACTTTATTTTAATGATTTTTCTCTCTTTCACAAACTCATGCTCAGACTTCATCTGACATTAGTCATGAGAATATTGCGTACCCTATATATGTGAATTGATTTGATTTATTATTGTCGCATGTACCTGGGTACAGTGAAAAGTTTTGTCTTGCGTGCAGTACAGGCAGATCATGCCATACAAAGTGCTTTAGGGAAACAGAACAGAGCGAGGAATACAATGTACAGCTGCAGAGAAGGTGCACAAAAAGTGAGTTCAACGTTAAATTTAAAATTTGAAATATGGCATGTTCAGAGTGA
Source organism: Ginglymostoma cirratum (assembly GCA_024137785.1). NCBI lineage: Eukaryota > Metazoa > Chordata > Chondrichthyes > Orectolobiformes > Ginglymostomatidae > Ginglymostoma > Ginglymostoma cirratum. The sequence goes on from JAHRHZ010000081.1 coordinate 10,963,882, forward strand.
AATATAGAACACATCAAATCTGAGAGCCTCATGGCAAGGATTAAACCCAGAACTTCTGAAACTTACAAATGTACACTTTAGAAATGTAATCAATATAGTTAAACTGATAAACTTAGTTGGATGCCATGATGCAGTTGAAAGAATGTTTAGTTTGGCAAAGTTTCACAGCATTCTTTTAGATTAAGTGTAGGAGTACAAAAGCAACTTTGTTTGTTGAAGATTTCTGTCCTCCTCTTCTGAAAGACTGCTTAATTCTGCATGACTTCCTTCAGCAAGGAAGATGGATGTGTCCTGGTGGAAACCAGTTTTTGATAACGTTTACTAACAGTGAATAGGTGCGGCAATAGATAAGTGGGGTGAATGCCAGATTAGGTGCAGCACATTGTCCAATCTCTTAGCACACTTCCAAATGGAATAGAAGGCTAATGGTTGAAGAATTAAGCAACATGTCTTGCATATCCCCAAGTTGCACAAAGAGATCACAAAAAAAAAGTTCTTTTTCTTTAAACTGATCAGTTGTGATGAATAAAATCCATGTATTGAACCAAACGTTCAGTTCTTTGCATCTAAACTTTTCTCTGAGCAGAGGCAGTGTGCCAGATAATACGAACTGGAACATGGACACTGGACATGTTTTGTCAGGAGTCCTTTTGTTTACATGAATGATAGGTTTTCCATCGGGCTAGGGAAAACTTAATTAATCTGTCTTGTCCCTCTGCCAAGAGGAAGTGACGAGCTGGGCACAGCTCAGGTTAACTCAAGAATTGTGAGACTAGACTCATTTCCACAGGGCCTTGGTGGAAAGCTGACATAAGGCGTGAGTCATGCTGTGATCATAAGGCCTGTACCACTTAAAGTAAACAATCCTGGTGGGTAATAATTAATTTACAAAAGTCCAGGTTGCTCTATTGGGAAGACATGTAAGCAGAAGCTTCATTTTTGCTGGTACCTTCCTGACCCTGTTTTCCATCATCAGAGTGATGAGACTCCCTCCCGCTCTGATTTAGTATTGGTAGCTCGTTCCATCAGCCAATCCTCCAGATAAGAACTTAAAAGGATTTAAAATTGTGCGACGGTGTTGGGAAATTAAAAAGGCTATTTATAATGGACAATAGACAGACTTTAGTCAAGTCTTGCACGGAACTGTGGAACTGGACATGAAACAAAAAAATGCATGAAACCCAGACACAGTAAAGTGACCTCTTGAATGTATTAGTATTAAGCTATGCATCTGTCTCGTTAAATGGTGTATCTCAACCAGTGAATGATTTTGGCCAAGCTGCACGTCTGTAAATAGTATCATACAGCTAATGAGCTATGCTGAGATAGTAGGAACTGCCGATGCTGGAGAATCTGATATAACAAGGTGTGGAGCTGGATGAGCACAGCAGGCCAAGCAGCATCAGAGGAACAGGAAAGCTGACGTTTCAGGTCTGGACCCTCCTTCAGAAATGGGGGAGGGGAAGGGTGCTCTGAAATAAATAGAGAGAGGGGGAGGCGATGTTAGAAGGTGGATAGTGGAGCAGATAGTTGGAGAGAAGACGGACAGGTCAAGGAAGCAGGGATGAAGTTATGCTATGTGGTGTAACAGAAAACAAAGAACTGTGGATGCTGGAAATCTGAAACAAAAACAGCAGTAGCTGGAGAAAGTTAGCAGTTTCTATAGAAACAGAGTCAACATTTTAGATCCACAGGCATTTCTTTAGAATAGTCTGAAGAACAGTCACTGGATCCAAAATGTTGACTGTGTTTCCACAGATGCTGCCAGACCTGCTGAGTTTCTTCAGCTAGTTCTGCTTTTGTTTCATGCTATCTGGCTGTGGCTGGTTCTGTGGAATTGCTAATCCCAGAAATGATTTCATGAGAGTGAAATTCACTCCCCAACCTGCTGATGCTGTTCAGCCAAAATCTCTTTCATTGAAACACCTCCATATGTTACTGCGGAATTCACGAATGCAGGATGTAGGATTATTGCAAGAGTGAAGCAGGGACAGTCAAAAATGAGAAGGGATGGTGGCAATTCATTGTCGAGGGTGTGATTTGTGTTTAAGCTGAAGGATAGCACCTCACAAGGTTACAAGAAGCAGGATTACCTATCTGTACACATGGCCACTCACTCCTCTTCAGTAATCAGAGGGTGAGTGCAGTTAAATTATGGGGACAATGTTTTGATTTAAATTGAAAGAAATCGAGTTGAGAATCATCAGATCAGCCACAATCTCACTGAACAGTGAACAGAGCTGAATGGCCTACATTTGCTTCTACATCTTCTGGTCTTTTGGTTATACAGAGTACTGACATTTATACGTTGGTGGTGGTATGATAAATTGTTAAAATAGTAGAGGCATATTGAGTTGTGAACATTGACCATATCTTCACACAAATGGGTCAAGGTCAGACCTTAAAGTTGAGTTAAAGTTACTTGTGAGATGTGGGTGTCACTGGCAAGCAATTTTGCCCATTCCTAGTTGCCCTTGAGAAAGTGGCAACAAGCTGCCTTCTTGATCTGCTGCAGTCCACATGCTGTAGGTACAAGATGCACTGCAGAAATTCACCAAAGATCCGAAGACAGCACTTGCTAAACCCATGACTACTTCCATCTAGAAGGACATGGGCCGCAGATACATAGGAACACCACCAACTGCAAGGTCTCTCCAAGCCACACACCATCTTGACATGGAAATATATCGTCATTCCTTCACTGTCACTGGGTCAAAATCCTGGAATTCCTTCCCAAAGGACATAGTGGGTCAAGTTACAGCAGTTCAAGAAGGCAGCTAACGACCACCTTCTTAAGGGCAGCTAGGAAAGGGCTGGTCAGCTAGTGAGGCCCACATCCCACAAGTGAGCAAAGAAAGAAAGATAGACCCATAATGCCCTTAGGAAAGGAATTCCAGGATTTTGATTCAGTGACAGTGGTACATTTCCAAGTTAGATGGTATGAAAGGGATGTTGTAACTTCATCTACTTGTGCCACTGGGACATCCTAATGAACCACCAACTGTGTAAATCAGTCAGTTTCCACAATTTAGTTAGGCTCTGTTTCACTGTATTTTGACTGGTGGTGACAGCCCACCATTCTTTCAGGCTGTATTCTTTGCTATAAAGAATATACAGCACAGAATTAGGCAATTTTATCCAAAAGGCTTATATTGATACTTATTCTCTACATGAACCTCCTTCATCTGTACTTACTTTAATCCAAATAGCAATATATTTCTCTCTCATGCACCTGTCTAGCTTCTCCTTAAATGCATTTGTGTTATTTACCTCAATCACTCTTTGCAGTAGTAAGCTCAAACTTCTAAATCGGTTATTGAATTTATTAGCCACTCAATTAAATTCATGGTCTATAGTTTGTATGCCATAGCATGGCCCCATTACAAGTGGAAACATTTTCCCTATGTATGTCCAGTCAACCCTCCCCATAATTTTGAACTCCTCTATTGGATCATGTTCATTGTCTGTGATTTACTTACTCATTCTTTTTCTTTATTATGAAAGAAACGCGGTTCGCTTTGTCAAGTTTCTTTCCTTCAGGACCTGAAATGATAAATTAACAATCAATATGAAATTTAAAAGTGCCATGCGACAAGTTAGTAGAAGTGCCATTGACAGATCTCCTCAGTTCTACCTCTACTTGTGGCTCAGTTAAATTGTTTTATGGGATCTGGGTCCCGATGATGAAGCCAGTAATTATTGTCCATCCCCCTGTAGTGCTCTCGAGAAGGTGGTGGTGAGCAACCTTATTTACTGGAAGCAGTTGGTACAGTGAAGTTACACCCACAATGCTGTCAAAAGGAATTTCCAGGACTTAGACCAAACAATGCTGAAGGAATGGCAATATATTTCCAAGTTAGGATGGTGCGTGACTTGAAGGGGAACTTGCAGCTAGTGGTGCCCTCAACATCTGCTGACTTGGTCCTTCTATACGTTAGAAGCTGTGGGATCTATCAAAGGTGCTTTGATGAATTACCACAGTGCATGTTCTAGATGGTATACACTGTCATCATTGTGTGTCAGAAGTGGAGGGAGTGAATGTTGAAGTGAGTGGATGGGATACCTATTAAGTGGACTTCTTTGACCTGGTCAGAGTTGAGCTTCTTGAGTGATCTTGGACCTGCACTCTTCCAGCCAAAGAAGGAGTATTCTTCACATTGTTAACTTGTGCCTTGGGCGTGGAGGTCAGACTTGGGGAAATCAGTTGCTGCAAAGTACTCAGCTTCCAACCTCCACATATTGCCACTTTGTTCACTGCCATTCAGACAATATCCTGTAACTCCCTCCATAATAGCATTGTTGAGTGCACCTATGGATCTGCAGTGGTTCAAAAAGATGTCTCACTACCTGCCTTTCAAAGGAAATTAAGGATTGACAATGAATTCTGGCCTTACATTTCATGATTTTCTTTTTAAATCTGGCATTATTATTGGAAAGAAAAATATCATTAACATTTCTGACAAACAGGTCTGATGAATAAGCATTGACCTGAAACAGTAACTGCTCCTTGCTTCACAGATACTGCCATAAACTAATTACCTATTTCAAATAAAGACAGAAAGCTTTTGTCAGGGGGACAAATCATGGAAGATATTAGTCAACATGGTGAATTTAATTGGGAGGAAAGATAACAGTTGATTGATTTGGTGATTGCAGCAACATGCCCAATCCTTACCCTAAATGAACCTGCCCCCAAACACAGACCCTGATAATATTGGCTATAAAATGCCAAAGCATTTATTAGTTATTATCTGGAAATATAGGATTCACTGGTCTTTAATGTCTAAAAGGATTGTCGACCTTTTGGAGCAGGCTGAGAAAGTTCCATCTCTTGGTAGTGGTCACGGAACAGGCAATGGAAATCTTCCCACATAATCTCTTCTTTATCTTCAAATCCTGCATGTTTGAACATTGAATTCATCATATTCTCTATCTGTTCCTTTGGCAAGCAGTCATGCGAGATCTCGATGAAAGACCTAAGACATTAAAAGGAAAACAGCTCTTCCTCAAAGTGAATGGAACAAGAAATTACGGTACTTGCGTGAGTTTTAATTTTCCACTCAATACAAAGACTCTTCTAATTTTTCTCAGCAAATCAGGAAAAGATCTTTACAGTAGTCCTCTGTTTAATTTAGTTCTGCAGGCAAGATAGTGGTCAATTGCTGTTTGCTGGAAGAAAATAGATATGGAGCAAGAGTAGACTACATAACTCCTCAAGTTTCTGCTACCATGCGACATGACTATTACTGATCTTATGCCTCAAATCCCCTGTTTTGCCTGATCCCCATATGCTTGATTCTCAATGAGATCAAAAGTCTACATCGCCCTTAAAGATAATCAATGATGGAATATCCATAATGCTCTGGAGTCAAAAAGTCTAAAGAACAAAAAGATCCTCCAGTCAGATTTCAATGGAGTACTGTCTCAAGACAAACTACATAAAGGTGGTTAGTACAAATGATACAGGGAATGCAGACCTCCTTTCTTGGGAAAGCGATACAACTGACCAGCTCAAGTGGAGGCGAACATCAGAATCTGGTTTGGTCTGTTTTGTGGAATATCTGTACCAAAGTCCCAATACCTGACATTTCCAGATGAAGATCAGATACAGTGCAATAGCAGAAGTTCCTGGGTGAGGATGAGGGTGAGGGTTAGGATCAACATGAGATGCCAGATCCATGCTAACCTCATGTTGTACCCTTCACTTATAAGAGGCCCACAAAAGGTGACAAAATTGTTTGGATGTATTCAAATAATATTTTTGAGTTTATTACCATGCACCAACCTACATGCTATCAGTAGTAGCACTTTCAAAGCTATTGAGAAAATGTCTCCTTCTCTTTATCTGAAAAACCTACTTATTTGCTTACTCTAAATGGGGCACTGAATCCCAAAAGTGCCACAGCAGAAATGCAGCTCATTTTGGCCTACTGTGTTGTGCCAGCAATCTGCACAAGCAATTCACCTTTTGCCACAACCTTTTTGCTACAGCTCTACATGAACTTCACTGTCAGATGATAATCCAATGCCATACTGAATGTCTCAATTGACCTGCCACCACCATACTCACAGGCTTCCAGATCCTAACCACCAACTGCATGAAAATATTCATCTTCGTGTATCCTAACATTTCTTTTGTCATTTACTTTCAATCTGGTGCTTTATCTTTCTTGATTCTTTCACCAATGGGAACAGTTTCTCCCTCTCTACTTTGCCCAGGTATAAGATTTTCAATACCTCTATCAAATTTGATCTCAACCTTCTATACTCCAAGAAAAGCAACAATTCAGGTAACTAAAATTCCTCATTCCTGGAACCATTCTTGTGAATTTTGCATTCTCACTTATGCCTTCAGATCCTTCTGAAAGTGTACCACCCAGAATTTGACACATAGGGGAAAATCTTCAATAGAACGTTTATAATATCACAACACATACTTCAGTGTTCAATGGTTCTATTGACTAGTGTTTGATGATGCTATTCTGGGAACTGAATCTTATTGATTCTAGTTGATTGCTTAAGTTTATTTGTGAGGTTTGAGAGTTAAGTAATGAAAACCACAGGGACAATGCTTCTGGGTTGTGGATTAAGACCATGTGTGTTAAAACCCTGTAAGTTTGAAGTTATTTCCAAAGTACTATAATAAAACCTGTTTGGATTTAGAAAATTTATCATCTCTGGCTTATTTGGAGCTAAAACAGACAATATAAGATATATAGCAAACTGGTGAATGTACAACAGGTACTGTCCAGAGAAACAATGACATGTGCATCAGATAAAGGACAGTAAGAAATGTGAGTAAAGTTTATTTAATTTACCTTAGCAGCTGTGAGAACTCTTCCTTTGACATGGAACCACTCCCATCTACATCATACATTGCAAACATGAGCTTTGATTTCTCCTCAGGAGAACCTACACAAATCAAATAGTTAAATGTTACACTATATAAATGAAAAATTGAATAGTTTCTATGACAGGAAACAAAACCTTCACAATAAAAACAGAAATTGCTGGCAAAGGCTCAGCAGGCCTGGCAGCATCTATGGAGAGAAATCAGAGTTAACGTTTTAACAATGAGCAAGCCTTCAATGCAGTTTTAACGTCTAGAGTTGAGGAAGTGTGGATTGAAACATTTTGACAAGCATTAATTAAAACTGCTAAGAAAAATAGTGAGGGTGTGCCTAATCCATTTACTTGTACCAAACTTGATCTTTGTATTTGCGCATTAATATTTCTAATCTGTTCTATAATTTTGTGATGTGGCAAAATATTTGTATGTAACAAAACAGATTTTAGCTTCTGCACAACACAAAGTTGGCACATCTAAGTAAGAGTGTAAAATAGAACACGAACCATCAGTCATTTTTTTGAATACAGGTTGACCTGTCTGGCATTTCAAAGTACATTCACTCCTTTTCAACGAGCAATGAAAATCAGATAGGGATCTGCAAAGCAGAAACTTATCTTTGAAAGTCCAGTCAAAGCCACTGAGTTTTCACCTTCATTGACTGTGGTTGTAAACCTTTTTGCATAAATGACCTAAATCTTCTGCAATATGCATAGATTTTCTTCTGACTGTGGGACTGAAAAGCAAGTTGCTTCCATGATGAGAACTTCACTAACTTTAGCTGGTTGAGTTGGTGATGAAACTGACTTCCAGTGAGTTCTCAAAAGCATTCACAGCCTTGACAATGTTAGCATTCTCTTGTCTGAATCATAAGGTTCTGTGTTCAAGTCACACACCAGGGCCTAAACCCAAAAATCTAGGCTGACACTCCAGGGTAGCAATGAGGGAGTGTTACACTGCTAGGGGTGCTTTTGTTTTGCATGAGATGTTTAAGCAAGGCTGCATCTGCCTGCTTGGGTGAATGTGAAAGATCCCATGTCACTAATGTAAAGAGCAGGGAATTACTCACAACGTCTCTGCCAACATTTATCCCTCCAACAAAAAACACACTTAAAAAAAAAAGCTCGTGATCACTGTGCTGTTTGTGGGAGTTTGCTCTGTGCAATTTGGCCGTCAGGTTTCCTACACACCAACAGTAACAACAGCTCAAAATTACTCCAGTGGCTATGAACTGCTTTGAGATACAGTCGGCTCTGATATAACGTGATAGTTCTGTTCTCGTACGATCTTGCGATATAAGAAAATCATGCAATAGCCACGCCATTTAAACTATTGGGGCCGGAATCACATTATAGCCAATACAGGAAAGGAAAGTTCACATTCTACAAATAGCGGTCTAAATTCTTCAATTGCATTAAAGCCAATTCTCGTTGAAGAGACACAAGTTATAGCAGAATCGACTGTGTCTGGTTGTTTTGAAAGACAGTATATAAATACAAGACTTCCTTCTTTATGCTACTCCTAAAAGGCAGAGTTAAGCAAGAAAAATCACTGCTCTGGTCACTCCTTTGTACATTTCAGGATACCTGGACATTGAGGTAACTCGCCTGTTTAATCTAATTGTATATATAAAAAGATGCTTAGCTAACAAATAAGGAGTTAGAATCATAGTGTCATAGAAATCTACAGCACAGAGAAAGACACTTCAGCCCATCACGTCCGCACCAGTCAAAAACAACCACCTAACTATTCTCATCCCATTTTCCAGCACTTGGCCCGTAACCTTGACATTACCAGTACACATTTATGTACTTTTGAATTGTTATGAGGGTTTCTCCCTCTACCACCCTTAAAAGCAGAGAATTCCAGATTCCCACCACCATCTAGATTAAAAAGAATTTTCCTCCCATCCCCTCTAAACTTTCTGCCATTTACATTAGACCTCCCTGTAAGCTTAAAAAAAAATCTGTTTTGTGAGAAGTTTCAACAATGCAGGAACAAATGTGTGCAGGATACACACGAATATGCCGATGCCATAGTACAGGACTTCTTCTTCATTGTCCTGTCTCTGTGACTGGCATCTCTGTCGATTGATCGGCAATACCTTCAAGACAAAGCAAACGTCCAACTGATATTTCAATTAGGCATCACGTCGTGAACTCAGATTACCTTTCATCAAGATGACAAAGATGTCCAGAAACTCCCGGAAAGATAGGTAGCCATTTCCATCCTTGTCAGCTAAAGAAAACATCTGCTCAACGAACATAGAGTTTTCCTTTAGTCCCAGTGCATCTGCAAACTCCGCTGTAGTCAGCTCGCACTTCAGGGACTCCTTAGCTTTCTTTGAACTTTCAATATCAAAGTCACCAGCATCTGAACCATCAATCTCCAGAACCTACATGTGGCAACAAGATAATATAGAAGAATCCATTTTATACTGTTCATAATATAAAGGTAGTTGAAGCATAAACCTGATTATTACTGCTGACAATATTATCAGATAAACACTTGCGTTGCCTTTCTTTTTGTTTACTGAAGTTATTTAATTTTTTACAATTAAAACTTTAACATATACATTAAATCAACTAGCAGAACAACATAAAAGCTGTTGATCCTTAAAGATTACTTAACAGTAATTTCCATGCCTCAATGTTCTTGATTCAACTGTTTCTGCAAATTGTTTTTGTGATCAGTATTCAAAGGCTGCTCACAAATGTGCAGATGTGGGTAAATACAGTGTGGGGAAGTTTTACACAGAAGAAGTTTTACATAGAATCCCTACAGTATGTAAACAGGCCAATCGGCCCAATAAGTTCACACTGAACTCTGAAGAGCATCCCACCCAGACCCATTCCCCTATGCTGTAACCCTACATTTCCCATGGTTAACACACTTAACCTATACATCCCCACGCCATATGAATAATTTAGCATGGCCAATCCACCTAACTTGCCCATCTTCAGACTGTGGAAGGAAACCTGAGCACCCAGGGGAAATCCACGCTGACATGGGGAGAATGTGCAAACTCCACACAGACAGTCACCCGAGGCTGGAATTGAACCCAGGTCCCTGGTGCTGTGAGGCAGCAGTGCTAACCACTGAGCATAATGTGCGATGGATGTGTGTGTGGTGTGTACGTAGTTAGTGGACATGCAGTGTGTAGTGCATTTTCATGCTGTGTCTGGTATGTCCATGTCTGGTGTATGTGCCCATGCTACTGAATAGGCACCTTATACAACAATATATGACACTGAGCCACATCAGGAGGAATCAAAATATTGGTACAACATACAGGGATAGGGCTTATACAATTAATAATAGGGCCTTGGGGAGTGTTGTAGAACAGAGAGACCTTGGGATGCCGGTACATAACTCTTTTAAATTTGCATCACATATAGACAGGGTGGTAAAAAAGGTGTTTGACACACTTGCCTTCATTGCTCAGTTCTTTGGGTATAGGAGTTGGGAAGTCATGTTGATATTGTACTGGACATTGGTGACATCTCTCCTGGAATACTGTGTCCAGTTCTGGTTGCCCAGTTACAGGAAGGATATTAAGTTGGAGGGGGTTCAGAAGAGATTTACCAGGATGTTGCCAGGTATGGAAGGTTTGAGTTATAAAGAAAGGTTGGAATAGGTTGGGACTTCTTTCACTGGAGCGTAGGAGGTTGAGAGGCAACCTGATAGAAGCTTATAAAATAACGACAGGTGTAGATAAAGTTAATGGTAGTTATCATTTCCCTTGGATGGGGAATTTCAAGACTAGGGGGCACATTTTTAAGGTGAGAGGAGAGAGATTTAAACAAGATGAGAGGAAAATATTTTACACACAGTGTGGTTTGCATGATGAATGAACTTCCTGAGGAAGTGGTGGATACGGATACAATTACAACTTTTAAAAGACATTTGGATAGGTACATGAAAAGGAAAGGTTTGGAGGGATATGTACCAGGAGCAGGCAGGTAGGGCTAGTTTAGTTTGGGATTATGTTCAGCATGGACTGGTTAGACCGCAGGGTCTGTTTTCATGCTCTTTGACTCTCTGACTCCAAGTCAGACAACCAAAGGTTTTTTGGTTTTAAGGAGTGTTTTCATGAATGAAAGTGAAGTGAAGAGGCAAAGAAATTAAGGAATAGTATTCCAGAGCTTAGGCCCGAAGGTGTAGATGTACCACTAGTAGATTGAATATAATTGGGAATTCACAAGTGGCCAGGAGTAAAGAAGCACAGATATCTTAGAGAGTTGTGAAACCAAAGGAGAACACAGAGAATGCAAGAGATGGAAAATGAAGGGATTTGAAAACAAGGATGAAAATTTTAAAATCAAGGTGTTGCTTGACTGAGAATCAATGTAGATCTGTGAGTAAAAATGATAGGGAGATGACATGAGTTAAGACATAAACTACAATTTTGGATGATCTCACGTTTAGAGAATGTTGAATGTGAGAGACCACCTGGGAGTGTGTTGGACCAACGCATGCGCCAGTTTTGTAAAACTACCAAATTGGGTTAAACCTGACATCATCCTGTCATAATGAAGTTGTTCTCACTTCGAAAACAAAGTTATTTTCTGATTTCATTAATGAAGACAAACACCTTTAACTAGAATGATCACAGCTTTCATGATTTAAAATTCCTTATGACTTTTGGAGAGTCTACACATCCATTTCATTGTGATATCAAATGCAAATAAATGGAACGCTGTACGTGACCAAAAGGCTTATCAAACTGATCACTGGAACAGTACCTGTGCAAATACACGGCGGAAAAAGGTATCTAAGATCTTAATCCGCTGCTGCTTTGTCACCGCTTCTTTCAAAAGCGTCTGTTCTTTCACTTCATGAATCAGAGGATTTATGCCATGATTTTGGAGGTGTGCTTTCAAATCTTCCATAAAACTAGCACGATCTTCTTCCCCAGAAAACATCAACACCTGTGCACAAGATGCAGAATTCAGATTAGATTCATGAGATGCCACATTTAAAGACCGCGCATATTCCTGCGAAGGTGTGGCAACCAACATAAAACCTACATCTGTCAATTAAGGTACAAATCAGTAAATGAGAGATGGGGAGGGTCATAAGATGCAACAATAAAAGTGTCGATGGAACTTCATTGGAAAATGTGCATGCAATGTTGAGACACAAACAGACTGTGACTTTTCTTCTCATGACTGAACAGACTTAATACATCATAAATGTTTGAAATGATTGCACTGCTGTTTAGCTTCAGAGTAGAAATCAAACTGATGCACTGTGATATCGAAACTGTAATTACAAGAATGTCAAATAAAAACTGAAAGAACTGCGGATGCTGTAAATCATAAACAAAAATTGAAATTGCTGGAAACGCTCAGCAGGTCTGGCAGCAGCCCTGGAGAGAAATCAGAGTTAATATTTCGGATCGACCGGCCCTTCCTCAGAACTTCCCCATTTCTGAGGATGGGTCACTCAACTCAAAATGTTAACTCTGATTTCTATCCACAGATGCTGCCAGACCTGCTGAGCTTTTCCAGCAATTTCTATTTTTATTACAAGAATGTTGTTCAGGGTTGTATACTTCTGAAAAAAAATTAAAACATGCAACAATATAAACCTTATAGAGTCACTGGAAGGTTACAGACAGCAATATTAGTATAATGCATCATGATAAACTGTGTTGCACGAGTTGCTGCTTGTGATGAACATTGCTGCCACCATACTCTTTGAGTGCAGAAAACTGCAGGGTCTAGTGTTGGGGAGGAAAACCCCTTCCTGGTCTAACAAGAAGAGTCTCTCATAATTAAAAAGATACAGTCTATGCATGTTAGCATTTAGTTACAGGCTACATAAACACAATAGATATTGTTATAGAATCTTTCAGGAGGGCCAGATATTTGATGTCGATGGAACTTCATTGGAAAATGTGCATGCAATGTTGAGACACAAACAGACTGTGACTTTTCTTCTCATGACTGAACAGACTTAATACGTCACAAACGTTTGGAATGATTGCACTGCTGTTTAGATCCAGAGTAGAAATCAGAATTGTGCGCAGTGATAACGAAACTGTAATTACAAGAATGTTACATAAAAACCGAAAGAACTGCGGATGCTGTAAATCACAAACAAAAATAGAAATTGCTGGAAAAGCTCAGCAGGTCTGGCAGCATCTGTGGATAGAAATCAGAGTTAACATTTCAGATCGAGTGACCCTTCCTCAGAATATCCTCAGAGCTTATTGTTGAAACTCTGTGTGTAGAGCTGTTCGGGTGCTACCACTGGAGGCACAGCGGTCAAACACAACAAATGAAACAGACATTGAAAAGGAAACAGAGTAGATAAAAAACAGTCATATCCTTTGTTATTAGTTGCCAAGTTCCTTTCAACAGCTGCTAAACTGGAGAAGCAACCCAGTAGCCAGTAGTGAGGGAGCCAATAAGAATGAAAGGAATACTTAACATCATTCTCAACAGCCGCACTGTCAACTGCACAGTCCTTGTGGAGATGAAGTCCCACTTTCACATTGATGATACTCTTCATCATTTTGTGTGGCATTACTACTGTGCTAAATGGGATAGATTTCAAATGGATCTAGCAACTCAAATTTCGACAACTATGAGGTGCTGTGGACCATTAGCAGGGCAGAACTGCATTCAACCACAATCAACCACTTCAGGGCCTGTTATTTCCACCTTGCTATCAATACCTTCAATCAGAGGACCAATCTTAGTCCAGTGAAGAATAGAGAAGCATGCCACTAGCAGTACTAGGCACAATGAGGTGTCAACCTAGGAAGCTACACCACGAGACTACTTACATGCCAAACAGCAAAGCAGTATGCAATAGGCAGTGCTAAGAGGTCTCAGTGCCAACAGATCAGATCTAAGCTCTGCAGTCTGACCACATCTATCCATTAATGGTGATCGACAATTAAATAACTGATATGACAATGAGGCATCACAACTATTTTAATCTTCAATGATGGGGAACCCAGCATAACACTGCAAAAGACAAGGCTGAAGCATCTATACCATCTTCAACCATAGGTGCCAAGGGGATAATCTATCACTGCCTCCACCTAAGGGTTCCAGCATCAAAAATGCCAGTCTTCAACCCAAACAGTCCACTTCACATATAATAAGAATTTTTTTATTATTCACTCACAGGAGGCAGGCATTGCTGGTTGGGTTAGTATTTATTTCCCATCCCTCGTTACGCGTGACAAGGTGGTGGTGAGTCCTTTTTTTGAACCGCTGCAATCCATGTGCTGTAGGTAGACCCAAAATGGCATTCAGGAGGGACTTCCAAGATTTTGATCCAGTGACACTGAAAGAACAGTGATATATTTCCAGTTCAGGATGGTGAAAGACTTGGAGGGGATCTTGCAGGTGGTGGTGTTGCCATACATCTGTTGCCACTGTTGCTCAAGATGGTAGTGGGTCATTGAGTCATAAAGATCTCCAGCACAATAAAAAGGCTCATTGGTTCACTGCATCTGCATTCATCAAAAATAACCCACCTAACTATTCCAATCCCATTTTCTAGCACTTCGCTCATAGCCTTGTACGCCTTGGCATTGCAAGTGCATATCTAAATATTTCTTAAATGTTATGAGGGTTTCTGCCTTAATCACCTTTGAAGGCAGTGAGTTTCAGATTCCCACCCATTCTTTAGGTTGAAAACTGTTTTTCCTCACATCCCTTGAAAACCTCTTGCCCCTTATCTTAAACATATGCCCCATGGATATTAATCACTTCATCAAGAAGAAAAGGTTTTGCCTGTCTACCCTATCAATGCTCACCATAATTTATATTATGTTGTGGATTGGAAGATGCTGTCTTAAGAGCTTTGGTGGATTTTTTTTCCCAAGTATCGTATAAATGGTATACATTGCTGCTACTGTGCATCAGCGGTGGAAGATCTGAAGATGCGTTGTGAATCCAGTGGTGTACTTTGTCCTGCATTGTGTCAAGCTTCTTGAGTTTCATTGGAGCTGCATTCATCCAAGCAAAAGTCTGAAGGCATTAGATACTGCAAGCACAATGGGCCCTGCCAAAATTCCAACAAGTGCACTGAAGACATGTTTTAGAACTACTCACTCTCCTAAACAAGTTGATTCAGTACAGCTAGCACCTACTGACACCTAATGTGGAAAGTTGCTTAAGAATGGGCTTCATGGGAGAAAGCCAACCTGACTAATTAATGTACTGTCTACTCTTATTTATCAGTAAATTAATTGAAGTGATCATCAACAGTGTTTTTAAATAGCATTTACTCAGAAACAGCATGCTCACTGACACTCAGTTCAGGTTTCATCAGGGCCACTCAGATCCTGGCCTCATTACAGCTTGGCTCCAAAAGAGCTGAACTCCAGAGGGTCTATTTGACATTCAGCAAATCTGCATTGAACCAAAAGAGGCATCAAGCAGCCCTAGTAAAACTGAAGTCAATGGCAATCAGGGGAAAAAAATTCTGCTGGTTGGAGTTATACTTTACACAAAGGAAAATGATTGTGGTTATTATCATTTTAGCTCTAGCACATCTGCAGGCATACCTTAGGGCAATGTCCCAGGATCAACCATCTTCAGCTGCTTCTTCAATGACCTTTCCTCCATTCAGTAAAATCAGAAATGGAAATGTTTGCTGGTGATTGCACAATGATAGTTTCCTTCACAACTCCTCAGATACTGAAGCAGTCTGTATCCATATCTGGAAGGCGTGGGCAACATCCAGGTATAGGCTAATAAGTGGTAAGTAACATTCATGCAACCCAACTTCCAGGCAATGACCATCTACAAATAGAGGGAATCTAGTAATCACCCCTTGACATTCAAGAGCATCATTATCACTGAATCCCACACCAAAATCCTGGGGTTAACACTGATTAAAAACTAAACTGGGCCAGTAATATAAATACATTAGCTAAACAGCATATCAGAGGCTAGGAATTTTGCAGTGAGTAACTTGCTTCCTATATTCAAACTACTTGACACAAATTGAAAAAGTACTAGAATAACTTTTCAATAACATTCAAGAGGATCAAAACCATCCAAAGCATCCCAGTCAATTGGCACCTCATCCACCACCCTCAACTAAAAACTCCCTTCACCATCAACACACGATGATAACATATGTACCATCTGCAAGGTGCACTGCAGTAACTCACCCAGGTCCCTTTAATAATACCTTCCAAACCCACACCCATTGCCATCTAGAAAGACGATGACAGCAGACGCATGGGAACATCTTCACCTCTAAGTGTTCTCTCCCTCAAAACACATACTATTCTAACTTTAAACTATATTATCATTCCTTTAGTGTTGTTGGGTCAAAATCCTGGAATTTCCTTCCTAACAGCACTGTGGGCATCCGTACAAATCAAGGATTGCAGTCATTCAATAATAAAGCACACCATCATCTTCTCAAGGAGAAGTAAGGATAGGATAGAAATGTTAGTCTAGCCATATCTTGTGAATAAATAACAAGATTGGCCAAGGTCTAACAAACTGTCATGTTGGTTTCTTGGTTAAGTGTCTCTCAACTTTCTTAAAAAAGCGTCCTGCTTTATTATATCCAAACATCTCCGGCTGCCTTACAGGTTTAGCTTTTTTTTGAGCTAAATCCAGAATGACACAACTGCGCTAACATAACCTTCCAAATCTATGGCAGCTACTACTTAAAAAAAAACCGAAGCCAACACAGGCACATCAGCAGCTGCACATCCCTCTCCTTATCGGACAGCATCCTGATGTGGAAATATATCACCAATCCTCCATCAAGATCGTGGAACTTGTAATTTAACAACACTGTGATGCAGCTCAGTTCAAGGAAGTATCTCAACAACATCTCCTCGAGACCAAACAGGAATGGCCCATAAATACTTGCTTTGCCAGAAACACCAAAATCCCATTAATGCATATTTGCATTCTGAAAAAAAGGACTTGAAAGAAACCGGTTCTTTCAATTTGTTAATCTCAATGTCATTGTATCATCTTCTAAATTGGCTAATTAATCAAAATCAGAAAAGTAATTGTCAACTTTGGCATTAGCTACATGACTAATAACCACAGAAACAGGCCAGAACCAGTTAGGCAACTCCTTTGTGAATTGATGAATCCATGCTTCATATTGACACATCAAGGTGGAGCAGCTTTGACATTTTGGAAGTTAAATAGCAGAATACCATTGCATTTTTTGGAGCACTAATCTGACAGCTCAGTGCAGAAGAAACCACACAATTGTGTTGGACATAAGATTAAGAAAAGACATGTAAATTGTCATCAAATACTTTATGAAGCTCAACAAAACATTCAGGTAGGCCAGTGTCATGTAAGATTTGTTTCACAGGAAGGACAGAACCATTCCTAATGAAACAATGGGTAGATTCTGCTGTCAGTATTAATAAAGAACTTCATGTACTCTGTCCTGGGCCACTTGGGCCTTTTGTGGCATTTAAACCATACATTCTAGCCACATGCTTTGCTCCCTCTGCTTGCTACCAGATTTCCTGAAGAAATAGTCCCTTTCTGAAGTACAGATAAAGTCATCATAGTCTGATTTAACCATAGGGCTGCTCTCCCATTAGCAAGAGACTATTGGTGGTGGTTCAACCTGAGGGTCACCATGTTCAGGTGAGGTTGAGAAGGGAAGTCCTGCACAATAACCTCAGCCAGTGCAGGAATTGAACCCTCAGGGTTGGCATTACTCTGCATTGCCAGTCATCCAGCCAACTGAACGAAGCAACACCCTGCTTTTTCTGAAGTAGAGAACCATAAGCACTGGGAATTATTTTGTGCTGTGGTCAAGCATGGATAGTCTTGGTGAACTGGTAATTGGCTACTGAACATGGAAGTTGAGACCAATTTTGACTTCATGTAGCTTTGACTTGCCCACTACAAGAATTTCTGGCAGTGAATCTTTGAAACTGTCCACCCCAGAGACTGTGGACACTTCATTACTGAGTACATGAAACAGACAGAATTTGGTAATCCCAGTGAATTGGGGGCAAGCAGAACAGTGAGGCCTGAATGAAAATACAATTGAAGTTGACGATGAGCCATGGAGATCAGGCTCGAAAGGACAAATGGTCTGCTCTCGCTCAGATTTCTCATCCTTTTTCCCTACTTTTCCTTTCTTTTTCATATTTTATATCCAGAAGTGCTTTCACACACAACTCAACATTCTTTTCCCAACATCAAATCATACATGTTACTTTTCACATGGTATCCACCACCAAATTATCATATTTCTGATTAATATCCAAATCACACACAGACCCTGTTAAGAGCAGTGCAATGACACCAAGGTGAGCAAAATGTAGTGAGAGAGGGAGAGTATTAAGTCAAAATGGAGTTGGAAGGAGAGGCAAGGCTCTCCAACCCCTGCAGTGCCAACTTCTCTCTAAAGTCATTCAGGGTATTGGTGGATGCTGCGTAGTCCCTCTCCAAGGACTTCCAGGCACAAATGTAACTGTGGAGCAAGGGGAAGGCAATTTCTCATCTTCTTATGAGAATGATATAATTGATTTTCCTCTTCCTTTTCCAGGCAGCAATGGGGACAGTAAAACAAGTCCGGCTGTTGGTTTTGTGGTCAGGAATTCCGATATATGGATTGCCAGCAGGGTTTAATGCATAGCAATATGGGACCAAGACTGTTGCCATCTTTAGTACAACTCACTTGAGACTAGTCAAGGTCAAGCTTAAGCTACAAATTATACTTATGTAGTGCCTTTAGATATAGGAAGCCTCCGAAAATAGTGCACAGGAGAACAATCAGGTAAAATGAATACTGAGTTACACAGTTGGAGTAGATGTAATTTTTTTCAGGAGTATCTTAACCAAAAGCTGGGTAAAGAGATGAAGAGGTTGTAAGGAAGAAATTCCAATACTTTGGGTCTAAGTGACCAATAAAAAAAAATCAAAGTTGTATACGATGACAGGATTCAAAGAAGACAGAGTCTTCAGAAGGTTGATGACCTGGAGAAAGTTACAGTCATAGAGGGCAGTGACTCCATGGAGTGTTTTGAATGCAAGGATGAGCAACATTAATTTGAACCATTGTTAGATCAGGAAGCAATATGAGTCAGTGAGCAAATCAAATTTGGAGACTTTCAGGCTTTTAAGCGTTGAATGCACCTAAAACAAACTGAACCTTGGGGGCAGTTTAGTTCATACAGTCATAGAATCGTAGAGTCATAAAGACCCTTCAGTCCAATGGTCCATGCTGACCAGATTTCCTAAACTAATCTTTCTGAAGAAGGGTCTAGGCCCAAAACGTCAGCTTTCCTGCTCCTCTGATGCTGCTTGGCCTGCTGTGTTCATCCAACTCTACACCTTGTTATCTCTAGTCTCATTTGCTTACGTTTGGCCCATATCCCTCCAAGCCTTTCTTAATCATGTACCTGTCCAAATGTCTTTTAAATGTTGTAACTGTACCTGCATCTACCACTTCCTCTGGCAGTTCATTCCACATACAAACCACCCTCTGTGTGAAAAAGTTGCCCCTCAGGTCCCTTTTAAATATTTCTCCTCTCACCTTAAAAATATGCCCTCCAGTTTTGATCTCCACTACCTGAGAGAAAGTACCTTTGCTATTCACCTTATCTGTGCACTTCATGATTTTAGAAACTTCTGTAAGGTCACCCCTCATCCTCCAATGCTCCAGTGAAAGAAGTCCCAGCCTATCCAGCCTCTCCCTATAATCCAAACCCTTCAGTCTTGGTAACATCCTCGTAAATCTTTTCTGCAACTTCTCCAATTTAATAATAAACCCTTCTTATCACAGGGCGACCAGAACTGCACACAGTACTCCAAAAGTGGCCTCACCAATGTCCTGTACAAGCTCAGCATGTCATTCCAACTCCTATACTCAGTGGTTGGAGCAATGAAGGCAAATGTGCTAAATTCCTTCTTTACCACTCTGTCGACATATGTTGCAACTTTCAAAGAATTATACACTTGAACCCCTAGGTCTCTCTGTTTGAAAACACTCCCCAGGGCCCTATTATTAACTCTGCAAGTCCTGTCCTTGTTCATCTTACCAAATGCAACACCTCACATTCATCCAAATTAAGCTCCATCTGCCTCTCCTTGGCCCATTTGGCCCAATTGATCAAGATCCCTTTGTAATCTTAGACTAATCTTAGTCCACGGTGCCACCAAGTTTGACGTCCTCTGCAAACTTACTAAGTATGCTTCCTAAATTCTCATCCAAATCATTTATATAAATGACAAACAACAGTGAACCCAGCACCGATCCATACGGAACACAGCTGGTCACAGGCCTCCAGTCTGATAAACAGTCATGTTTATGCTGTTGCTGTTCTCGAATCTGTTGCAATTCCAGACAAATATAAATTGTTAGCATTGGTCTGATCATCTTAGATGGTTAAAGATTTGTGGTATATAAGGGGCAAGGGCACTGTCATTTCAACTCTGGGATCAAATTAATGTCCCTTATCATTTCTCTGCTGGCTTTAATGTTTTCAAATGAGAGCAGCTTGCCTGATTCTCAAACCAATTCACAAGAGTGTTTGAACACATACTGTCAATAATTGGCAATGCCAGTCAGCATGAAAAATCCTTGTTCATCACAGCTGGTGACCTCAAGAGGGCCAAGCTTAAGTAAGTGCTATCAAGATATCACCAACATGTCTCCAGTCCCATCCAAGGCCCAAACACCCTTGACCATTGCTACACAACCAGCAAAGATGCCTACCACTCTATCGCTCCCGCTCCCCTACCCCTTCCCCACCCCCAGCATTTTAATAAATCAGACCACAAGACTGTGCTCTTTCTCCCGGCTTACAAGCCGAGGCCGAAGTCGATGCATGAGGATCAGTACAGAACGTTGTTGTTGTTATTGGACAGTGCTCGTTTGAGGTAACCGGCGAGCTGCTACGTGACTGCTTGGAGTCAGTGGACTGGTCCATATTTAAGAACTCAGAGGCCAACCTAAATGAGTATGCCACTCCTGGAACAGTCTTCATCTGTAAGTGTGTAGAAGACTGCATACCAAAGAAATTAATCCAAGTGTTCACCAATCAGAAACCATGGATGAAATGGAAGAAACACTCCCTACTGATGTCCAGTTCTGAGGCTGTCAAGTCGGGCGACCCTGACCTGTACAGGAAATTTAGACACGATCTTCGCAAAGCCATCAGGGACACCAAGAGACAATACCTGACTAAACTAAAGTCCCAGACTAACCACATGAACACATCAATTGTGGCAAGGCTGACTTGATATAACAGGCTACAAAGCAAAGTCAAATAGAATTGCTGACAACAAATGCATCCCTCCCCGATAAGTTCAATGCATTCTATGCTTGTTTTGATCAGAAGGTCAGTGAAATGATGTCTCCTGCCCTGCCAGCCTCAGGTGCATTTGCACCCACAGTCACTGTGATGTCAGACCAGCCCTTCTTGATGGTGAACCCTCGGAAAATGACTGGCCCGGGCAGAGTCCCCGGCCGTGCTCCCAGATATTGAGTGGACCAGCTGGTGGGAGTATTCACAGACATCTTTAACCTCTCCTTACTACAATGTGAGGTTCCCACCTGCTTCAATAAGACCACCATCATCGCTGTGCCAAAGAACAGTCAGGCAACATGACTTAATGCCTACCACCCAGTGGCTTTGACATCCATCACTATGAAAGTCTTTTGAGAGGGTAGTCATGGCACATATCAACTCCAGCCTCATGGACTGCCTTGATTCACTACAATTCACTGACTATCACAACAGGTTCACACCAGACATCATCTCCTTGGTCCTACACTCATCCCTGGAACATCTGGACAACAAAAACACCTACTTCATACTCCTATGTACTGACATTAGCTCCACCTTAAAAACCATAATTCCAATAAAACTCATCTCCAAACTCTGAGACCTAGGACTCTGCTCCCCACTCTCTACAACTGGATCCTCAACTTCCTGACCCGTACACCGCAATCAGTAACAATAGTCAACAACACCTCCTCCCCAATAATCACCAACAGCAATGCCCTGCAAGGCTAAGTACTCAGCCCCTTACCATGTTCCTTATACGTTCATGGCTGTGTGGTCAAATTCAGCTCCATTTAAATATTTTCTGATGACACCACCGTAGTGAGTCGATCTCAAACAAGAACAAGACAGAGTATAGGAAGGAGATAAAATCTTTGTGGCACGGTGTAAAGACAAAATCTCTTCCTCAATGTCGGCAAAATGAAGGAGCTGGTCATCAACGTCAACACTACGGTCAAGAAAGCACACCAATGCCTCTACTTCCTTAGAAGGCTGAGGAAATTCAGCATGGCAACAATGACTCTTATCAATTTTTATAGATGCACCACAGATGGTATCCTATCCAGATGTCTTATAGCTTGGTATGGCAACTGCTCTGCCCAGGACCACAAGAAATTACAGAGTTGTGAACACATCCCAGTCCATCACGAAAACCAGCCTTCCATCCATCAACTCCATCTACACTTCCTGCCACCTCAGGAAATCTCTGCACCTTCTCTGTAGCTGTAACACTATGTTCTGCATTCTGTTCTATTACCCTGATGTACTTATTGTAAGGTATGATCTGTCTGGTTAGCACACAAAACAATACTTTACACTGTACCTGGCTACATGTGACAACAATAAATCAATCCAATCAAATCAACTAGTATGTCCACAAGTAAAACTCCAATTCATACCTACCACCTACATACAAATACCAGTCTGCTAAAATTTCTACTTGATGCTAAGTTTGAATCCAAGTGATAAATGAGAACTATGACACATGTAGGATGCATTAATGAAGAAGGGCTCCTTGAAAATTAAAAACAACATTCAGAAATAAAGTCATCTCAAGGCTGAGCTTTTGCTTACCAAATCATATTCCTTAGGAACCTTCAATAGCAAAGCTTTCTCCCCATTGTTGGTGGATTGAATAATATCTGCGGAGCCGCCATTACAAAGATTGATGAATCGGATCAGAGCACCTTTGCCGTCCATGACCTTAATGCATTTGGTGGTTTCAAAGCTAATGCTGATAGGTCGGTTTGGTACTTTCGGACCTTGCCATTCAAAGACTAAGTATAAAGCAAATGCGTACATAATGTCAGGAACATTTTAGATGATAACAAAAAATCCTCTTATCACATTGGCTCTCATGTCTTTGACTCAACAAAAAAAATTGGAAACATATCCCAAAATAGCGAGGGCAGATTTTCTTGTTGGTGAACTTGGGACTATTGAATAATGCAGGGCTGGATGAAAAGAGGACGAGCAGGCAGGGAGAAATAAGCCCCGACGAAAAAGCCACAGATGCTCTGTCTGTTTAAATGAATGCACAATCAGATGAGCTTTTATAAAACAGAGGAACCTAAGAATGGGCCAGGGGCACACATACCTCTGCATCCGATTTTCCTGCACTGACATGGGTGCAGGACCCTCCCCTGCCATGACCAAAACAGTACAAAAAAATGTCCTGATTTTAACACAATATATCTGCAGAATGGTGAGGAACATGGAGGCCAAGTACAGTGGCACAGTGGCTCAGTGGTTAGCACTGCTGCCTCACAGACCCAGGGACCTGGGTTCAATTCCATCCTTGGGTGACTGTCTGCGTGGATTTGCACATTCTCCCTGTGTCTGCGTGGGTTTCCTCCAGGTGCTTTGGTTTCCTCGCACAGTCCAAAATATGCAGGACAGGTGGATTGGCCATGCTAAATTGCCCATAGTGTCCAGGGATCTTTAGGTCAGGTGGATTAGACATGAGGAAATGCAGGGGTAAGGGAATGAGTCAGGATGGGAGGCTGTTCGGAGGGTTGGTGTGGACTTCTTGGGCCAAATGGCCTGTTTCCACACTGTACGGATTCTATGACGATTTATAGTACTGGAGAAATGAAAGGGAAGATCTCCAGGATTCAATAACCATGCTGTCATCAATAAGTGGAAGCAGGAAGGCACAGATCTTTGATAATGAGATAACAAGGTGTAGAGCCGGATGAACGCAGCAGGCCAAGCAGCATCAGAGGAGCAGGAAAGCTGATATTTCGGGCCTAGACAGTTCTGAAGAAGGACCTAGGCCCGAAACGTCAGCTTTCCTCCCTCTCTGATGCTGCTTGGTCTGCTGTGTTCATCCAGCTCTACACCTTGTTATCTCAGATTCTCCAGCATCTGCAGTTCCTACTATCTCAGGCACAAATCTTTCTTCATCATCTGAGCTTTGCGCCTTTCACAAAGTGAAAAACAATCTTTATTTTTTATTCCTATTGCTAAATTTATATTGAAAAGCAATTAATGATGTATTTTGTGGGGAAGAAGCCATAGAAATGGTATCTCAAAATGTTTGCAATATTAGTGAAAATATTTCCATTGAATGGAGTGAAATTGTTCATCAGTAAATGTTAACAAGAAGATGAAGTGAGGATCTATGTTCCAACTCTCTCACTTAAAACATTTTACACTGCAATTTTTATAACTAATACCTCTCATATTCGCTGCTGAATTAGGTGACTTCTTCAAGGAAACCTTTTTTTTCTGTAATTTTCTCTTTTCTTTCTTTCGAATGCCAGCTACCATGAAAGCCAATAGCAATGCCGCTGTTAATCATAAAATGGAGAAAAAAATTTAAATTGAATTATATCAATGCCATTTGAACAATAAATAAATATTTGAATGTGTTCAGATGGAGGACTTTAATTGGAAAATCACTTGTGCTTCTATGTACAGCAGATTACTGAAAATGTACTGGTTGGGTTTGGAGGCACATCTGTGTAATACGTATTGCAGAATATAAAAGATGATAACATGTGTAAACACTGGCTCCAGCTCTATCATTCACTGCCTAGTTTTCTGGAGTAGAATAATGAACTTAGAAGTACTTTCCAAATCAAACAGGATCTGGTTTGGACAGTTTACATCTGGATAGGCCATTTGGTATTAGCTTGCAAATCAAGGGATTGTGTAGACTATAGAACAGGTGAGATAACTGTAATATCCATGTTTATAAAGTGTCATTAAATTTAATTCCTGGGCCAAAATTCTGGAATTCCTCCTTAATGGCACTGTGGGTGTGACTACAGTGCATAGACAGCAACATTTCCAGAAAGCAGTCCACCACCACCTTCTTGAGGACATCCAGGAATGAGCAATAAATACTGGCCTGACAGTACTGCGCACTTCCAACATTTGAATTAGAGGATTGTCTGCTGGAAACAAATGTCAAAAAAGGGAAGTTCCAAATAAATATGCACATAGATAGGTTTCAGAATTCTTGAGGATAAAATACAAATTTATTGTGATGTTCTAAGAATCCAGAACTATTCAAGGTACTGCAGAGTCCGCAATGAGCCAAGATAGAGATACAAGATTTACGCAATATGTTATATTCTGGACTTCCATCTCTAGAAGATCGTAGTTAAATCTAGGCAGAATAAAGCATTGATAGTCGCCTATCAGATGTCGCCTGCATCTGCCGGATGTAATTTTGGCATTTTCCTAATCTTACTTTAATTCCCACAAATGACATGTAGTCACCAAATTGGTGCCATTGATAGTGTCATCTGACTGGACTAAAACGAATTTGCTTGGGAAGCGGAACATGCCACTCTCGTACAAGAAGGGTTCTTCTGGGATTGGAACACATTAGGACACATTGCTGGAACAGAATAACTAACTGCAACAGAAGTAAAATACTAAGGATGCTGGAGATCTGAGGGAGAAACAGAATCAACATCGAGTCCAATATGGCTCATCATTGTTACTCTAGAAAAAGAAGCCATTGGACTTGAAATGTTAACTGTTTCTCTCTCCACAAATGCTGGGTTTCTCCAGCACTTTCTCTTGGTATTTTCGAAAGAAATCCAGCTGTGCTGTAGCTGGTCTGGAACTATTTGATGCTTAACACTGAATGACTGAAATGGAAAGTATTCCATTCTCCAGTACTGACATCTCACATCTTGATAAGAAAACTAGATTTTGTTAATAATAGAAGCAATATTATGTCAAGGATGATTTATTCATCTATAGGATCTATGTATAACTTGGTTTCATTAACACAGGTAGCATTGTGTGTTCTGGAAAATGAGAGAATCAATATCAACTGGAATCAACAAATTTCAAGTTATATGCCATGATGTGGAGGTGCTGGAGCTGGGGTGGATGGACAACGTCAGAAGGCACACGACACCAGGTTATAATCCAACAGGTTTATGTAAAATCACAAGCTTTCGCAGCGCTGCTCCTTTATCAGGTGAAGGACCAGCACTTCGAAAGCTTGTGATTTTGAATAAACTTGTTGGATTATAAACTGGTGCCATGTGATTTCTAAAGTTATATGCTAGTCAACTGCATGTAAGGAGGAATGTTTGTTGATGTTAGTAAAATCATTAAAAGTATTCATTGAATCAAAGAAAGTGAAGGACACTGTTTAAATTGGAGCTCACATTTCTGTTCTGATATTGCTCCAATCAACAATAACTTGTGCTTATATACCACCCTTAACAATAAAACATCCTAAGGACCATTACAGGTGCAAACATTACAGAAAATATGACACCAAGTCACAAAAAGGATATATTATAGCAGGTAACCAAAAGCTCAGTTAAAACGGGTTTTGAGTATTGCCTTACAGGAGGAAAGGGAGGAAAATAGGCTGAAACGTTTCAGGGAAAAATTCCAGAGTTCTGGGTCTCAGGAGCTGAAACCACAATCAGCAACAGGTTAGCGATTAAAATCTGTGATTCGCTATGGTACAGAATTAGAAGTGCAGAGATAGCTAGGAAATTTTTACAGCTAAGGGAGATGGCAGGGTAAGGAGAAGCAAGCTGCAGAAGAATTTGAACGCAATGCTGCAAATGCTTGACCCAGGAGCTAATGTGGGTCAGTGAGCACAGGGGTAAGCAGGAACGGGACTTGGTACAAGTGGGGACGTAGCCAGCCGAAGTTTGGACGATCTCAAGTTTATGGAGAGCTAAAGAATGAAAACCTGCTAATGGTGTGTTTGAGTAGTCAAGTCTCGTGTGAGGGCTTCAGCAAAAGACAAGCTAATCCAAGTCAGAGTTGGACCATGGTAGAGATATAGACGAATGCAATCTTAATGATGGTGTAGAATCCTGGATCAGGGTCAAATGCAATGCCAAGATTGTGAATAGTCCGGCTTCATTTTGGATAGTTGCTAAGGAGAGGGATGGAGTTGGCGGCTCAGGAACATAGTTTGTGCAAGTTCCAATGACAATAGCTGCAGAACTCCCAGTATATTTTTGGAGGAAATTTCTGTTGTCTGGTTTTGGATGCTTACTGCCTACAATGGACATAAGTGGTGTTACAAATTTGTTTATTTTATACATAATGACATCATATACAAACCCAAAGGGAAACAACAGAGTGCCACAATAAGTATCCCAAAGCCTGCTCCACTGCCATCAAAATAATATGTTGCGCTGACTTTTACACATGGCTCCATGTCACTCTCTGTCAACTGCTTTGGTTGAGCACATGGGTCACCTGCAAGAAAGCAAAGTAAAAATCAGTAAAGAGATTGTGATGAAACATTTCTTAAACGTTCAGAATCACAGAAAGCTTACAATGCAGATGAAGGACATTCAGCCTATTGTTTCTGCTTCAGCTCTCTAACCTAACATCCAATCCAAAGGTGTGCAGGTTAGGTGGATTGGCCATGCTAAATTGCCCGTAGTGTTCAGGGGTGTGTAGATTAGGTGGGTTACAAGGGGACAGGTGTGGGCGGGATGCTCCGAGGTTCAGTGTGGACTTGTTGGGCCGAAGAGCCTGTTTCCACACTGTAGGGATTCTACTTCTAGTTCTAGAGTCATAGAAATGTACAGCATGGAAACAAACCTTTTGGTCCAACTCATCCATGCTGATCAGATATTCTAAATTAATACAATTCCATTTGCCAGCACTTGGCCTATATCCCTCTAAACCCTTCCTATTCATGCACCTATCCAGATGCCTTTTTAATGTTGTAATCGTACCAGCCTCCACCACCTCCCCTGGAAGCTCATTCCATACACATAACACCCTCTGTGTAAAAAAGTTGCCCCTTAAAACCCTTTTAAATCTTTCCCCCCTCACCGTAAACCAATGCCCTCCAGTTTTGGACTCCCTACTCTGGGGAAAAGACATTGACTATTCACCCCATCCATGCCGCTTACGATTTTATAAAGTTCTATAACGTCACCCCCCAGCTTCCGATGCTCCAGGGAAAATAGCCCCAGCCTGTTTGGACTCTCCCTATAGCTCAGATCATCCAATCGTGGCAACATCTTTATAAACCTTTTCTGAAAATTTTCAAGTTTCACAACACCTTTCCTACAGTAGCTAGACCAGAATTGAACACAGTTTTCCAAAAGTGGCCTAACCAATGTCCTGTGCAGCCACGACATGACCTCTCGACTCCTATACTCAATGCACTGACCAATGCAAAGACAAGTGTACCAAATGCCTTCTTCACTACCCTGTCTACCTGTGACTCTGCTTTCAAAGGATTTTGATCCTGCACCCAAAGGTCTCTTTGTTCAGCAACACTCCCCAGGACTTTACCATTAAGCGTATAAGTCCTGCCCTGATTTGCTCTTACATTTATCTAAACTAAATTCCGTTTGCCACTCCTCGGCCCATCGGCCCATTGGCCCATCTGAACAAGGTCCCTTGTCTCTGAGGTAACCTTCTTCACTGTTCACTACATTACCAATTTTGGTGTTATGTGCAAACTGAGTAATTTATTCCCTATATTCACATCCAAATCATTTATATAAATGACAAAAAGCAGCGGACCCAACAATGATCCCTGCGGCAACACATCTTGCCTAATGATATTTTCCTGCCTTCTTCCCATAAGTAACTATCTAATTCCCTTTGAATGCCTCAATTAAACGGCCTCTGCAACACTCCCAGGAAAAATAGTTTATCCTGCTTTTGGAACACTCATGCCACCAAGTACAAGATTCCCTTCTGTAAATGTTATACTTTAAGAACATCAAAAGAACATTTAGATGATGATACAATAAGTTAGTCGTCAAACATCTCAGTATGTGAATCCTGCGTCCCTCCAAATTTGGTGTCCTGCACATGCCTGATTTTCATCACACCACTATTTTGATGTATCTTAGAAGTTAGGTCATGAATGATTTGAAAGAATATTTGCAGTTCTCATTCCTTTAAAAACTGGTCATGATGTGGTTGATCATTAAATAAAAAGCGCAAAGATATGCTCAGTCCTGTTTATCCACTGAATCACCTCCCTAGATCTGTGCGCTTGCGAGGTCAGACCAAGACACCATCTTTTTCTCATTGATTCATCTGGGCTGATCACACACTACAAAGGAGAATTTACGTTTTGTGTTATCGGTGGGAAGTCCATGTTCCAACCTCATGTGTACAACAAGGATTTGGTGTGACCATTTCTAGGAGTAACCTAAACCTTGCAATAAATCTCAGATTTGCCTTTCTTTCTACTTCCAAGACTGCATGGTCCATTTTGCCATACAAGATTAATAGTGGATATACAAATGAACATCTTGCTCCCTGTTAGATTATTGTTGAAGACCCAGGCTGCCATGGCATTATGTTGCTTACCTTCTTTCCAGAAGAAAACATCACTCTGAATATCCTGAGGATCTGCAATTGTTGTCGCTAGCAACACATTGGCATATTTGATGTTCCCAATGTCCTGAATTTCACTAGCCGTAAACAGTCTAGAAGACACAATTTGTGATAATGTTATGGGGCTTATCAAACAGCATTCCATTTAAGTTGACCCTGACACCTCTTATGCCTTTCCAATCCCCAGTTTGAGGCCCTCTTCTCCATATGTTCTAGAGATTTGTATAGGAGTGCAAGATAGTAAGACCTTTTCATAATTATACCTCACATGAACCTGTGAAAATGTTCAAGCTGTATGCATAGATAAAAATTACAGTTACCTCAAAAGCTTCCTAACTCAAACACAGGTTCCCATACTAGCTCTCCTTTCTAAAAGAAACATTCTTTGGTAGGGTATGTACTTCAATGTCTAGACCAGCTCATCCCCAATTGCCTTTGAGAAGGTGGTGTCGAGACATTGTCTCAAACTGCTGCAAACTATTCTGTGTAGGCACACCCACAGTGCTCCCAGGGAGTGAGCTCTGGGATTTTGACCCTGTAACAGTGCAGCTAAAACAATATATTTCCAATTCAGAATGGTGTGCGCCTTGGAGGGGAACTTGCAAGTGGGGGTGTTCCCATGTATCTGATACCCTTGCCCTTCAAGGTGGTACAGGTCAAAGGTTTAGGAAGTGCTGTTGTCTATTTTTGAAATTCTCACCTTCCAAGGCAGAATAAGAGGTATAAGAGGAAATAAATATAATTAAAAGCTGCAAAGAAAATGTGCAGAGATAATAGGTACTGCAGATGCTGGAGAATCCGAGATAACAAGGTGTGGAGCTGGATGAACACAGCAGGCCAAGCTGCTTGGCCTGCTGTGTTCATCCAGCTCTACACCTTGTTATCTAAGAAAATGTGCAATAGCCTTTGTGGAATGAATTAAGACAACACCTATCACAGGCATTTGTCAAAATGACACTTCTACATTTTGCAATGAAAGACTTTTGTACTCCTTAAGGGACTGAATACTTAATAATGTTTACAGCTTAAAAAAGAGACTGACAGCTCTCTTCTCTTTTCTATAACCCAAGGTGGCACTATAGGATTCTTGGGCTGGTGACTTCTATGTTAAATGGCAGAATTATCATCTCTCTCAGATTTTCCATTAACTTGAAAAGGAATTGAAACAAAAAGAATGCCCTAATGATTGCGCCATTTCATTATAAAGGTGCCCATCTCATCTGAAGGACCACCAACAGTTAGCCTCAGACTGCAACCATCAGTTCAAGTGACACTCAGTATGGGTTTAGAATCATAGAATGATTGTCAGAAGGTTTTTCACCATTTCCTAACAGCCCTCAGATTGATCTTCAAATGAAAAAAAAGACAAGTGATTTTTGCTCACCCATTCTTGGTGTTTTCGAACCAGAATCTATCACCATCTCGTATGCGTTCAAACTGTTCTTTTATAAGCTTGGGAAAGAGTCTGTTAGAGACCCCATCACTCTCCAGAAAGACTCCGACCAGCAACTCCAGTTTGGAAATGTCATTATTGTACATTGCTGCTAACTTGTCAAAGAGCTGGATTATGGGAGAGACAATGTACCAATTAGAATAGAGTCCCGACTGTGCGGGAAAGAGGCCATTCGAATTTACACAAACTTTCTGGAGAACATTCCACCCAAACCCTGCTTTGCCATGGCTAATCTACCTAGACTGCACATTCCTGGACACTACAGGGGCAATTTAGCACAGCCAATCCACCTAACCGGCACATCATTGGACTGTGGGAAGAAAACGGAGCACCCAGAGGAAACCCACGCAGACATGGGGAGAATGTACAAACTCCACGCAGACAGTCACCCGAGGGTGGAATTGAACACAGGTCCTTGGGGCTGTGAGGCAACAGTGTGAAATAAGTACTTCAGAAGATCTGAAAAATCCATTCAGATTCATAGAGATGTACAGCACGCAAACAGGCCCTTCAGCCTAACTTGTCCATGCTGACCAGATATCCAAAATTAATCCAGTACCATTTGCCAGCATTTGGCCCATATCCCTCCAAACCCCTCTTATAACTTTCATATACCCATCCAGATGTCTTTTAAATGTTGTAACTGTACCAGCTTCACCACTTCCTCTGGCAGCTCATTCCATACACCCTCTGTGAAAAATTTGCCTCTTAGATCCCTTTTAAACCTTTCCCCCTCTTGAAATATGCTTGCAGAGAACAGAATAAATTATTGTTATCTATGTAGAATCCTAATGTCCCGTGAGATATTTTATGTCCTCTGGTGAGGGGAGAGAGATAGAAAAGGAGAATCCTTCCATGGTAACCTCATTTGGTGATTGGAAATGAACCCATGCTATCGGTGTTGCTCTCCTTCCCAGAACATCCATCCAGCCAACTCAACTAAACGGATCCCAACATCACTGTAGGTGCAGAAAATGGGAGCCAGCCAAAAGCGGGGTAAACCAAGAAGCCAAGTATCAGTTAGCTCAGTTGGCTGGATGGCTAGTTTGTTACGCAGACTAACACCAACAATGCAGGCTCAATTCCCACACTGGGTGAGGTCACCATGAAGGTCCAACGTTTTCAATCTCACTCCTCACCTGAGGCGTAGTGATCTTCAGGTTAAACTCACCACCTGTCATCTCTCTCTAAGTCTGGGACTGTGGTGATTTGATCTAAATCAGGAAGTCTCTGTTAGATGTACCAAACTTCAGTTTTACAAGTTTTTGAAGTATAGGAACAGGGAAGCTGTACAAAATCTTCATAAATTGCTGTCTTAGCTTTAGAATGGAGCCCATTTTCGGTTCTAAGCTACAGGAGGGTAGCAAGACTTTAGTGAATGTATTACAGATTTGCCAGAAGATACCAGTGATATAAAAATTCAGCTAGGTACAGAATAAGGAAACAGAGAGTCTTCACATTAAAAGTAAAGAAGTTTAACAGTCTCTCTGATAGAAGTGTTCAAAATGATGAGCAGTTTTGATAGGGTAAATTGGGAAAAGTTATTTCCACAGATTGGTGTGTTGGAAATAAGAAGACACAAAGTTGGTTAAAGAACCAGACAGGAGATAGAAGTATTTCATACTATGGAGTGGTGATGATTAGAAATATGCTGCCTGAAAGGGCAGAGGAGGCAGTTTAAATACCATAAGGCAAGTGGATACATATTTGAAAAGAAACAAAATAAATGCAGAGCTAGGATGAAAGAGAAAGGGGATGTAACTAATTTGTTAGCTCTTTCAAAGTGCTGGCACAAGCAGGATTGTTTGATTGGCCATCTATGATGAAACATATTAAGATGCAGGGGGATAGCAATGAGAAATAAAACATTCATACTTTTGAGGTCATGGGATGATTGATTTGGCCCATGCCTTTCAATCATATGATCTTTTAATGGCAGAATATTGTTGACAATTAGTAGGTTGAGAGATAGACACAACATTTTTGTTTTCTCACTGCTTCACTTTTGGCAATTTTTTTCTGTTAATCTTTTCAAAGGAGCAACTAGCAGTTGTCTAACCTCTGGATATTCATTGTGGAGTTGAGGGTTGATACTTGACCAGTTAGTAACTGGTTGGAGATCAAACATTTTTCGTGCTTGATTGTAACTTGGAAGGCCACTGTCTCTCCCCCGTTGGATGTCAAGAGCCACCAAGTCTGATCTTGTGAACCTCAGTGGCCCATACATGAAGTCTGCAAAATGTAAAGACTATAGTCAAGGAAATGGTATACTATTTAAACCAGCCAACTGACAGTTGTAGAACAGCAGGAATTAATGTTGTTCCTTTCCCAGTATCCTACAGTATCAAAAAATGGGAAGGATAACTATTAGACTCCATCAGATGTATACTGGGAGCAAGAAAGTGGCTAAGGAATGCGTAGATCCACTCAAGGACAAAGCAGGGAATTTAGTCATGGAGCCAGAGGAAGTGGGTGATGTCCTTAATGAATACTTCACATCATTATTCACCAAGGAGAAGTGCATGGCTGACAGTAAGGCTAGGGAGGAGTAGTTGATATTCTTGAGCATATCAGTATTAAAAAGGCAATGGTTTTGGGTGGACTTGGAGAACATTAGGTCCTCAAGGCCTGCAGGGATCTATCCAAAGGGACTGAGTGGGGCAAAGAAGGAGATGCCTGGGGCCTTGGCAAAGATTTTTACAGCCACTTTAGCCCCAGGTGAGTCACAGAAGACATGAAAATAGCTAGTGTTATTCCTTTATTAATGGAGGGCAACGGTGATAATTCAACAAATTACAGGCCGATTAACCTTGTATCAGCAGCAAAGAAATTATTGGAGAAAATTCTTAGGGACAGGATTTATTCATATTTGGAAGATAATGGACTTATTAGGGATAGCATGACTTTATGGCAGGTCTTGCATCACAAATTTAATGGAGTTGTATTAGGAAGTGACAAAGATGGTTGATGAGGATATGGCAGTGGATATTGTCTATATGGACTTTACTAAGGCATTTGAAAAGTTCCCCCATGGTAGGCTGGACTGGAAGGTTAAGTAACATGGGATCCACAGTGAGTTGGTAAGTTGGATGCAAAACTAGCTTCATCACAGAAGACAGAGGGTAGTTGTGGAGAAATGCTTTTCTGAACACATGTCTCTGACTAGTGGTGTTCCGCAAGGATCAATGCTGGGATGCCTGTTATTTGTAATATATAAACATGGTTTGGATGAAAATGTAGGTTGTGTGATTAGTAAGTTAGCAGACAACATGAAGTTGGTGGAGTTGTGGGTAGTGAAGAAGGTTGTCAAAGGATACAGCAGGGTATAGGTCAGTGGGAAAGTTGGGTGGAGAAATGGCAGGTGGAGTTTAACCCAGACAAGTGTGAGGTGATGCATTTTGGGAGATCAAATGCAAGATCAAAATATACAGTAAATGGCAGGACCTCAGGAACATAGATATACAGATTTATCTCGGGGTGTAAGTCCATAGATCCCTGAAAGTGGCAACACAATTGGATAAGGCAATGTAGGCATCCTTGCCTTTATTGGTTGGGTCCTTGAGTATAAAAGTTGCCAAGTCATGCTGCAGCTGTATAAGACTTTAGTTAAACCACATTTGGAGTATTGTATGCAGTTCCTGTTGCCACGCTATAGGAAGGATCTGAAGTCTTTGGAGAGGGTCTAAAAGAGGTTTACCCAGATGTTGCCTGAATTGGAGTATATTGGTTATAAGGAGAGGTTGCACAAATTTGGATTGTTTTTGCTGGAGCATCAGAGGCCGAGTGGCAACCTAATAGAAGTATATAAAAGTATATGAGAGACATGGACAGGGTGAATAGTCAGGATGGAATTGTCAAAGGATAGGGGCCATAGGTTTAAGGTGAGAGGGAGAAAGCTTAAAGGTTTAAAGTGAAAGGTGAAAAGCTCAAGCGAATGTGCAAGGCAAGTTTTTTTTAACATAGAGGCTGGTAGGTGTCTGGAATGCAATAAGTCATGGAGTCATAGAGAGGTACAGCATGGAAACAGACCCTTCGGTCCAACTTGCCCGTGCAAACCAGATATCTTAAATTAATCTAGTCCCATTTCCCAGCATTTGTCCCATATTCTTCTAAACCCTTCCTATTCATGAATGCATCCAGATGCCTTTTAAATGTTGTAATTGTACCAGCCTCCACCACTTCCTCTGACTGCTCATTTCATCACTCTCTGTATGAAAAAGATGCCTCTTAGGTCCCTTTAAATCTTTCCTCTCTCACCTTAAACCTATGCTCTCTAATGAGTCCCTCACCCTGGGGAAAAAATCTGAGCTATTCACCCTCTCCATGGTCCTCATGATTTTATAATCCTCTATAAAGCCAACCCTCAGCCTCCAAGATCCAGGGAAAATAGCCCCAGCCCCTTCAACCTCTCCCAATAGCTCACACCCTCCAACCCTGGCAACGTCCTTGTAAATCTTTTCTCAACCCTTTCAAGTTTCACAACATCCTTCCTGTAGCAGGGAGACCACAATTGAACACAGTATTCCAAAAGTGATCTAACCAATGTCCTGTATAGCCACAACATGACCTTCCAACTCCTGTACTCAATGCACTGACCAATAAAGGCAAGCGTACCAAATATCTTCTTCACTATCCTGTCTACCTTTAACTCCACTTTCAAGGAACTATGGACCTGCAGTCCAAGGTCTCTTCATTCAGCAACACCACCCAGGACCTTACCATTAAGTGTATAAGTCCTGCTCTGATTTGCCTTTCCAAAATTCAGCACCTCACATTTATATAAATTAAACTTCATCTGCAATTTCTCAGCCCATTGGCCCATCTGATCAAGGTCCTATTGAACTGTGAGGTAACCTTCTTTGCTGCCCACTACCCCACCAATTTTCGTGTCATCTGCAATCCTAACAACCACTTCTCCTATGTTCACATCCAAATCATTTACATAAACGACAAAAAGCAGTGGACCCAGCATTGATCCTTCTGACACACCGCTGGTCACAGGCCTCCAGTCTGAAAAACAACCCACCACCTCCACCCTCTGTCTCCTACCTTCAAGCCAGTTCTGTATCCAAATGCCTAGCTGTCCGTATTCCATGTGATCTAACCTTGCTAACTAATCTACCATGTGGAACCATGTCAAGCACCTTACTGAAGTCCATATAGATCACGTCCATGCTCTGCCTTCATTGATCCTCTTTGTTACTTCTTCAAAAAACTCAATCAAGTTAGTGAGACACGATTTCCCATGCACAAAGCCATGCTGGCCATCTGTAATCAGTCCTTGGATTTCCAAGTACATGTAAATCCTGTCCCTCAGGATCCTGTCCAACAACGTGCCCACCACCGATGTCAGGCTTACCACTGTATAGTTTCTTGGCTTTTTCTTACCACCCTTCTTAAATAGTGGCACCACATTAGCCACCCTCCAGGGCCAGGGAAGTTCATAGAAGCAGATACAATAGCAATGGTTAAGACGCACTAAGATAGGCACATGAACCAGCAGGGAATGGAGGCATATGGAGCATATGAAGGCAAACGGGATTGGTTTTGAATGGAATCATGGTTGGCGCAGACATGGTGGGCCAAAGAGCCTGTACCTGTGTTGCACTGTACTATGTTCAGCGCATGTTGGTCAATATGCAAATTAAGTTAACATGGAATGTTCAACTTCCCAAACACAAAGTTAAAGCATAAAAGTGAAGGAACATGTTGGAATGAACTTAAGTTATGTTCCATTGATATTGCATGTGGGTAAATAATCAGATATATTAGATAAATACTGAAAAATTCACTGCTTATTGCATCAATGTTATGCCCATTGCTTTAAGAATTTATTGCGACTGATTTGAGCAAACAACAGTTTCAATCATTACGTTCACTGACTGCTACTTCATGAATATAGGCTAGTGGTATAAGGGAATGGTGAAATCATAATATTTTCATTTGCTTGAGATGCATTTTAAACTAATATTGAACCTTTTCAATTCAATGTAAAATGATTTAAGATGCTTCATTTGAAAGCATTATAGGGCTTCCTGGTGAATCTCTTTAATGTACTTTGTCCCAGGAAAGCAAACACAGCTCCTGAATGCAACTTCTATTAGCCCAGTATCCAGGTGCTGTTGCAATCAATACACATTCCATTTACTAATGCAAAAAAAAAAATGCAGGACCAGGTTGCATGACTCAAGAGATTCTAGTGTACATCTTCCACTTGTTTTGAACTCTTAATGGATCCAGATTAACTTAGCCAATTCTATTTATGGCAGTTTCTAAAATTTAACTACAGTCAGTTTTTTAAAAACACTTTCTCAAAGGCTGTATTTTTACCTCTTAAGTCTGACACCACAATGTTGTCTTCTCGTTCTGCTATTTGCGAAGCCATCCCCAGAATCAGCTCATCGAACTTCTGTGGTTCTTTGAAATGTCGATTCTAGCAACAGGCAAACAATGACACTTACAAATGAATGATTAAGAAATACATCAACCAACAAAGATCAACGCCACAAATAAATATCCTTAAAGTAGATTAACAGTTGTTAAAATATGTATGCA
Organism: Ginglymostoma cirratum; assembly: GCA_024137785.1. Taxonomy (NCBI): domain Eukaryota; kingdom Metazoa; phylum Chordata; class Chondrichthyes; order Orectolobiformes; family Ginglymostomatidae; genus Ginglymostoma; species Ginglymostoma cirratum. Next base: position 11,001,319 of record JAHRHZ010000081.1, read on the forward strand.
TTATATTTTGCTTTGCATGCTCGTAGAAACAGACAACGGAAGTTTTTTGTCTGCTTAAATCCAACCCTCCCTAACATTGTATCAGATGGAATGAAAGGGTAGTATTTGTTCATTAATTATTTTCAAGATGTGTGCATTACTGGTAAACATTCCATAAAGCCAATGCCCAATTACCATTAGGGTTGCTGGTGACAACAGAGATTATTCATCCAGTTGACAGTATTGTTTACAGTCAATATCATTGCTTTGGGTCCGAAGTCACATGTCCACCAAACTGGGTAATAAGGGAAGCAAGTTTCCCTTCCCAAAAAGCATCAGACAGTCAGATGATTGATATAGAATTGTTGTGACCACTGTTACTGGTATTGGTTTTTATGTCAGATATAATGAAATGAATTTAAATTTTATATCTGCCATGTTGGGATGTGAGTTCATGGCCCAATATCATTAGTGCATTTCTCTGGTTCACAAGTTCAGTGACATAACTACTGTGCTACTGTGCACACCCAATAATTGCTTGCTTGAGACTATTAAGATCTTGTCGAGGTTATAGGCAACACGTTAGAATTGTGCAGTGGGTAAGAATGAAAAATGAGCTCTGAAGTCATGATCGGAAATGACATTATCCTCACAAGAGAACGACTGGATTTCAAAGTGTCAAAGCCCATCCTTCCAAATGTAGCACTGTCTGTAACAAGAAGTAATACCATAGGTTATCCCCCCCAAAATTTAAAATAATATAATTACATAACAAAATTATATTTTATGGGTAGTGATAATGTCACTGGACTATTTATCCAGTGGCCCATACAAATAATTTGGAGACATCATGTTAGGGCTACCCATGGCCGAAACAACATAAAATGGCTGAAAGTGGTTCTCAGTTGATATAAAACGGCTGGGGAAGTATTTTAGGTGAAACAGCAGCTTGTATAATCTGCAGTTTCAAGACAAATTATAAACCAGAGTAATTAGATGACTTCAGAGAAGGAATATATGCAAGGTCACTAGATAATACAAAGGGTCTTGCGAAAGTATACAATGGGCTTTGTTACACAGAAACAGATGCAGAAAGTTTTGTATAGAACCACAGTGGAGCTACCCATAGTAACATATAGTATGACATAGCAAAGAATAATCATGTATAGCCATTACTGTATAAAGTGATATATCAAAGTATAGCCACCTATCAAACATCAAAATGGAGTTTTAAATACACAGCCATTATAGGGTATAACTGTATTCTTGTGAAAGTTCCATCAAAGGCAGATTGAGAGATACCTTCTCATCAGAAAGCGCGTGCTGTCTGGACCGTGGTTGAATAAGGTGTTTTGTGAAAGCCCAAGGATAATTGGTAAGGGAGCCCTTTAAACAACATGAGATCTCGGGATTACCTAAAGCTGTTCATAGATTGATCGTGCAATCACATGATTAACCTGATTGGACATGTATGTCATCAATTGGTACTACATTGATTTTTGTAACAGCCAAAGGCAGGCTAAAAGCAAATGTATAGAAAGCGTATGTTTCTCTATATTTGATGGACAAGTCTCTGGACTGCCAGAAGCTTTCTCCCCACTGGCCTAAAACAATAAACCTCTTTGACAACAAAGTGGACCCGGGTGTCAAATGATTCAGTCAGTCATTTAGTCCCCAAACATGTGTTCAAATTCCACTTTGACAACTGCCGGAATGTAAATCCAGTTAATAAATTTAATTAATAAAAAATCCGGAGTTGAAAACAGGTCTCAGCCAGTAAGAGTGGCTGTGATAACAAGGTGTAGAGCTGGATGAACACAGCAGGTCAAGCAGCATCAGAGGAGCCGGAAAGCTGACGTTTCAGGCCTAGACCGTGAAATCAGTTGAATTAGTTCATTTAGGGAAGCCAATTTGTTGTTCTTACCTAGGCTGACTACATTTATATGACCACCGGGAACCCACAAAGTGCTTTACAACCAATGAAATACTTTTTAAAGTGTAGTCACTGTCGTAATGCAGGAAATGAGTAGGTTTTCTGAGCACATCAAGTTCCCATTATCATCAAGGAGGTAATGGTCGGATAAATCTGTTTTTGTTAAATATTGGCTTGGACACCTAAAAACTTCCTGTTTTGCTGTGGGATACTTGAAAAATTCCCCTGTTTCTCTGCAAAATATTTGCCAACGTGCCTTTTACATTTGCCAGAGGAGGAGGCTGCACCTGAGTTTAATGTCTCACTCAACATCTCCAACAGAATGATATTCGCCCTGTACTGCACTGCAGTGTCAACTTTTGTGGATAACTTCACCTGTCAACACATTGTATTCCATCTGTTTCACGGTAATTTTACAGCATCTCTCCTCAGATATTCAAGCTTACAAACTTACTTTGAGTTCACAATTTGTCAGTGTTCAGTTTAATGTCACAGCCTATTTTGTGACTGCTCTGTTATCATACCTCTCTATTCCAGAAGTTGTTACACACTCGAAGTGCTGGGTCTTCTCCAATATTACTTGAAAATTTACGAAACTGGCAGTCTTTGCTCCTGGAAGAGTCAAATAGTAGCTGGTATTAGCATCACCATCGATTTCAGAGCAGTTTATACATTTCATTTACATATGGCATGAAAACAACCGGAATTTAGTAATTCCTATATGACGAAATTAGACCAAAGTCGATTCTGTTTTCTACTATTCTTGGAGTACATGGTACAGTGAAAATGCATTTAAAGACTAAACATGGTAAAAGGTGAAGCTGCTGTAGTCCTACTCCCTTGTTAAACAGAGATGACTTGTAGTGGTTTAATCTGAGCGTTACCGTACCTCAGTTAAGAAGAGAGAGTGAGAAGGACAGTCCTTCCTAATAGCCCGAGCTGATGCAGGAATTAAGCCCCGACTGTTAGCATCACACTACACTGCAAACCAGCCATTGCAACCAACTGAACTAATCAACCCCCAAACTAAATATAGTAATTAATCTCTGTCAACAGGTCTACATCAGAGATAGACATGGGGAATGTCCAAAACTGTTTCACAGAAAATCAATTACTTTTGAAATCTCATTTCTGTTGTTAATTAAAGAAACATAGACACAATGTTGCTACCACACCGAAGCTATCGAAATATGTTTTGATCAGGTTGGTTGAGGAACCAGCATTAATTAAGACTCTAAGAAAACTCCAGAACACATCAAGGGATCTTTTACAGCCACAAAATAAGAGAAAACAGATCGCTCATTAACATTTCATTGGCGCATTCTGTTCTCTTTAGTACTGCATTGAAATGGTATCTTACGTTTAGGTGATTACATTCTACAGCAGAGTATGAGACCACTGAAGAACCATAATCAACGCAATTGCACTATTGTGAGAGATCACAGACGTTAACACTATCAAACTGATACTTGACCTTAAATAATTTTTACATTATTTAAGCAAATTAAAGATTCTGATAAAGCACCAGACCACCTGCAAAATTACAGAGCAACATTAAATTGATCCTAATTTTCTTCATTATTACCTCATGTAGACACCCGGTGGAACCAAGGAGTTGATTATTCGGATAGCTGCTGACTGAAATTCAGGCGAGATACCAGGATCGACTTGCTTCTTATAGCCTGAAGCACAGATGGAAAAGTAGAGTTGTTTATCATTACATCTTAAAAGTGTGTGAGATTTTATAAAGTGAATTGCCCTAATTTATTGGAGACTCCAATCAACCATAAACAATACTGACCTTCATAGGTGCTTCCATTTTGTCCAATGAAGGCTGGCAGCCACTCATAAAATACAATATTCTGCAAAAGATAAGGGAACTCTGTTGCCCAGGTGGTCTTCCATGTAACAGCACATCCTCAGCACAGTCTGTTTGCTCTGAGACAAGCAGCTACTGTAAAAGTGGATTGTCGCCTTATTCAGTGACTTTGCATTAAGTTTGAAGAAGCTAAAGACCTTATAGTTCCATCTGCTCCAAAAAAATGAAAATGCCACCTTACCTTTCAGGCTAAAATTAGGTTTGCTGACATGATTTTTAATTGCACAGAGATAGATCACACTCAACATTAAACTGCCCCGAAAATAATCTAATCATCACGGTCAAAAAGTCTGAGAATTGGATCAACGGAGAACATGATGTAGATCTGCCATAGGAAATTCAAACGTTCAATCAGGTCAATAAAGTGCTGCTGATTTTTATCATTTGAATGAATTGTGTTACCTTATAGCATCTTTCTTCCATCTCAAGTAGATTAGTCTCAATGACATCTCTTGCTCTGTATTATTCATCTGAAACCTACAAATATTCCTAGAGTCTCAAGGACCAAACACATTGAACGGAATGCAATGCCCTTCCCAAGGCACGTTTGGAGGTGGCATTTAGTCAGGAAGCTAGATGGTGGGTACGTATGCCAGACTTAATTAGGGTCGGAAGGCATATGGGCATCTTGGCTGCCCCGTAATACCAAATGAGACCCTTAAATGGGAAATGAATGCCTGTCTTGTTCACATATGGGCAGGCATCCTTCAAAAACACTCAGTGCCTGATCAATGGTCCAACAAGACCCAACATCCTACACTCTGCCACTGCTTTCCTCCCCAGTGTCCCCATCCCACCTGTGACCACTCACCTGTGACCTCGTCACTCACAGATCCTGTACCCCTGGTGGTCTGGCCCCTGCCATTAGTAATGCTTTGTGCAATGGATGATTCGCTATTGGCCAGCAACTATGGGTGGGTGAGATTTCCACTTTGGCGGGGGGCCTTGATTCCTGGCTAGGCCTGCTGTTGGCTACTTAAATTGCTTTTTTCTAAAGGTCATGAATCTGTGGAATTCACTACCCCAGAGTGTAGTGGATCCCGGGACACTGAGTAAATATAAGGAGAGAGACTAATTTTTATTATAATGGGTTGAAGGGCTGTAGAAAGTAGGCAGGAAAGTGGAGCAGGCTTGAGGGGCTGAACTTCCCACTCCTGCTCTTAGTTCTTATCTTCTTAAGTACTTGGCTGGGACTTCATACAGCAGGTCTTCCCCAAAGGAGGTAATGCAGTTTCTTAACAGTTCTCCACCCAGCAGACAACAACCCAGTTGCCTGGACTTATTCAATTAATTTATAATCCCATGGGTGATTGACTGGCCTAGAGAAAACTCCACTGAAAAATATCCCTGCAGCAATATTTTACACATCCCCTTGACTCAGGCACCAAGGCAAATTAATTACTTTCAGAATGTCAAGCAAACTATTTTGTGCACTAAAGGATTGAAAATTTCACATGCACAAGATGTAATACAGAGATTGTTATGGTACTATCTTGATTGCCATTACTGGTATCTCACGGTTTCTGTTACCTCTACAAGTATGTGCTTCACAGCAAAGATTTATGATGCTGCCACCAGTTCTCCTTTGTCCATGCTTTATCAAGGGCCTATCTGTGGTAGGGAATACAGCATTATAGAATCTTCAGAGACGACACCGGAAATGACGACTTTGTACGCTTTTCACTGTATTCATGTATCCCTGTACTTGAGTAAATGTGACAATAAAACCTCATTCTAATCTTAATTCGAATTCTAAACGAGCCACAAGTATGCAAATGAGCAGCACTTCTGCAGCTGTTAGTTACCTGGAAAATGGCAATGACACGCTTCCGAGCTCTCTGGAATAACTCTTCATCAGAAGAGTTGGGCTTCTCAGCTTTAAACTTGCGTGCCCAGTAATTGTGATATCGCAACCAGATGATGCTTTCCGCTTGGAGAAAGGGGCTTTCATTTGCTCGCGCATTTCCAAAATCTTTTAGAAAATAATGCAAAAAGAGAACATTGTGAAGACTTAGCAAACTTTATTGCTAATTTCTTTCCCATCATCAATGAGTATTTCATCTTACAGTTTATAAAAGCTTATCGACATTTTACAGAGTTATAGGGATGTACAGCTCCTGAATGTAACATTTATTAGCCCAATATCCAGGTGCTGAAACAGACCCTTCGGTCCAACTCGTCCATGCTGACTCAATTAATCTAGTCCCCAGTTGCCAGTATTTGGCCCATATCCCTGAAAACCCTTCATATTCATGTAACCATCCAGATGCCTTTTAAATGTTGTGATTGTACCAGCCTCCACCACTTCCTCTGGCAGCTCATTCCATACGCGCACCACCTCTTCCTCTGCAGCTCATTCCATACATGCACGACCCTCTGCGTGAAAAAGTTGCCCCTTAGGCCCTTATATCATTCCCCTCTCACCATAAACCCATATCTTCTAGTTTTGGACACTCCTACCCTGGGGAAAAAGAACTTGTCTATTCACTCAATCCATGCTCCTCACAATTGTATAAACCTCCAAAAGGTCACCACTTAACCTCCATCGCTCAAGCGAAATAGCCCCATGGATCTCCCTATAGCTCATACCCTCCAACCCTTGCAACATCCTTGTAAATCTTTTCTGCACCCTCTCAAGTTTAGAATTCATGAAGAAGTATCTGACAAAGATGACTTGATTGAAAAACAAAAGTTCCTGGGTGGGGTCTTCCTTGTCAAGTGGAAAAGGAGAGGTTGTATCCTCTTATGGGAGAATCCAGTGCTTGTTGAAGGATCAGAGGTCACCCATTTAAAATGCAGATAAGGCCAAAAACAATTCAGAACTCTCTTCCTGAAAAGGTAATGGAAACAGAGCCCTTAAGTATTTTTAAGGCAGATGTAGGTAGATTTACCTTAATCAAGAGGGTAAAAGGTTATCGGGAAGTAAGTGGGAATGTGGATTTGAGTATACAACCAGACCAGCCATGATCTTATTGAATGTTAAACCAGGCTCATGCAGCTGAATGGCTGACTCTTTTTTCATAGAGTTATACAATACAGAAACAGGCCCTTCAGCCCAACTTGTCCATGCCGACTAGGTTTCCTAATCTGAACTAGTCCCATGCGTGCATTTGGCCCATACCTCTAAGCCCTTCCTACCCACGTACCTGTCCAAATGTCTTTTAATGTTGTAATTTTACCCACCTCTACCACTTCCTCTGACAGCTCGTTCCATATTTGCACTGCCCTTTGTACAAAAACATTGCCCCTCAGGTCCCTTTAACATTTTTTCCTGCTTATCTTGAACCGATGCCCCTCTAGTTTTGGACTCCCCTACCCTGGGGAGAAGACCTTGGCTATTCGCCTTATCTATGCTCCTCATGATTTTCTAAACCTCTATAAGGTCACCCCTCAGCCTCCTACATTCCATGGAAAAGTCCATGCCCATCCAGCCTCTCCTTATAATTCAAACCTTCTAGTTTTGGTAACATCCTTGTAAATCTTTAGCTATCGCAGGTTGACCAGATTTCATATGGTTATATATTCTGCAACTTGATTCCCAATGATGAAGAAGATCTTACAGTAGCTGTTTGTTTTTAAAATTTATTTGCAGGAGGTGCATATCACTGGCTGGACTAGTATTGCCCATCCCCAATTCCCCAGAGGGCAGTTAAGAGTCAACTACATTGCTTTGGGAGTCACATGTAGTCCAGACCAGGTAAGGATGGCAGTTTCCTTCCTTAAAATGTATTAGTGAACTAGATGAGTTTTTCCTGATATTAGCAAATAATTCAGGGTCATCATTAGACTCTTACTTTCAGATTTTTGTTGAATTCAAATTCCACCATCTGCCATGACAGGATTTGAACTCAGGTATCACAATCTTTACCCAGCTCTCTGGATTAATGGTCTAGCAACACCATTATGAGGCCATCACCTCTCCCTTAACAGTCCTGGAATTTCTCTCTCACCACGACTGGCAATCCCACCTCTCCCCATCCCACATCACAGAATTAGGGAATTGTTGCACTACAACTATTCGGTCTATTGTGTCTGCACTGCCTCGTTACATGAGCATTGTTACTTAATATCAATTTCCTCCTTGTCCACATACCATTGCACGTTATTTCTATCCAAATAACGATCCAATGCCCTTTTGAATGCCTCAATGCAACTTGCCTCCACCATACTTGCAGGCAATGTATTCCATTCCCTAACTACTCACTCAGTGAAAAGGTTTATCTTCGTTTCACTCATGCTTGTTTTGCAAATCATTTTAAGCTTATGCCCTCTTGTGCTTGCTCCTTTTACAAATGGAAACAGTTTCTCACTGTTTACTATATCACGCCCGCTCATGTTTTGCTCCACAGTCTTCCCCGATGTGTAATAATCTGAAAATTAAGCTGATGTAACACTTGGTACCACATTCTGTAAAATTAATAGGAAATGCAAATAGATATCGGTCATGAACCCACGTTATTTTATCAGCCATACCTAGGAGTCAAACTAGTTACCGTAAAGTCCCTGAAGTCCAGTTTGTTTGGTTACAGGGTCTGCCAACTTCCACAAACGAATCAACCCAGTACTTGGCCTTGGTAACAGACCGTCTAGAGAAGAATCCAAAAGCCCATCAGAAAAAGTACGCAGGGCATCACTCCAAGAATGGGATGACCCATAGATAGAGCTTCCATCAATCCATGTAGTGACATGGTTTACCTGAAATAAGTCAGGAATGAGGCAGATTTCAGTTATTGACAATAGCAACCACTCACGTTTATATAGTGCCTTTAACATTAACACCGCAAGCTGCTTCACAGGAGCATTATGAATTGAAGTGTCACATTGAGCTACATAATGAAATGTTGGGACAAAAGACCAAAGACTTGGTCAAAAAATATTGCTTTTAAGGTATATTTTTAAAGTGCAAAGCAAGATAGAGAGGTGTGGGGAGTACATTCCTGAGCTTGGAGCATAGGCAACTGAAGGCACACCATCAATGGTGGGATGATTTAAAATTGTAGACACTCAAGAGGACCAAATTAGAGGAGGCAGAAATGATAGGCTGTAGGGCTGGAGGGATTTGTAGATATAGAGAGTACAGAAGCCTGAGAGGGATTTGAAAACAAGGAAAAACATTTTAGAATCAAGATGGTTTTGCGCTCTAATCTCTAGATGAACCCAATACCTCTGACCTAGAGGAAAGAATGCTACCAATTATGACACAGCTGAATTGTGCACAACCTAGTCATAAGGAATTAGATCCAATACTACTGCATAGTGCTCTGGTAAGGCTGAATTTTGGTGACTAATTCAAACACGAGAGATATTAATGTAATGAGAGGTAATGCAAATGATAGTAACGAACATAGAATCATACAACACAGAAACATACCTTCAGCCCAGCTCGTCCATGCCAACCAGGTTTCCCAAATTAAACTAGTCCCATTTCTCTGTGTCTGACCCATTTCCATCTCAATCTTTCCTGTCCATGTACCTGTCCAAATGTCTTTTAAGTATTGTAACTGTACCCACATCTACCACTTCCTCTGGCAGCTCGTTCCACATTCGCACCACCCTCTGTGTGAAACAGTTGCTGCTCAGGTCCCTTTTAAATCTTTCCCTCTCACCTTAAACCTATGCCCTCTAGTTTTGGACTCGCCTAGTCTAGAGAGAAGACCTTGGCTATTCACCTTATCTATGCCCGTCATGATTTTATAAATCTTTATAACGTGAGTGTAAGACTTCAGAGTTATAACTGAAGATTAATGAAACCTGGTCCCTTTAGCATTGAAAGGGGATGACTATAACAAGATCTTACAGACTGGTAAACAAGTCAGAACATTGCAGAGAAAGGATGACTCATAACATGACTTCAAAGTAAACTACGACAGAAGGATACGTGGATCAAAATCCTGGCACCCGCACCCTAACAGCCTGTGGGTGTACCGAAAGCCCGTAGAATGCAGAGATTCAAAAGGGTGGCTCACCACAACCTTCTCAAGGGCAATTAATGATGGACAGTAAATGCTGGCCTAGTGAGCAACACCCACATTGTATGAAAAAAAAATCATAGATAGCAAAAATATCAAGACAGACTGAAGAATTCATTCTTCTAAAAAGGGTATTGACAAGTGAAGATGACTGTAAGATGTGTATTGGAGGCAAAAGTCTTATTAATTAATTAAGGTATGATGGGATGTTGTATGTGAATGTTTTTCTTAAATAGATGGGTATGGAATGGTTAGCCAAATGCCCTTTCTCATGCCCAATTAATGTGCTTTGAGCAAATGTTGCACTTATTGTAATCTTCCCTCTTTTACATTTCTAGTATATTTTTATGACTCAAACCATCCATTCCTGGAAATGTGCTGCAAATCTTTTCTGAACCCATTCCAGTTTAATAGTATTCTTCCTGTAACAGAGTGACCAGAACTGGACACGGTACTCCAGAAGAGGCCTCGCCAACATGCTGTACACCCTCAAAGTAAGATTGGGACTCAACAAGTGGAGAAATGCAACTCCCACGTTTAATCTGTTTCCTATAGATTTAAAAACTAGAAATATGTCTTATTTGTTGGTTCAATGAATATGTAGCTCTGTTGTATAAAATACCTGCAATCGGGGGTTGTTGGGACTTTGGCCTGAGCTCGTTGTCCAACGACCACGCTGGAATGGGAGCTGCACATTCCCGGTGCAGTTAGGATCAAAAGTCGGGTCTCCACAAGGAATCTGAATGTTCAGGAATTCAGTGGGACAACCCGACCCAGTCGTTTCCAAAATTTCATCAATGACATGAAATCCTGATAGGTTGAAACAAAGTTGAAGAAAAATCATTGCAAAGGCTTCAAGGAAATGAAAAACTCTATTTCTTCAGTGATATACACACAAATGACTCGGGGTAGGAATTTTTTTGGCTCCAGCAGGACAGTGATGTTGCAAGTGTGAGTATGAAGATTTAATCTGTTCCGTATTTCTGATGAAGTCATGAACATAAATATGGGGGAGGCGATGGCCTAGTGTTATTATCGCTGGACTGTTAATCCAGGGTCCAGATAATACTCTGGGGACCAGGGTTCAAATCCTGCCATGGCAGATGGTGGAATGAGATTTCAATAAATATCTGGAATTAAGAGTCTAATGATGACCATGAATCCATTGTCAATGGTCAGGAAAAACCCAACTGGTTCACTAATGTCCTTTAGGAAAGGAAACTGTCATCCTTACCTGCTATGGCCTACATGTGACTCCCGATCCACAGCAATGTGGTTGTCTCTTAACTGCCCTCTGGGCAATTAGGGATGGACAATAAATACTGCCTAGCCAGTGACACCCTCATCCCGTGAATAAAGAAAGAAAAAGCATTCTGTTATTTAAATATAGGAGCATAGGAACTACTAGACAACAAAAAGCCAAGATCCGTAATTCACCTCCTGACAGTCTCACCAAACAGTGATAATAGAATTATTGATTAATCTTGGCAATATATCTCCATCAATAAGTCTACAACGTGATCAGACATGAGTTGAGGAAAATCCTCAATCGTCAGAAGCATAGGTCCAAACTAACGTTTCTCTCATGCCTGCTAGAATGACCACACATTGAATCTCAAATTATTTACATAGTATATCCTAAATCCTCATTTTTTGATACCGGTCGAAGTGAATTTGCATTTGAGTGAATCAATGTTAGTTTCTCCCATCATTTCCCTTGGCTTTCCCTTCCACAGATTCGCCACACATTTGCTTAACTCTACTGTTGATCTTGAGCAATGAAAGATGCAGATTTAATTGTTAATGCACCTGGATGTATCGGAATGCAGGTTGAAGGGATAATTGGGGTAACAAGGAAGATTACGCAAATGGACAAGAGCCTGCCTGAGTTTCCCATTCATTCACTGCCTAGGCAATCCAAAATGCTTAGCGCTAGTGAATGGAAAACTGGCCCAAATTTTGAAAAATTGTTTAATAAAGGCAGAATGCTGTGGAGGTTGGAAATCTGAAACAAACACAGAGAATGCTGGGGAAACTTATCAGGTCTGGCATCATCTGTGGAGGCAGATTCAGAGTCAACGTTAAAAATGGTTCATGACTTTTCTGCCTTGTCAAAAAGCAGACGATAAAGAATGCTTCAACAACAAAAACAGTTGCTGGAAAAGCTCAGCAGGTCTGGCAGCATCTGTGAAGGAGAAAACAGAGTTAACAGAACCTGAAGAAGGGTCACCGGACCCGAAACGTTAACTCTGTTTTCTCCTTCACAG
>JAHRHZ010000081.1:11013445-11050206 GCA_024137785.1 Ginglymostoma cirratum
TTTAAGCTATATACGTTAATATAGAGTCATAGAGTCATACAGCACAGAAATAGACCCTTCGGTCCAACTTGTCCATGCCAACCAAGTTTCCCAAACTAAACTAGTCCCGTTTGTCTGCATTTGGCCCCTATCCCCATAAACGTTCCTATTCATGCATCAATCCAAATGTCTTTTAAATGTTGTAAACGTGCCTGCATCTATACTTCCTTTGGCAGTTCATTTCACACACGAACCACCCTCCGTGTGAAAAAGTTGTCCCTCAAGTCCTTTTTAAGTCTTTCTCCTTTCACCTTTAAAATATACCCCATAGTTTTGAACTTCTGCATCTCAGGGAAAAGACCTTTGTTATTCACCATATCTATGCCCCTCATGATTTTATAAACCCCTATAAAATCACTCCTCAACCTTCTTTATATACATTTGTTACATAGAATTTAATATGTGACATGTATTTAAAATCCAGGTTTACATAGGTTTCCATGCCATTATCACTGAAGAGTTTATCACTATGCACTGCTGTGTAATGCAGAGCACTAGAATTCAAATCCCTATCTGATCAGATTTTATAGACTTGACAGAGCATGATAGATCACTGGGCCACACTATCATCAAGTTACTGTTCTATGACTGAAATGGGGTTAGATGCGTGTGCACTAACTTTCACACAGCAGAACTCAATGAATAAACAGCATTCAGGCAGAAACTGTCAGGAAAAGATTTTTGGACTGAAAAACGTGTGCAGAGATGAGCTAGTGTTGTCAAGCAAAGGCTAAAATGTGGTTCTGTTAACAGACTGGTAACACTGAGGGTGTGAGTATAAACTCGGTTGTGGCACATCGCTGCAGCAATTCAACAAATCCAGTAATTTATTTAGAAAAGGAATGAGAATCAAAGCTACTGACGTGACTTTAAAAACCCCGATGATTCACCAGTGGTCTTCAGAAACTTAAACCCGCAGGTCCTGTGCAGTCAACTTTCTGTGTGGCTCTATATTACTGTGAAGGTGATGTTTAAGGGATGAAATTCATCTGGAGCATAGTGCATCGCTGATTTTAATCACTCCAATATTAGTATCCAAACATACAAGTTAAGAGCAGGAGGAGGCCACTCAGCCCTGGACCCTGCTCTGCCATTCAATAAAGTCAAAGATATGATTGTGACCTCAACTTCATATTTCTGCCTATGCCTATTGATTCCCTTGCTAATCAAGAATCTGTCAAGCTCTGCCTAGGTTGGGGCTATGTGAGAATCAATTCTCCTGGTTTCCTGACTGGTATTTTCTCCCAGTTAACGTTACCATTCATTGGAAAATTTACCAGGCATATAATTTACAGCTGAGTTGCCGACTCGAGTGCCCAAACCTGTAAGGAATTCACAGCATACATGGAGACAGTTCAACCTCTGTCCATGTCTGTGCATACCCTCCACATGTATCTCCTCTCAACTCTGTACACCTAACCCCATCAAATGTGTTTGCACTTTACGTCTCTTCAAGTGTTTTGGAATGTGAAGTTAATTTGCAATTATTTAGCACATTTCAAGTAGTAAAATGTCCCAGTATGCTTGATAGTTGCAATTATCCAAAAAAAACCTTGCACTCAATAACGCACTCCTTCACTGCGTTTTGGGAAGAGACTTCCAACAATTCACGCCTATGTGAGAGAAAAATAAATTCTCTGCATTTCCATCCTAAACGGGATGTCCCTTCATTTTAAACTTTGTCCCCTACTTCTAGTCTCTCCCACTCGCTGGACGAAAAACTATTGTTGTGTGCTTTGGGCTGCCTAAGCTCTACGCTCTGGAATTTTCTCCCTAGAATATAGGTGCAAGGAAGTCTTGTTGCTACTTTATAAAAGTGATTTAGCCACAGATGGAATACTGTGAGCAGTCCTGGTCACTACACTGTGGGAAGGACATGATTGCACTGGAAAAGGTGCAGAGGAGATTCATCATGATGTTACCTGGGATGAAACGTCTCAGTCATGAAGAGAGGCTGGATAGACTGGGTTTGTTTTCCCTGGAGCACAGGAGACTGAGGGGCTTAGGGTGGGGGATCTCATTGAGGCAAACAAAATTATGAAAGGCATAGACAGAGCAGATAGTGAGAATCTTTTCCCCATGGCAGACATGTATAAGACCACAGGGTGTACGTTTAAGGTGAGGAGTAAGTGGTTTAGAGGAGATCTGACAAAAAAATTCACCCACAGCATGGTAGAAGTATGGAAAGCACTGCCTGAGAGGGTAGTGGAGGCAGGTGTTCTTGCAACATTTAAGAAGCATCTGGATGAGCATTTCAAATGCCAGGGCATCGTAGGCTATGGACCAAATGCATTGAAATGGAATTCATGTAATTCGCTGTTTATTGGTTGGTAGAGACCTGGTGGGCCAAAGGGCCTGTATCTACACTGCATGATCTATGAACCTTTCCACCTCTATAACTCCCTGTTCTCCTTTAAGATGTTCCTTCAAGCCTCCTTCTTTGATTAAGCTTTTGGCCACCAGTTTAGAATCACCAAAATTGTCACAATCTGCAGTCGACTGTTTGGCCCACCATGTCGATACTTGCTGTTTGAGCTGTCAGGTTTTGTTTTGGATAAATGTAGCAATAAAGAATACTGGGACCACCAGAAAGGTGCTAAATAAATGCAAGAGCACTTCACACCCAATGACGTGCACTTGAAGTGTTATAAGATGGATTCACATTCGGCGGGGTTAGGTGTACAGAGTTGAGAGGAAGTATATGTGGAAGGGATGCACAGACATGGATAGAGGCTGAATGGTCTCTGTGCATGCTATGAGTTCCTTCCAAGATTGGGCACATGAGTCAGCAACTCCTGTTATACTATGTCCAATTTCCTTTCCAGTTGAAGTCATGAAATGTTTTGAAATTATCTTACTAAAGAACACGTTCAAGCATTTCACATGAAATAAAAGTCCTTTCAAGGGTAGAACCACGAGTTAATGGGCAAATATAGCTGTAAATTATAAACATTGTAAATTTTCCAATGACTTAGAAGGTAAATGGGGAAAACATACCAGCCAAGAAACCAGGACAACTGGTTCTCATACGCCACAAGCCATGCAGAATCGGGACCAGGGTTCAAGTCCCCTCTGCTCCAAAGGTGCTCAATAGCTTGTCTCAATGTGGTGATTTGAAAAAAAAAATTAGCATGAAAATGCTGAAAACACTCTGCAGGTCAGACAGCATTCTCCAAAGTGAGTGAGGTCCTTTTAGTTTAAAGAGCTCTCAGGTGTACAAACCTTATTCCATTTTGTCATTCGCCAGAGTATTCAACACTCTAGCACTGGGCCCAGATCCATGCTGGGACCAGATGCTTTCCCAAAGAAAAGACTCAGTCATTGCAAACTCAGTGAACATTGAGGTCATCCTCAAATAACATGGTAGCTACAGTCCTGAAGATCATCATACTAAGCAAAGCCATGTTACGGGGATCCCTTATTTGTGGATGTCTGCCCTACAAACACTCATGCTTATGAACGCGATCTCATACAGGAGTGTAATTTTAAAGATCTGACATACAAATATTTCCAGTACTGACAAATAATTCCTTTATATTGTCACACATTGTGTTCTGACCTCCATAACAGAACCCTTTCACAATGCGCAAACCGTCCGTTTGGAAAACGAGTGTGCAAAACTTACGTGTGACTCCTGCCCCACAGCAATGTGGTTCACTCTTAACTGGTTTCTGAAATAGCCTGGCAAGCAATTCACTTTAAGGGCTATTAAGTTTGGGCAATAGTGTTGGTCTGCCAATGATGTCCACAGTCCAGGAATCAATGACGAAAAAGTTCATGTGGAGATCTGTAGTCCACAAGTATGGTTGTACTACATTTTCTTTGCTGTACATCTCTAGTCACCAAGATCAGTTTCAGTGTGCAATAGATTCACTCTATGGTGACTGCCTTTCACTAACATAAGTTTACAAGAATGATACTTGGACTTTCATTCATTCATGGGATGAGGGTGTTGCTGGCTAGGCAGCATGTGTTGCCCATCCCTAATTGCCTCAAGGCAGAGTAAGAGTCCACCACATTGCTGGGGGTCTGGAGTCACACATAGGCCAGACCAGATAAGGATGGCAGTTTCCTTCCCTAAAGGACATTAGTGAACCAGATGGGTTTTCCCCCCAATAATCAGCAATGGATTCAGGATCATCATTAGATTTTTTTTTAATTCCACCGTCTGCCATGGCGGGATTCAAACCCAGGTTCCCAGAATGTTATCTGAGTCTCTGGATTAACAGTCCAGCGATAATACCACTAGGCCATCGCCTCCCCTAATGCTAAATTATGAGTACAGGTTACACAAATTAAGCCTGGTTTCTCTCAAATTTAGAAGATTAAGGGTGATCTGAGCAAAGTCTTCAAGACATTAACAGGAAAAGACAAGGTAGATAAAAATAAACTATTTCCACTGGTTTGGATCTTACAGTTTGGCGGCATAGTCTGAGAATTAGGCCCACACGGGTTAAGACAGAACCAAGGAAGCACTTCTACACATAAATAACGGTAGATGTTTGGTACCTTTCCAGAAATGGCAGTGGATGCTGGATCAGTTGTTCATTTTAAATCTGGGACAGATAATTATCTGTTAAGCAAAGGTATTAAAGGATATGTGCCACATATGTGTACATGGAATTAGGCCACAGATCAGCCATGGTCTCACTGACTGAAAGACGGGCTTGAGGGGTAGAATGGCTTACTTCTGTTCTTATTTTCCTATAAACTCTATTTTTACTTGACCAACTTTTGAGGTTATTTTGCAATGCTGTAAAAATCTTTGAAAATGTAGGAATTTGACAGACATCCCTAGATTTTTAGCCAGCTTACCAAAGTAGACAAAGAGCACAGTTCTGTTTTTGTCACACGGTATTCCCGACATGCCCTGCATTGCTACATTGCTGATGTTCCGGGGATTTGGTAACTCTGGTTCTTGTATAGCTTCCAGAACTCCGTCAGCGTAATTGGCCGGTAGCAAACGTACAAAGGGTACATCTGGATAGAAAGCAGCAACACAATATTTTTGGTAAACGACTTCAAAGCAGGCCTCACAAACCTTTGACAAATGTGATGCTAAAACACAGAGGTTGAACAGATGGGTTCGTTAGCCCAAAAAAGAAAAAGACATTGGGTGACCTGACAGACCAACATTGAAATTAAGAAAGCCTTCAATAGGGCACTGAAGATGTTTCCACTTTCACGAAGACCAAAATTTGGAGACATAAATGTAGAATGAGACACATGAAGTTCTGAACAGGTTCAATGGGATGGAAGCTAAGATGTTGTTTCATTGATTAGAAAATCTGAAAAACATGAGGGCACAGTCTCCAGGTGAGGGGCTGATCATTGAGAACTGAATTGTTAAGAAATTTCTTCACTCAATGGTTTGTGAATCTTTGAAATTCTCAACCGTAGAAGGTTGTGAATGCTGTATTGTTGCATATATTAATGGCTGGGATAGACAGAATTTTGGTCACTCTGGAAATCAAGGGTCATGGAGAGTGGGTAGGAAAGTGGAGTTGTTTGACCCCAGAGTCAGCCATGACCATAATGAATGGTGGTGGAGCAGGCTTGATGGACTAGATGATCTATTCCAGCTCCTAATTCTGATCTTTTGTCTTTGAAATTCTTTCACTCACTTCAACCATACACCTACATTTCTCCTGTTATTGCTTCTGAAGGGTGGTTGATTGATTGATTGGTCTATTGTCACATGTACTGAAGCACTGTGAAAAGCTTTGTTTACAAGCAGTGCAGGCAGTTCACAATAAGTAAGGATATATATACTGTTCAAAAAGACTTAGACAGAGGCATACAGGTTACATTGCACACGGCAGCTAGATCGAAAATGTTAGCAAGATTGGCATTATTTGAGGCTAGACAGTCCATTCATCAGATTAATAATGGCCAGGAAGAAGCTGTTCCTGAAAATGCATGGACTTCCATTCGCATAGTCAACATTTATGAGCTATGTACAGCAATGGTTTGGCCATTGTTTCCTCAAGATGGTTGACCTAGCATTTAGAGGCTGACAATCAACCTATTTGATCACATGACCAGTGTATCTTTAATGGCCAACAAGTCAGGCATGATCGAAACTGAAGCTTCTGGTGGGGACACTGCCTACTGCAACACAAGGCCTCCACTTGCTCCAACGTCTTCAACATTATTAACAAATCTAACAGGGGACTTAGCGAAAACGTCTTGACCCAGGGAACCATTAGAGTTGGGAACTCTGTCACATGGTGCACTTGAGGCAATTGGCAAAGTTGGCTCGATGGCTGGTTTACGATGCAGAATGATGTCAATGGACTAGGTTCAATTCCTGTGCCAGCTGAAGTTACCTTGAAGGATTTTCCTTCTCAACCTCTCCCCTCACCTGAGGTGTGGTGACCCTAAGGTTAAACCACCACCTGTCATCTCTGTCTAATGAGAAAGCAGCTCCTGTGGTCTGGTAAGACATTGGGCAACTTTATCTTTAATTGTCAAAGGGGGAAGCTACAAAGGAACATGAGGTAGAACATAAAGAATATGCTAATAGGCTGAGATGAAGTAGGTTTAGAGAAAGCTCAGGTGGAACACAGGTCAGATGGGCTGAATAACCTGTTATAACAAGCATGGGGCTGATGCTGCTTGACCTGCTGTGTTCATCCAGCCCCATGCTTGTTATCTCGGATTCTCCAGCATCTGCAGTACCTTTTTATCTCTGAATAACCTGTTTCTGTGCTGTAAAATTCTAAGCAATTCTATTACTACTAAGTAGTTCAATTGACATTCAGTATTTCAAAACCCTATTTCCTGCCACCTTTCTTTCCCAGCTGATTTATTGAAATGATGTGCTATTTTAAGGGAACGAACATTCTGTTTTACTTCTGAAGCAGGCGAGTCCAAAACAAAACTTCAAAATTGTCTCCCTTTTATTTCCTTCTCCCCTGAAGGTATTGACTGTTTCACTTATGCAACGACCCATACACCCCAGTAAGCCTCTGCTTTCTCAGCAAAGCTCGTGCCAAAAATTCAGGCATGAGTCATAAAAATTCAGTGAGATCAGGCAAGCTGTTCAACTGTGGTTGACTTTGTAGCCAAGCCCAAAGTTGTCCTCAACGTAGCAACCACGTGAATGATTTTGGTGGGCATTGGTGCATAGATGTTAGGATTTCATATTGACCATTGCTTGCTTCTGAATTACATTCTTTTTTTTCACCTGCGCTCTACCTCAAGCCTATCTCTACCTCTACCTCTACCCCTTTGGCTCATTCTCCGCTGACATTTCAACCTGAACTATTTCCTTGGCAGCTTTTTATCAGCGGTATCTTGCTTTTGCATTCTCAAGGGCAGGGTGTGGATGGAGGTCCCAGGTGG
This sequence comes from Ginglymostoma cirratum, assembly GCA_024137785.1. Taxonomy (NCBI): domain Eukaryota; kingdom Metazoa; phylum Chordata; class Chondrichthyes; order Orectolobiformes; family Ginglymostomatidae; genus Ginglymostoma; species Ginglymostoma cirratum. The sequence continues at coordinate 11,020,832 of JAHRHZ010000081.1, forward strand.
AATATGGGAACTAAACTCACACTGTTGGTGTCAATCTGAACCACAAACTAACCAGCTTGAGCTAACCGGCCCCTCTCGGAGGACTACCGGGGCCAATACTGTGATGAAACAGGTTCCCAGTGAATTGGCCGTCAGCCTTACATCACACCCAATCTTCCTTCCAGAGAAATTCACAGTACAATAAGCTCACATTCTTTTTGAAGATTTATTTCCCACTCTCACTATCACTTTTATTTGCACTTCAAGTGGAAGAACCAACCTTGGCAATATTTTCCAGAGGAAAGTCAAAACTGGCCAGGTGAAATTAGGCTGCTGACTCACTATGAGTTTGCTTTGATCTGTTGTCTAATTTCACTCCCTCTAACCCAGTGAAAGCCTCATCTATGTGGTTTAGTGGTTTGGAAACATGGCAGGTTACAGAAAGCCATTCAGCCTTTTGAGCCTTCTCCACCACTTGATAATTTCATGACTGAACTGAGCATGCTATCAGCTCCACTTTGCTGTCTGCCCCTTCATAACTCTGGACTCCCTTGTCTATTAAAAAAGCTACATACTACTTATCCCCAAAGCATCGGAATGGCTGCATTATTGAATGATGTTGTACAGAAGACCATTTAGCCCATTGCGCCTGTGTCAGCAATTCTATTCCCCAGTCAGTACCAAACCATTCAATGGTTGCATAAATATTGGCAGTGGCAGACAAAAAACACTGACTCTCAGGGTGGGTCACAAAATCCCTACAGTGTGGAAACAGGCCATTCAGCCCATCAAATTCACACCAACACTCCGAAGAGCATCCCACCCAGACCCATCCCTCTACCCTATCTCTATAACCCTGCACTTCCCATGGCCAATCCACCTAGCCCGCACATCATTGGACTATGGGAGGAAACCCAGGCAGACATAAGGAGAATGTATAAACTCCACACAGACAATCATCCAAAGCTGGTATTGAACCTGGGTCCCCGGTGCTGTGAGGCAGCAATGCAAACCACTGAGCCACATTACTTCATATTTTTACTTTGATGAAAGAAATCCTTTATTTCACAGTCATTTTTGAAGATAATAGCTATTTGGAGAGTTTGGATGCACTCAGCATTGCCCTGTGGTAAATTTGGAGTAAAAGAAAAATCTCTTACCGACAGTACCCCTGCTGTGATGTGCTAGATTATTATACCAGCCATCATATCGTTGAACTTCCCAGTTCAATGCTGCACCTAAAATGGAACAGAGATTGTATGAACAAGGTTGAAAAGATCTTATTTAATAATACATTGCTTAGGTTAATCATAGAATCTATCTATGTCCTCTTTAAAACCTTTCAGCAATCTAGCCTCCACAACTCTCAGGGTAGAGAATTCCAGACATTCAATGCCCTTTGGGAGGAGAAATAAAAATCCTCTTATCTTGTAACTAAGTCTCCTAGACTGACACTCCTCCAGTAGTAGAAACATCTTCTCCACATCTATTCAGTCAAACCCCCTTAAAATCTTGTATGGTTCAGCTCCCATCTCCCATTCTTCAAAACTCTAATGAATAAAGGTCTGACCTGGTTAGCCATTCTTGATAAGTCAACCTCTTCAATAAAGGAATAAGCCTAATTAATCTCTTTTGAACTGTTCCAATATCTGTTAATGCCATTTTAAGTATAGGGACCAAAATTATACATCATACTCTAGGCATGACCTCACCCACACCCTGTACACTTTCCTATTTTTAAACTACTGTGCCTTAGCGAAAAAGGCAAAATTCAAATTGCCTTTATAATTACTTGTTGCAGCTGTATGCTAACTTTTTGTGTTTCATGCACAAGAATTTCCAGATCTCTCAATTCTGGACTTTTTTGGAGTCTCTCTCTATTTAAATAATAAACTACCTTTTGATTCTTCTGACCAAAGCACATGACCTCATACTTAACTTACAATAAACTCCATCTGCTAAGTTTTTGCCCACTCACTCAATCTATCTGTATCCCTTGCAGATTCCTTATGTCCTCATCACAACATGCTCTCATGCATATTTTTGTATCACAGCAAATTTAGATACTTTATTCTCTGACCCCTCTTCCAAATCATTGCTATAGGTAGTAAATAATTGAGGACCAGGACTGATCCTTGTGGGACTCCACTCATTATGTCTTTCCAAACTGACCTACTAATCCCGACTTTCTGTTTTCTGTGAGCTAACCAATCCTCAATCTTTGCTAATATATTACTTCCAATACCGTGAGATCCCATCTTGTGCATTAATCTTTTATGCAGCATTTTATTGAATGCCTTCTGGACATCCAAAGACACTGTGTTCACCAGTTTCCTTTTTTAATTCTTCTTGTTGTATCCTCAAAAAGTTCTAGCAAAGTTATCAAACATGACTTCTCTCTTAGAAAACCATGCTGACTCTGTTCCATTAACTTAAGCTTTTCTAAATGTCCTGCTAATACTTAGTGCTTAATAACGGCCTCTAGCATTTTCTGAATCACAGATGCTTGGCTAATGGTCCAACAGTTTCCTGCTTTCTGTCTCCCTCCTTCTTCAACAAGGACATTAGTTTAATGGATTTCCAATCCACTGGAAGCGTTCCTGAATCCAGTGAGCTCTGGAATATTTTGATCAATGCTTCCACTATCTCTCCTTCCTGAAGAGATTTTCTCTTCAACACATAAGCTGCAGCACACTGGCAATCAATGTAATGAAGGTCAGATCCTAGGAACATCAACCGATCTGAACCAACCGGATTAGAACCAAATAACAACAATGAAAATCAAGGCCAACGTATCTGAAAACTGATTTCATTCTCTGTTTGAAGGTGGCTAGACGCCAAATTTATAATCTAGGAAGCAAGCGGAGCATTACACTTGATTCACTCACCTATACATCTTAAAATGCTTCAAATGATGAGTTAAGATTTGGAGTTCAAAGACTGGTGTCATGTAGCTAATAGCAGCAGGTACTTTGCACCACGTCACATCAGGTCAATCTGGAGGACCTATTGGGTCTGTTCCTCCTTCTCCTAATTTGTAATTTCATTTGTTTCTAATTCATGTTACACAATCATCAAGATTTCCCTCTCTTATGATCCTAGCTCCATCCTACAATGTGCCATCTGATCCACAATGCTTATCTAAAGCCAAGCTCCTCCCTTTTGGGAAGCAGATTCATCATACATCTCTACTTGAATTCTCTCCATAAACCTGATCTCTCGCTACTTCTACCAAAACCTATCCTTTGTGCTACGTGTTGGCATCCTTACTCAATTCTTCTACTGCACCTCAGTTACATGTCTGTGTGACAGTCCAGGCAAAGTGTTTGTCCCCAGAAACATTGTCTTGACTTTTTGGCTTCCAGCTTACTGATGGAGATGTTTTAAATTATTGAGCATTTCCCATTCCATTTTTGAATATTTTTAGAAGTAATTCCAGCAAACATTGGGCCACACAATTGGGCTCCCTCTCTGGCTTTGAAATAGTCTTCTGCTAGTGGTGGAAGTTAAAATAACTCCATTGAGGCCGGTATCCCATCACCAAGTCACCCTTTATTTACACATGCACAGTATTTGACACTGGTCTAGCTTCCTCAGAGTCAGCTCTCAGAGTGAACAGAACCTCTGACAGAAACTTCCTGCTCCTCTGATGCTGCTTGGCCTGTTGTGTTCATCCAGCTCTACACCTTGTTATCTCAGATTCTCCAGAGTCCGTAATTCCCACTATCTCAGAACCTCTGACACTCCTGTCTATATCTGTCAGCCAGGGCTCCCTAATTGGACCAGCTTAACACCCCCAATCAGGGATCTCATATTGAATGAGGTCCACCTGACTGACCTTATTGCAATCACTAAAGACTTTGTTCTAATTTACAGAAAAAACTGGCTAAGTAAGCAAATAATTCTCATTCCAATCACTCATCCTGCGCTAATTACTTTTAAGTAATTCTTAACTATTCACTTTGCAGCAATGAAAGACTGCTTTTCATTTCCAGAAACACCTCCCAAAAATGTGATTTCCCCAGTATTGTGATGCATGGGGAACGCCTGATTGCAAAACTACTCTGAATAGCCTGGTGAACTGACGAGTGACTCATAACCAGTTGAACATACAGGACACTTTTTATTTTGCAACAGTGTCCACAGTTACAGCATTGTTTATGTAACTCTGTGCCTTCCTGAGCTATTCCCACTGAAGGAATATCCCATGTATCCCATCCCATAATCAAAGCGTGCATGGAAATAGGCACACCTCAAGCAGAATCCAAAAACCCAAGTAATAAATTTAAATTAAAAGGACATAATTTCATAAGTTTCGTTTTCTCTTTCTTATCTTGTATAATATTTAACTCTCCTTTTGCTGTGTTGCTCGTGTGAGCACTTGATGCATAAACGGGGAAAAGTTCTTTTTCCAGCGCTGGATAAAAGGTGAAGTCACCATAGTCCCAGAGGGCTGTCTTATCAGACAGAGATGACTGGTGGTAGTTTAACCTGAGGGTCACCACACCTGAGGAAAGGGGAGAGATTCAGCTGGAACAGGAACTGAACCTGTGCAGCTGCTGTCACTCTGCACTGCAAACCAGCCAGCTGAGCTATCTGAGAGAACTCAGCCCAGCAGCAACCTCTTTTGAGCAAGCAGATTGATAATTCATGGGCCAGACCTGATATATTCAACATGCTTTATGGCTGGCAAACCGAAACGAGTGTAAGAAGGCATTGTAATTTCAAACAGTTTAGGAAGATCGCACTCATATAAATCTGCAGAACAAGACTTGCACTTTTATAGCCTTTCATAACCTCAGAACTTCCTGAACACTAGTCAGCACCATTTCAAAGAGTAGTCACTTTGTAAAGACAGCAGTCAATTTGCACACAGCAAGTCCCCACTAACAACAAGCCAATGGATGTTATCTGCCTGAACTTCAAGAAGGCCTTTGACAAGGTGCCACACAGGAGGCTGCTGCGTAAGATAAGGGCCCACGGTGTTAGAGGCAAGGTGCTAGCATGGGTAGAAGATTGGCTGTTGGCAGAAAGCAAGGAGTGGGGATAAAAGGGTCTTTCTCAGGATGGCAGCCTGTGACAAGTGGTGTTCCGCAACGGTCAGTGTTGGGACCACAACTTTTCATTTTATACATTAATGATCTAGATGAAGGAACTGTGGGCATTCTGGTTAAGTTTGCAGACGATACAAAGATAGGTGGAGGGACAGGCAGTATTGAGGAGGTGGGGAGGCTGCAGAAGGATTCGGACAGGTTCGCAGAGTGGGCAAAGAAGTGGCAGATCAAGTACAACGTGGGAAAGTGTGAGATCATGCACTTTGGTAAGAAGAATAAAAGCATGGACTATTTTCTAAATGGGAGAAAATTCAGAAGTCTGAAGTGAAAAGAGACTTGGGAGTTCTAGTCCAGGATTCTCTCAAGGTAAACTTGCAGGTTGAGTCAGTAGTCAGGAAGGCAAATGCAATGTTGGCATTTATTTTGAGAGGATTTGAATATAAAAGCAGGGATGTACTACTAAGGCTTTATAAGGCTCTTGTCAGGCCACATTTGGAGTATTGCGTGCAGTTTTGGGCCCCATATCTCAGGAAGGATGTACTGGCCCTGGAGCTGGTTCAGAGGACGTTCACGAGAACGGTCCCAGAAATGGAAAGCTTGACATATGAGGAACTTTTGAGGACTCTGGGACTATACTCATTGGAGTTGAGAAGGATGAGGGGGGAATCTAATTGAAACTTACAGAATACTGAATGGCCTGGACAGAGTGGATGTTGGGAAGATGCTTCCATTGGTGGGAGAGACTAGGACGCGAGGGCACAGCCTTAGAGTAAAGGGAAGACCTTTTAGAATGGAGATAAGGAGAAACTACTTCAGCCAGAGGGTGGTGAATCTATGGCATTCACTACCACAGAAGGCTGTGGATGCCAGGTCATTGAGTACATTTAAGACTGAGGTAGATAGGTTCCTGATTATCAAGGGGATCAAGGGTTAAGGGGAGAAAGTGGGAGAATGGGGTTGAGGATCTTATCAGCCATGATTGAATGGCAGAGCAGACTCATTGGGCTGAATGGCCTAATTTCTGCTCCTATGTCTTATGATCTTATAATCCATTTTGTTGACATTGATTGAATTGTAGATCATAGAATCCATACAGTGCAGAAAGAGGCCATTTGGCCCATTAAGTCTACGCCAACCTTCCAAAAAGCATCCCATCCAGACCCAGTCCTCACCTTGCACCCATGACCCTGCATTTAACTGACCTGGCCTGACCTCGCTGAACACTATGAGGTCATTTGACATGGCCAATCCACCTAACCTGCACATCATTGGACTATGGGAGAAAACTGGAGCACCCAGAGGAAACCCACGCAGACACAGGGAGAATGAGCAAACCCCACACAAACAGTCACTCAAGGTTGGAATTGCACCCAGGTCCCTGGTGCTGTGAGGCAGCAGTGCTAATCACGGAGCAACTGTGCCGCTGAATATTGACTGAGTTACTGAGAAGTTCATTGCCAGTTTCTTCAAGCCCAAAATGGTCGGGATGGGCTACAATATTCACCATTCTGGTCTAACTAGAACAGTCATGTTGAGTAAACAGTGTGAAGTTTATTGTATTATAGCAACAACTTACATGAATATGACCTACATTGTTATAGAGATCAATAGGAGAACACAACTGAAATAACTGCAGAGAGGCCAGTATCTGTCACCAAGTCACCCTTTTGTGCTCAATGCACTGGCCTTGACCAGCCAGCTCAGAATCAGTCCCTGAATTCAGGAGATTCTCTGAATCCCCTGTTTATATCTGTCAGCCAGGGCTCGCTGTTTCATTTATAGAGGATGTCAGTGATGTGCATTTATTCTTTATGTCTATTTGCATGGTTTCTGCTTTGACAGATGACAGTTTTTCTTTGCAGCATGTTTGTTTGTCTCCTCTTATTGGTGGCTTCTATGGAGTTGTATGCAGCACATCTTCACTTTGTGTCAGTAGAATTTGGTTCTCATTCTGCCTGTAGGTCTGCGATGAAGTAAACAGACTGATTATCTCAACTTCTTGAATATTTTGGGCTTTCAGTGATTAAATTATTGGTAAAAATAATTTGTTCATATCCTCAATGTAGTGATTGGAACGATGGCCAGGTAGATCCACTAACTATGAGATCCTTGATTGGGATTATTAACCTGGGCCAATCAGGGAGCCCTGGCTGACAGATACAAACAGGAGATTCAGAAGTTCTCCTCATTCCAGGGGCTGGCTCTGAGCTGGCTGGTTCACTTGTAAATAAAGGGTGACTTGGTAAATGGATACCAACCTCTGTTCAGTTATTTCACTCACTTTAGGTTACTTGAAGATATATTCTTGCGAAATGTGATATTTTTGTTTTGTTGGGAAGGTGGGGAGGTCAGCTATTTTTCTTGATATTGTCCCTTATCAGCTCAGTCCCAAAGGAAGACTTCAATTTGGAGTGGATGGTTCTTTACTGTGCCGTATCACAATCTGTTTAAATGTTGTCGTAGATGCTTCTATTGTCAGCTCGGCTTCCTCTTGGATGGTGCAGACTGTTCAGTCGCTGCCTCCTCACTTGCACTTCTTCTCAGACTTTGGAATCTGAACGCTTTTCTATTTTAATAAAAACATTTCAGCCAAACTGCCATAATCACAACTCTCTATCTCATTTATGGTATTAAACATCTTTTTATGCCAATGCAACTAACTTCAGGAGATTCTGCTTTTTGTTTAAAGTTCTGCAGCTTGCAAATGTGATTTCCTATTTTGTCTTTAAAGGTTTAATTCTGCTGTGATGGTGCATCTCCTGTGTTTTGCTGGTGTAATGAAGGGTTATCCTATGTTTTGCAGCTGTAATTAATGTTTTCCAGCCTTCCTGAGTCTTGGTGAGACTCCTGCTGTGTTCCAGTCTTTGAAAACAATTTGCTTGTTAAAACAAAATCATGAACATCTTTAAATTGGTCAGTGCTTTTCTGCTTGGTTAGTTGGTTGGTTGGTTCGCAATTGCCCCAGCCTTCCAATCCTGCGTTATACACGTTTGCTCTTGTAGCTTTCTTAGCTTCATTTTTCTGACCCTGTCTCATGGTATTCACATCCCTTAGAAGCGATATTTCGTGATTCAAAACTGCAATGTTTAAAAAAATTATTGCCCCTACTGCCTGAAATACCATGAGATTTAAGGCTTCCTCTTTCGAATAAGGGATTTTTGGTTTGTCTCATGCAATCCTTGATGTCCAGTCTGTTTACCAGTTCTATGAGGATATGGGACCATTTCCACAGATGCAATATCGACTGTACCTTGGTCTTGGAGCCTTTCAGACCAAAATATGACAGTGACCATCGCAGGTCTTCTTCAGAACAGTGCAAAATGGCTTTTTACATCAACCTGAGAGAGGGCAGGTAGTGCCTTTGTTGCCCTCACCTGCTCCCATACTGCAACATTCTTCAGTACTGCACCAGAGTGTCAGCCTAGATTTCAAGTCACAGATCTTTGGAGTGGGTCTTCTATTCACAGCTTTGTGGTTCAGAGGTGAGACTGCTTCCAAGAGTCATAATGACTGAAGAAGGGTTCCATCCCGAAATGTCAACTTTCCTGCTCTTCTGATGCTGCCTGGCCTGCTGTGTTCCTCCAGCTCCACACTGAGTTATCTCCAACTCCAGCATCGACAGTTCTTGCTATCTCTCATGATGACAGATGCATTTCTTTTCATTTTGATACTGAGGGACAAGATACATGCACATTTGGAAGAAAATGGGCCAGTTAATGACGGGCAGAATGGTTTTATTTGGGAAGGTCATATCTCACCAACCTGATTGAATTTTTTAAAGAGGTGACAAAAATAATTGATGAGGGATGGGCTGTGGATGTAGTTTATGTGGACTTTAGTAAGGCATTTGATAAAGTCCCACATGACAGATTTGTAAAATCACATGGGAATTGGGGTGGACTGGCTGGATGGATACAAAACTGGCTTGGCCATAGAAGACAGAGGGTGGTGGTGGAAAGGTGTTTTTCAGAATGGAGACCGGTAACTAGTTCCACAGGGGTCAGTCTTAGGTCCTCTGTTCTTTTAGTAAATATAAATGATCTGGAGAATAATGTGGCTGGTCTGATTAGTGAGCTTGCAGATGACATGAAAGTTGATGGAGCTGTTGACAGTGCTGATGATAGGATACTAACAGGATATAGATAGATTGGTGACTTGGGCACAAAAATGGTAGACGGAGTTCAATCCAGCCAAATATGAGGCGATGCATTTTGGAAGATCAAATTTAGGTGTGAATTATACTGTAAATGGCAGAGACCTTAGGAACACTAACATCCAAGATGGATCTGGGCCGCAGTTCCCTACAAGTGGCAACACAGGCGTCCAAGGTGATTAAGAAAGCATATGGCATGCTTGCCTTCATTGGCCAGGGCATGGAATACAAGAGTTGGAAAACCATGCTGCAGTTATGAAAAAAACCCTTGTTAGGCCACATTTAGAGTACTGTGTGCACTTTTGGTCACGAGTTGGAGGTGAAAGACTCACAGCAATATGGCTGACTCTGAACTACCCACTGAAATGGCTGAGTAGACTGCTCAGTTCAAGGGCAATTAGGTAAGGGCAACATGCCAGCCTTGCAGTAAAGCTCAAATCCCACAGAAACATTAAGAAAGATAGCTACATGGTAACCACAAGAACACCAGGGATGTTGAATCACAAGGGATTAAAAACTGGCGGAAAGGCGCCTCTGGTTCCTGCTGTGCCATGTTTCTTTTTGAATGTGAACACTTAATAAAAGTTGAAACAAAAACAGAAATTGCTGGACATTCTGAAGAAGATTCACAGGACCTGAAACATTAACTCTGCTTTCTCTTCACAGATGCTGCCAAACCTGCTGAGTTGCTCTAACAATTTCTGTTCTTGTTTCAGATTTCCAGCATCCACAACTCTTTATTTAATTTTAGTTATTAAAAGTCATTGGTTTCCATTGGTGCAGTGTCCAGTCTTTGTCATTAACAGCTCCCGGAACCTTATTCTGACGGTCCTACTGGATTTCCAATGGAAATTTCCCAACATAATTTCTTAAAGAAAGACCAGTGGAGGAATGCCAGTCAGAACAGATTACACTATGTGTGTCCTATACATATATATCACACCATCCTTTGTGAACAAAGATGCGCATCCTTTAATAAATAGGTAAAGAAAATATTACTGTGAAAATAGATGTCAATGTAATTAATGTAAGTTGCTATTCGTCTTATTACAATTTTATACATTTATATTTTTCTATTTTGATTCCCTCAATCATTTTACTGAAATGTTTCTAATTTGGAAGTTCAAGCTTCACATTGGAACTCTGAATTTCCATGACTGAAGTTCTTGAAGCCAAACATTTGCAAAACATTGTATGAAAGTGTGCATATATTTTTGTGTCACTATATTATGTTTAATTGGTTTCCTTTAACTTTAATGTCTGCACAGCTTTCTCCTCCATGCAAATGCGCAAAAGTGCAGCCAGGACTGTATGACTTTGCAAAATAGCTTTCTGATTTATTTGGGTCTAGTTATTTGGGACAGAATTATGGTGGTAAAATCAGCCTTTCAAGATATAATTGCTCATGCGTTATTCAGTCAGGTATCTGGCACAAATATTTTATTCTTTGTCACTCCCTTATTTAAAAGTATGCCAGCAATAAGTGCTACCAACATTTGCTGGAACATATTCCACCTCTAGATTAGAATGTGCAGTATTAACTTACTGGTAAATGAAAAGTGACACAGTAACAGAGCCCAGGTAATAGCCAGAAGTATTATATTATTCATTGTGGTCTTCATCCTTTCAACTGTTTAAACCTGTGCGATTTGGAATGTCCACCTTCGTCCGTCAACTATAGTAAAGAAACATAAGTGGGACAAGAGGTGTTAATAATGTGTAAGACATGTGGAAGTTTTAATGCATCTTTATATGCATGAAAGATGACAGCAGTGCAATTCAACTTGCGCACTTCCAAGCACAGGTCGCCCAGATCTTAACGAAAAAATAGGAAGTATGTTGATGCATTGGAGATGGTGCAAAGAAGATATGTAAGGATGATACCAGTACGTGAGCTAATAGTTATTATATTAACAGAGGGGTCGGTTAGCTTTGTTGGCTGGATGGCTGATCTGCAATGCAGAGTAATGCCAACAGCAGGATTCAATTTCTGCACTGACTGAGGTTACTATGAAGGACTTTCCTTTTCAACTTCTCTCCTTGCCTGAGATGTGGTGACCCTCAGGTTAAACCACCAGCAGTTGTCTCTGTCTAGTGAGAAAGCAGCCTTGTGGTCTGATAGGATTACACCAACTTTACCTATCGGAACTGTCTGAGCCTCTTTCTTATTAGAAACCAAGTAAATTTGAGATGTTATCTGATAGAATTCTTAAAATTATGATAGCTTTTCATAGAGTTGAAGTGGAGAAGATGCTTTCACTTCTGCAGTGTCCAAAACTAGGTGGCATAAATAGGAAATAGTCACTGATAAGCCTAACAGAGAATTTGGGAAGGACTAGTGGCCTTAGAGGATGGTTAGAACATGGACTGTGGTGCTCAAAGAGCAGCGGAGTTTGATGCATCAGGATAAGATAAAGAGGGGGTGGATGAGGAGGCATAGGCCAGTCAGGCCATTTGGCTTCTTTCTGTGTTGTGCAATCCATATGAATTTCACTTTAAACCACGTGAAAATGCTCTTGAGAATATCGATCAGTTTTTGTCACTTACTGGTAAAACAAGATATTGGCAAAGTTCTCATCAAGATTAAACAATACACACCCGCTTTCAAAAAAACTTGAAGAACATAAGTTCCAATCTTTTAAGACGTAAGTTGGAAATCAGATAACATTGATATGGCACTGAAGATCGGCCAGTAGATTTACAGAGGTTTCACGCAAGCATCCAGATCATCATCATCATCACAGGAGCAAATTACTGCAGACGCTGGAATCTGAACTGAAAACAGAAAATGCTGGAAATCACAGTAGGTCAGGCAGCATCCATGGATAGACAGCAAGCTAATGTTTTGAGTTTAGATCAACTCAGTGTGGAGCTGGAGAAACACAGCAGGTCAGGCAGCACAGAGGAACAGGTGTAAACCTGAAACGTTGACTTTCCTGCTCCTCTGATGCCGCCTGGCCTGCTATATTCCTCCAGCTCCACACTGTGTTGACTGTGACTCCAACATCTGCAGTTCTTGCTATTTTTGGATCCAGATGACTCATCACCAGAGCTGAGCACTTCTGAGCTCTGATGAAGAGTCATCTGGGTTTGAATGCTGGTTTGCTCTCTCTCCATGGATGCTGCCTGACCTGCTGTGATTTCCAGCATTTTCTGTTTTCAGTTATCATTATCAATGGTCTGTTAGCCTGCCCCCACCTACTTGATCTAACCCATCTGTATATTCTTCCATTTCCGTCTCCATTAAGTGCTGATCTAGTTTCCACTTTTAAGCATTTGTGACATTTCCTTCACTAACTCAATGTTGTATAAACTTCTACATTTTAATTGCTTTAGAGAATAAGATTTCTCCTCATCTCTCCTAGTATATTGGAGACTTACTCATATTTATAATTCCTTTATCAGGTCTCCCCTGACAAGTAAAAGATCCTCTCTATAGTTCCTGTCTATCAACTTCAGAATTTTAAAAGCTTCAATTTGATCACCCCACTGCCTTCTCTTTTCCAAAGAGAAAGTTTGATGACTATCCAGTGTTTTCTGCCATTTATAATCACTCACTTCTAGTGTCATCCTGAAGAGGTCTTTGGGATTTACTATGGTAGTAAAAGACACTATATAAATGCAAGCTCTTTCTGTTTTGAGATTATCATCCTCAGAAGGAAAACTGTTTTACTGCAATGCAACAGAGTGACAATTACAATATAAACATCATTCAAGCTTAAAGGCTAACACAAAAGAGAAATTTGCACTGCTCTTTATAAATTGAGCTTCTGATTCTATCTTTGTCTCCTTACTGTTAATATCCATACTTGTCTTCCCTGTGTGAACTTGAGTACAGAGTGAACCATAAGGTCCATTTATATGGAGTCAGACCCATTCAACATCAATATTTCCATTCCTCAGAATACCCATAATAGATATTCTAGAGTCATTACAATCCTTGGCAGATGATGAGGTTCCCCTGGCTGTTGAATAATATTAGAGCTAACTAATGTCATCGTTTCCAAAAGTGGTTACTATCGAAACTAGCTTTGAGATGTATACAGTTTTTAGTATGTCTCACTGTTGCTGACAACTGCATTTTGCCCAATTGGCTCACTACAAACAATGCCATATTTAAAATGCCCACCAGCAGTATTGCTATTTATTTAATGCTGTGTTTGCTTCAGAGGCTATTTGATCTATCATCATTGATCCATGCTTGCATTCTTTGTAGCTGCCTCTGGACACCCCTGTTTATGCTGAGGGCCAATATTGGAACCAACTCCTCTGAGCTCTACTTCACTAAACTGTCCTCCAGCTATGGTAGAAATCTGTAACATCAACTTCCCAAAAGGTCTTGACATTGGAAGTGATTGTTAAAGATTAGAGATACTCCTAAATGGTAAAGAAAGAATGTGCATTTATGTAGCATCCTCCACTACCAAAAGATCTTTTAAGTCTTTAAGTACCAAGCACAGGCAAGTGGCACTAGTTTAGTTTGGGAACCTGGTCAGCGTAAACTAGTTTGACTGAAGGGTCTGTTTCCATGCTATATGACTCCATGGAAGAGTCAAATGCAGTAGATAATATACAAAAGCAAAATCTTATGAACCAGCAAATTAAGCAAATCACCTTTCTAAGTGACATTGATAGAAGGCTAAGTTCAAGAACTTGTCTGTTTTTCTTCAAATGCTCACATTAGGGAACATTGACTTGACATCTGAAACATGATACATCTGGCAATGCAACACTCCCTCAGACCTGCGTGGAAATCAGCTCAAATTGTTTTGGGGCTCAGAGGCAAGATTCCTGCCACTGCACCAAGACTGACATTAACATCTGAATACAAAACCAAAGTTTGGCTGTCCGTTATAGGGAGTGCCTGATTTTCATGACAATCAAATTCAACACAAAAAACAAAAATAGCTATTGTGTTGGATTATTAGGCTACAATGGCAGCTTTACGCTCAGGGAGTGAGTTGATGTTTGCCAGATCCGGGAATAAGTCCCACCACTCATTAGCACCATGAACAAGAGACAGAGCAATAGCAAAGAACTAAGGCAAAAAGAAAGAGGACAAAGAAAATGAAGGGCAGCAAAAGAGTAGACAAATAGAAATAGTGAAATGGCAGAAGCATAATATCGGGGAGAGATAATAGGAAACGGAACTGAACAATAGGACTTGAAGTGGATGGAATATAGAGAGTTACAGCGATAGTAGTCGAAGAAGGTGAAAAGGGAGAAACATGAATAAGGCAGAAACAACACTTAAAGATTTCACTGGCTTATTCAAAGCAATGCTATGTCATATGAGCATAAATAATATCAGTTTGCGAACGAAAATATAGATTTTCATTCATAACAAACTCTCTATATATACATAAATTACTTTTATGTTATGTAGAAAATGCTTTTCGATAGTTCTACACCATAGATAAAATTAATATACACATGAAGTGTAACTTTTGCATCTCATAATAATTTCAAACTTCAGCTGAACTGACATTTTGTTTACTTTGTTTTAAAGACCAGTGATTAAAAATAATGGAGTCAAAATTATTGCAAAGCAGTCTAAAAGGACACAACATACCTTGTGAAAACTTGCTCGCTCTCTGTTACTCATGTAGAGCTTCACAAGCAGAGGGCTAGATCACTTGCGCTGATTTGTTAAATAAGGCTAGCTCTAGGTCAGTAAAGAGAGATTTGTTCTGGTCTAATTTATATTCCTTGCACAGAAGCACAGGAAGAACTACTGGATTATATAAGATCTGCGATGACTGCATCATGACGGTTAAAAGAACACTCCTTACAGGTGGCACTAAAGCACAATGCTAAAATGATTGCTGCATGACACACCCCTAACTGACTTAACAAAAGTATGCATCAGTTATTTTAATTCATGTTTTTCATTAATTGTCCTCCATATCCACCCTACACCAAATACTGTCTCAAGACGTAACAGTTTTCTGCCCACGAAACAAGTTAGAGAAAGGATGTGAACTATTCTTATTTGTGCAAAAGTAAATTTTCTGCTTGTCTGAAATGGCACGGTAACCCACCTCACCCCAACAATCTGGGCTGGAAATCAAATAAGGGTCATAGTTCTCCTGATGTTCTGATCATAGCTAGTCTTCCAAAGCATAACACCTAGATTAACTGGTTCACTGTCTCATTTTTGTTTATGGGATCCTGCCAGCACACAATGACTGTTGTTTCTGCCCATCAAGGATTGATTGAATTTCACATGTAATCCATTGTTTGAAGTGCTTTGGAAATAAATGAGTTCTCATTGTGGCTCAGTCCATCACACTTTTGCCACTGAGTCAGAATACAATAATATTCAGAACACAAAATTTTGGATCACTTCATTGCTGGCGGGTGTTGAGGTGCCAATCATAGAATCCCTACAGTGTGGAAGCAGGCGGTTCGGCCCATCGATTGATCATCCGATGAGCATCCCACACCCCCAACTTATCCCCACTGCCCTCCATTTCCCATGGCTAATCCATCTAGCCCGCACATCCTTGGACACTATAGGAATTTAGCATGGCCAACCTACCTAATCTGTACATTTTTGGACTGTGGGAGAAAACCAGGGCACCCGGAGGGCACTCACACAGACACAGGGAGAATGTGCAAACTCCACGCAGACCGTCACCCAAGGGTGGAATCAAACCCAGATTCCTGGTGCTGTGAGGCAGCAGTGCTAACCATTGAGCCACCGAGCCACTCCATCACTCAAACTGAGTGGTAAAGACCAGATATGCCATCACTGTTGTGGAATGAATCGTCCTTGGTGTCCTGTTCAAAACTAAGCTCCTAAAGTGATATTATTGGACAAGATCAAATTAGATTGCTGTTTGATGTATGCAAATTGATTTCTTTCTTACATTCCAGCAGCGACTTCACTTCAAAACCGGCTGCAAAGATCTCTGAGAACATCTCTGAAAACATCAAAAGGTGTTATATGAATCCATGTCTGCCACTTGTAAGGAGGGTTCCTTTTACCGTCATGATGCAGTTGTCACAAATTTTAAATAATCTAGTAGTTCTCCCTGTGCTTTTGTAGAAAGAATATAAATCAGCGCCGAACAAATCTCTCTTTACTGACTTAAAGCCAGCTTTATTTAACAAGTCAGTGCAAGTGATGACACCTACGATCCATCCATGTACTTATCCAGAAACCAAAAGGGCTGCATACAGCAAGGGTTAGGAACCATGGCAACACTCCAGAACTAGCCACACTCCTAGCCATGATGTTCTCATACAATCACAACCCTAGCATCTACCAAATAGTGAGGAAAATTGCGCTGTCCATAAAACACGGTTCAAATCCACTCTGGACAATTTTCACTGAATCAGGGCGTTGTACAAGGCAATGCTTCTGCATGACTTCATTTTACATCAGCTCCACAAATTCTACTGCTGTCTCTCAGTGTGTGGGTGGAGACAAGGAGCTATCTTCCTTCCAGATGAAGCAGATGGTATGACTGCTAACTCCCTAAGGTCCCAGTAATTATGTCTGACAATATGTAGCTGCTGCCATCATGCAATAAATCATCTTGTTATTTAAGAACTGTGCCTCTTCTGCAGATACAATATTGTGCTGTATTGTCTTCCAATGATCACTGGATTGGCTTTAGATAAAGCAAAGATAAAGGAGGATTGGTGGCAGCAAAGGACAAATTGGTAGAGATGGCAAATGCCACAAAGTGTCAGCAGTGGTCATTTAGGAAAATATCACACAGTCTATCTTAATCATGAGCAAAGTGATGGAAGGAAGAATTGAAAGGGATTTCAAGCAGACATTACCGTTCAATAATCTGATCACTGATGCTCACACTGGGTCGTGCTACGGACCTTAATGATCCACAATTGGACAAAACAGCTGAAATTCAGGGGTGAGGAACATATCAGCCATTGAAATCAGGGCAGAATGTGACTATATGTGCTATCAAAATTAATTACAATAGCATTTAGGGGGAAAATTTTCAATTGCTGAACTCATACTTTACACAAAAATGGCTGTTGGAGGCCAATTATCTCAGCTCCAAAACATTATTGCAATAGTTACTTGACTCCAACCATCTTCACTAGTGTAACCAACGACTTTCGTCCAACTTAAGAAATGAGAATAATACATTGCATTCAGGATCATTTGTAACCCCTGAGACCATGAAGCAGTCCATGACTGCATGCAGTAAGAGTGGGACAAATTCAGGCTTAAGACATCTTGGACAATTGGTCCTCTAAATTTGGTGGCTTTTCCTTATAATTTGAAGGATTACTGCAATCCTTGAATTATTTCTGCTTATATTTTTGATTTATGTGTATATTGTGGCTTCACCATTTTGCTCCTGCCCTGAGATAGTTATAAAGTCATTAAGTTGTACAGCATGGAAACAGACCCTTCATTCCAATTCATCTATGCTGACCAGATATCCTAAATTAATCTAGCCCCATTTGCCAGCATTTGGCCCATATCCCTCCAAACCCTTCCGATTCATGTACCCATCCAGACGTCTTTTAAATGTTGTATTTGTACCAGCCTTCACCATGTCCTCTGGCAGCTCATTCCAAAAATGCAGCACGTCCTGCTTCATAGGTCCCTTTCAAATCTTTCCACTCTCACTTTAAACCTATCTCACCCTGGGAAAAAGGCCTTGACTATTCAGCCTATCCATGCCCCTCATGATTTTATAAATCTGTATAAGGACACCCCTCAGCTTCCAATGCTCCAGAGAAAATAGACCCAGCCTATTCCGCCTTTCCCAATAGCTCAAACCCTCCAACCCTGGCTACATCTTTGTAAACCTTTTCTGAATCCTCTCAAGTTTAACAACATCCTTCCTTTAGCAGTATTGCATAATTTAACACAGTATTCTAAAAGTGGTCTAACTTGCATAATTGCACTGTCAATCAAACTTTCCATGACTGAATTTTACACAGGCATGTGGACTACATAACTATTATCCAGTCATTGTGTTTTGATGAAAGAAATATTCAATTTCAGTTAAGCAACCACCCTCAACTAACCATATTGCTCCAAACATTTCTTATTCATGCTGTAACTATACCCGCATCTACCACTTCCTTTGGAAGTTCATTCCACATATGAACCACTTTCTGTGAAAATAAAATGACCTTGCTGTTTTTCCTAAATCTCTCTCCTTTCACCTTAAAAATGTGTCCCCTAGTCTTGGAATCCCCCACCACAGGGAAAAGTCCCCTGCTATAAACCCTACCTACATCTGTCATGATTTTATAAACCTCTACAAGGTCACCTCTCAACCTCCCACACTCCGGTGAAAAAAGTCCCAGCCTCTACTTATAACTCAAACCTTTCATTCCTGGCAATATCCCGGTAAATCTCTTCTTCAGAAGTGTTGGAATATATTTATTTATATACTTGTGACAGAAGAGGACCAAGAAGACCAAATGGTTTGGAGGTTTGATAATGATGGTGAAAGAGAAAAAGAGGTGCAAAATTAAGGTTTGAAAGATCTGTTCAAAGCCCCAGAAACTGTGAGTGTGAGTATTGGGGGGTGTGAGTAAATTTAGAAAAAATGAGGGTCAAAATGGTAAATGCGTAAAAACACCATTCCTCAAATAAGATGTAGAAGAAATAGACTATAAGGCTGTTTTTTCCCCCTTGTTCATAAAACTCTCAAGTAGTTTGTAAATGCCTCAGAATTTAATGAGCTCAACTCAATTTTAATGCAAAATGTAGGGTGCCCAAGTTCTGCTTTTATTTTGTAAAGTAAGGAGACTGACATTTTGCAACATATTGTAATTAATTATACATTGACGTACTCATAGTTGTGCATTCCTTCTTGTTCAGTACTTTTTATTTTCTATCTGTTTTTTGTGAATGATGATGACTTTTTTTATTTGTACCGTTACTACTATTTGGCAGCTGCCATTATAACATTTTAATGAACCACTTATCTGTCTACTTAGAACACTTAAGGACACAAGGTAGTGAAAGTTGTAACAAATGCAAATTACTTCTTTAAACAGTGACCTTTGTTGATTATTAAGTGGAGACACAAACTGTGTATTGTCTCCATTCAATCTTTTTTGAATGATCAATTGAGTGATTTTGGAGGACCTTGTGGCAGGATGTCCCCAGGTCTGGGCCAGAAGCCTGGTTTCAAATCCCACCTGCCCCAGACACATGTCTGTAACAATAAACAAAGAACCGGGGATGCTGGAGATCCCAAACAAAAACAGAAATTTCTGGAGAAATTCAGCAGGTCTAGTGACATCTGTGGAGACCAAGCAGATTTTCAATTTTTCGAGGCCAGTAACCCTTCTTCAGAACTGTTAACAGGTTGGAAAAAAAAAATCGCATAAATGCTGACACGATGTGGGTGGGGGTGAGTGGACAGATGGAGATGGAGACCAGAGAGAGAGAACAAGAGATAGGTAGATGATGGCAAGCCAGGGAGAAGGAAAAGAAAGAACAGCATAAGTCAGTGAAGATGAGCTGGCTGCGCCCGTGTTTTGTCCAAATATATTGATTAACAGTATGCACAAGATAGTCTACACTTGTGTGACTGCCCCACAACCTTCAGGGGAGCGAGGGAACAAAATGAAAACGCAGAACTTTTTTCTCCGTGATCCAGAAGACAATTTGCCAACAAATGAAAGGGCGACTCTCAACATTGACATCACACAGTGAGATTTCCGAATGGGAGGTCGGTCAGGGACATTTTCTTGAGAATGTGTTTGATATGTGGGCTACGCTGTGACTGGAAACCAGATTATGTTAAGGCTGGAATTCTAAACAATAACCTTATCTCCCAAAACTTCTCCTTTTGGCAACTTGCACTTTTTAGTCATGCTCTCCAAGGACACAGTGTGGGAAAAGTCAAGTATTTACAGTACTGCATTACCGATTCGTGCCAGACACCATGCCTCACCCAACAAGGCATTTAAAGGCATTCAAACTAGATGTGTTTCATATTGTAAGAATGGAATATTTATTTAGTGCAGTAATTTAAAATCACATTCAACAGAATGGCAGAATTGAGGGAGAATATGTGCATCTTCATCAGGAATTTGCAAGGGTACATGACTTTTTTATGCATAGCGCAAATGTGTCTCAAAACTTTAATAATGGCAAGCAAATCTATATAACTAAGCCCAATCTTCTCCTAAAACAGCCCTACTATCCCATGAATCTTCACTATGCTCCCTCTAGCTTTATACGGGTATATTCTTCATTAGATAAAGGGAATAGGACTACACACATTACTGCAGGTACATTCTCACCAGATTTCCAGTTCTAGGGGTCCCTAACTCACTCCACTGCTCATCTGCTATCCTTTTGAAACTGTTGATAGTATCTGCTTCCACTGCCCTCATGTCCCTGTTTTGGTAAAAAGAGGTAGGCGTATCTTATGGAGACTGGAGAAGCCTAGATCTGGGTAGGCTGCTGGTGGAAGAAGCAGGGAACCTGAAGGTGATACAGTATTCTACATCTTACATCCTCACAGTGCCAGACTGAGGGAAGGAGAGCTGATTTGATGTTTACTACTCCTAGCCAACATGTGGCATCCTGCTGGCTATAACCCTCTTTCCTGATTACCACCTTTTATAACTCTGCCATTCCTCTGCCACCTCCTCTTCTCCACCACCACCCCCCCCAACCAAACAACAAATCAGGGCCTGTCCCTAGCCTCTCTGCTGCTCGCAGGTTGCTGTAGACCCTGATGAAACAGAGAGAGTACAATATCTCAACACATTCTCCACATAGACCATCTTCATTAATTGTCTTGCATAAGTCTAAGAATAAGGGGTAAGCCATTTAGGTCTGAGACAAGGAAGATTTTTTTCCTTAATTATGAACCTGTGAAATTCGCTATCACGAAAAGCTTTCAGGGCCACTTCGTTAGATATATTCAGGAGGTAACTGGGCGTGGCCCTTATGGCTAAACAGATCAAGAGGTATGGAGAGAAAGCAGGAGTGAGATAGTGAAATTGCATGATCAGACATGATCATATTGAATGGTGGTGCAGGCTGAATGGGTCAAATGGCCTACTCCTGCACTCTTTAAAAAAAAATTGTTCCTTTCGCTACCATCGCAATCGACGTACAACACAGCACATGACAAATTGCCCCAAACAATGTTAAGAACTTGTGGTACATCAGCATCTGTCGTCTTATGTGCAGTGTCACACTGTGTCACATGTCCTCACTATGCAGTGTTCAATCACAAAACAGAAGACAGTTCACAAATCTCCTTCCCAGCTGCTTAGTGTCAGAGTGAGCCCTGGCTGGAAGGCATTGCGTGCATGTATTTGATAACTTCCTGGGCCAACCTCGTTTCAAACACTGCAGAGGCCACCACTCTGCACCCATCCTTTACTCTCTTCAGGAGAGAAACATGTGCATAAGAATTTTAAAATTTGTTTAAAAATTTTTCTTTTAAAAAAAATCAGTAACCTTTCAAATTTAATTTAAGGTCATTGTAAAAGTTGCAATCACTCACTTCTATCTATGCCTCCTTTTAGTTGAGATATACAATCAATCAATCAGTTCTCAGCATTTTATTATAACCTTAAGAACACAGACCAGGAGTAGACAATGCAGCTCCGAATCTGCTTCGCTATTTGATACAGTCATGGCTGATCTCACCTCTGTCTCAACTCCTCCTTCCTGCTCGCTCTCCACAATCCTTCAACCCATTGCTAATTTTAAAAAAAAACTCCTTAAATTTATTGCATCCACCACTCTCTGGGCAAGTGAATTCCACAGATTCATAACCTATGGAGACAATTAATTTTTCCTTAAACCTGTTTGTGTCTGCCACCCCCTATCTTAAAACTGACCTCTTATTCCAGATTGCTTCACGAGGAAACCATCCTTTCCATATCAATAAAAAAAAGAACTGTGGATGCTGGAAGTCAGACCAAAACTGAACTTTCTAGGAGGAAGTCAGCAGGTTTGGTGGCATATGACTAAAAAGCAGGAGTTAACAGAGTTCAGAGACACTACTTCTGCTTTCTCTCCACAGATGTTGCCAAATCTCAAACTCACCGAGCTTCTCGAATAATTCTGTATTTGTTTTATCCTTATTAGATCTAATCTGTCAATCCCCTTTAGCACTTGGACAGGGAGATGGACCGCTAGGTGCAACATGCATCGGGTCGCAATTGTACAATCTTGAACATTAGTGTGATTTCCAGCTGAAAATAAACTCCACATGCACCAGGAGGTAGAAAACCCAACTAGTGTCAATGACCACAGGCTACATTTCTCCAATAATTTCTGACACTGTAATACCACTTTGGTTTTACTGTTTCAGCATTTCAGCAATTTGCACTCCATTGATATTGCACAATACTTGCAGAAATGGAAGTTTCAATTAGCATTATCCAACATTATTGTAATGGCTTCAGTCCCAGTACCTGCCAGCCATGAATGAAGCAAGACCTGTTTGACAACTTGTCTTTGTTTGGCCAAACTGGTACACATTTATTTTCCATTTGCAGCAATAGAATAGAGGGGCTAAATTCCATAGTAATTACATTTCCTCATTCTTTTAAATATTTTGCAGCAACTAATTTTCTTCCTCGTTCACAATAACACAGAACTGTTCAAGGAAACAGGTTTTACTTCATTTGGTTAGTTACAGATGTTTTTCTCCCTTGGCAAAATATTCTGTCCCAGAAAATAAAATGGACTTTAACTCTGGTGCTCCCATTCCCTATCTAAGCCACTTTCACTCCTGCTTTCGCAAGCAGATTGGCTAAGATTGGCAATGATATGTGACCCTTGAGAGTACAGTTCAGCAGATTATTTAACCACAGCAAGATGTTTTCAGGTTCAGAACTTGCAAAGCCTGTCTGCACTAACACAGCAAGCTCTCAGCATTTGCATTCAGACATGATCACTGACCCACTTGAATCGTTGCCCAGTATAGTGTCCATGTCAGCCCACCTGGGGTTTCCAGGATACAAAATTCAGCAATTAATAGCATTGTGGGTCAACCTCCAGCAGGAGGACTGCAGTGGTTCAAGAAGGCAGCTCACCAGCACCTTCTCAAGGGCAACTAGGGATGGGCAATAAATGCTGGCCAGCCAGTGACACCCACATCCTACAAATAAATAGGAAGGGATTTGATAATTCACGTGAAAATGGATCCACATGAAAAAAAGAACGACAAAATACACCTCTTAAAGCCAGAGTATCGTCCCACCAGCTGTACACCTTACTGATTATTTCATAGCAACTGCTGCAAATTGTTCCAACTCTTGTGGAAGGAATTGATGGAGGATTCTCAGGCAAGAAATGGAGAAGCTCAGACTTGGGTAAAAGCTAGGAATGAAAGTCAGATGGTGACAAAGTCTGTCAACAGGCAGGAATACAGGTTGGTGAAGAAATAATGATTTAATTCAACATCGAGTGTGCAGACTTGCTGAGGCTGTGAGCAGCCAATAAAAAGGATCATCGACTAGAGCGGCTAAGCACACCAGACTTTTGCCTCTCCAACAAGATGACTAGTTGCTTCATTAGGAAGTTTTCACAGCAGATAAAGATCTAATTTTCAGACATTCCATTGGCTCCTATTGTAAAACTTGACGTTTGTGATATTCCTCAGATACGCATTCCCCGTGAAAACCTGGACTTCATTTTTCTGCCACAGTGAGGCTGGTGACAATGCCCAAAGCGAACAACATAAGGTCAAGATATTGTGTGCTTAACTAAGCACATTCCGTGAAATGAATGTGCAATCTTGTAGCCTCTCAGATTCATGCTGAGTGAGGTGGTATCTCTATCTGCTGGATAGCCGAATCACTAAACGGAAATGAAAATTGCAGCAGAGATAATTGCAGCCTTGCTTAAGGTTAGGAACCCGTTATGAACTTATTCTGTTTTGAGAACCTGCATAAAATCATTGAATTTGACTTAATGAAAATAAATAAGTTCTTTAATCAACTTGAGCTTTTATTTTTGTTTAATGATGTGACAAACTAATGATTCAGAATTGAATACACTTAAGACACATGGACATTGTACTGCAATGGACATATTTGTCAGAAGAAATTCGACATGGGATGAGTTAACGAAAATTAATGCAATTTGTAGCAATTTCCTTCAAACTGCATTCTGCTTATTGTCAACTGGGGAAAGGTCAAACATGTTGAGTCACTCATTAATCAGCTTTTTAAGTTCCTGCTCCACCTGTTCCACAAACGCAGGGAAGCTCTGATCCAGAAGACAGAGTCGCAGGAAAGGACCCAGCTCTTCAGTCGGCAAGGTTGACTGCTGGTAGGCCAATGGCAGCTTGGGTGAAGTTGCTCCCAGCATGGACTAGGGAAGAAAAACTCATTACAGATTCAAAATGATTTTCAAAAGATCTGTCATCAAATTATGTTCTCTCTCTCCAGCTTCAACGTAAGGTTTTGACCAGCATGCACACTATATCAAATTATTTAAACCCCCAAGGTTAAAAACCAGAGTTAATTTCAAGTTAAAGGAAGGTTAATTTCTTAGCAGGTCAGGCAGTATCTGTGAAGAGAGAAACAGAGTTAACATTTCTATCTTTCTTCAATTCACGCAGTGTTTTAGGTTTTGCACAAGTGAAAGTGTGATGAAAAAAAAGCAGAGGTCTGCCACTGGTAGCAGGCAGACAAATTAAACGAGAGGTTTCATGGTACAAAAGGGAAAGAAAGTAATAATGGTTTTGGTAAAGAAACAAAAAGAATTATCCAACAAACACAGAATGCTGGAGAAACTCAGGAGGTCTGGTAGCATTTACAGAGGGAGAAACATACTTAACATTTCAAGTCCGGTACCAGTCTTCTTCAGAAGAAATTTGCCCAAAATTGGTCTAAAAGACAGAACTACGAACAACTCCATCAAAAAGAAAAGTCATGAGGAACAAAATTAAAACCATTGCATTCAAAAAAAAACAATAATGGTGGGTTGGGGGGGGTGGAATTTACATTCTGAAATTGTTGAATTCAGTATTACAGGCTGAAAATTACCTCATTGGAAGACGAGGTGTTGTTCTTTGACTGTCTGTCAAACTACACTGCAACACTGTAGCAGGCTCAGGATAGAGCTGGTCATCAAGCATCCATCTGTGC
Source organism: Ginglymostoma cirratum (assembly GCA_024137785.1). Classification (NCBI taxonomy): domain Eukaryota; kingdom Metazoa; phylum Chordata; class Chondrichthyes; order Orectolobiformes; family Ginglymostomatidae; genus Ginglymostoma; species Ginglymostoma cirratum. The sequence continues at coordinate 11,046,101 of JAHRHZ010000081.1, forward strand.
TGACCCATTTTCCAGCACTTGTCCTATAGCCTTCTATGCTACGGCATTTCAACTGTTCATCTCAATATTTAAAATCATAGAATCCCTACAGTGTGCAAACAGGCCCTTCGGCCAACAAGTCCACACTGACCCTCAGAGCATCCCACCCATACTCATCACCCTGTTATCCACCTAATTTATACATCTCTGAACACTATGAGCAACTTCGCATGGCTAATCCACCTAGCCTCGAAATCTTTGGACTGCGGGAGGAAACCAGAGCACCCGGAGGAAACCCATGCAAACACGGGATGAATGTGTAAACTCCACACAGTCGCCAGAGGGTGGATTCGAACCCAGGTTGCTGGCGCTGGGAGGCAGCAGTGCTAACCACTGAGCCACTGTGCTGCCCGCCTTGAGGGCTCCCCCATCTACCATACTTTTAGGCAGTGAGTTCCAGATATCAACAACCCTCTGGGTGAAAAAGAAATCCCTCAAATCCCCTCTGAACTGCTTGCTCTCAATCCTCCTTATCTCCCAATTCATGAATCTAGACACACTCATCACTAGATGAAGATGCTAATCTCAATACAAGTCACAAGTGTGTAGAAATTCCCTCCCTAATGGCATAGCGGCTCAACCCATGATAGATGGTTGAAGAGGGCAACCTTCTCAAGGGCAACTAGGGATGGGCAATAAATGCTGGCCCGGCCAGCAATGCCCACATCCCACAAAATGAATTTTAAAAAGGCTCAATTTCACTAATTACTAACAATATTGTAAGCTTTGCTCTAATACCTGATCTTCAGTCTCTTTTTAATAGTTTGTAAGGTGAATGCATAGTGCTGAATCCCTATGGGGAGTTAAGAGAAACTGTTAACTTTCATCCAAATGTACAAAGAAGCAGGAACAGATTGTAATACAATAAAATAACATTTGCTCCTTGTCTGTATGAAACAAAATATAAACAACATGTTTTTCCCGCCTTCATTATCATTCCCTACTTGCCCCCTTTATCAATTATCCTTTACTTTTTCCATACTTAGTGTAACAGCTAGTTTAGAACTGATCTGGAGCCGAAAGGAAAGAATATTAAAAGTTTGTTTTAACAAAGTCTTGAAAGTGCAATATGTGGCAAAGTGAAAGCAAGCAATTAATGTAAGCAAAGTTTGCCCTTGATAGAGACCTTTCATATCCACAGGATTTCCTAAATTGCTTCAAATCCAATACCTTTTGATTTGTAATCACTGTCATTGTTCAGTAAAGACTGACATACAGCAAGACCTGCTAGCATCAATGCAACGATTTTTTTTCTCACTTCTGACTGAGTTTCAAATTCGGGTCTTTAAGCTTTCATGAACCAAATTAGGGCCAGTCTTCACTGTCCTCAGACTAGGCCTTTGGGCCAAAATCTGTAATCTACCAATAAGGAAGTGCAAATATCACCCAGAAACTGTCAGGAACACCTCCAAAAACAACTTTAATCACCTTACTGGATTGAGAGAAGTCACATTGCTATAAATGCATTGGAACAATAGACAAAGCCTTTCACTCATTATGAAATCTACTTATACTCCCAGGAAGGATACCCTAATGGCAAAAATTAAAATAGGATTTGATTCAAGAATACAGATTTGAAACAAAGTAAAAAACACGGTTGTGTCTCCCTACCTTTGCCAGTTGTTTGATAGATATCCTACCCTCAGGAAGGGTACTTTCTGCTGATGTTTGACCCTCCTCTGCGCCATGTCCCTGTCATTACAAAGCAGGACCTTGAAATACTAAAATTAATGACTGAAAGCAGTTCAGACACGAGTATCGTATGGCACACGTTGCGAGTCAAACCTTTGCACCTTCTGCATGTGGCATCTGCAAAGAAAGCTAATCTCAGCAGTACGAGGGTGATATCATTTCAACAATTGTTAGTTGCATTAAACCAGAATTCACCTTAAAATTGATCGGTCACCTGCTCATGTCTGTGCAAATCATAAACAAGTCACATGGGAAGCCGAGAGATGATTTTCTCTCCATCCTTGCTTGGATACTAGCATGTTGCTATCTCTTCACAGATCACACAGCTGATACTGACACCGCTGAGGAATGGTCAAAGGGAACTCGCTGATAACTATGGCAAACATTTTAACCGACAGCTTATGAACTGATATTCAAACTGACAAACATTACATAGCTCAAATACCGAAGTTTGCTGTATTATTATGTCCAATTATTATAGTTTTCTAATTTACCTCAATATAAATATACCTGCTGTTCAAACAAATGGCCACACAAAATATCAACAACTCATTCAATTTTGAGTCAGTTTCTCCTCAAATACTGTGATCTACTATGATGTCTGAGTAGTCAGTTTAGGGTGCAAGTGGTCTCTGCTTTTATTTTAACTTTTATTTAAGGCAATGTTGCATTATTATTTAAGTGATTTGAGCTGTAAACAAAGTATAACAGTGATGTGTATACCCCTGTTTATGTTTCTATTGCTTAGTGAGTTGTTTCACATTGATCATATAGACCTCTCGATTATTCAGGATATTTGATCAACATTCCTAGTCACATTGGTGTCAGATATTTAGTTTGAATGCACTACTATATACATCAAAATGCAAACACATTTTCCAACCTCATCGTTCCCCAACCTCGCACCGCCCGCTTCGATCTCCTTCCCAAAATCCACAAACCTGAATGCCCTGGTCGACCCATTGTCTCCGCCTGCTCCTGCCCCACCGAACTCATCTCCACCTACCTAGACTCCATTTTCACCCCCTTGGTCCAGGAGCTCCCTACCTACGTCCGTGACACCACCCACGCCCTCCACCTCCTTCAGAACTTCCAATTCCCTGGTCCCCAACACCTCATTTTTACTATGGACGTCCAGTCTCTATACACCTGTATTCCCCATGCAGATGGCCTAAAGGCCCTCCGCTTCTTCCTGTCCCACAGAACTGACCAATCCCCCTCCACCGACACCCTCATCCGCTTAGCCAAACTCGTCCTCACCCTCAACAACTTCTCTTTCAATTCCTCCCACTTCCTACAGACAAAGGGGGTGGCCATGGGTACCCGCATGGGCCCAAGCTATGCCTGCGTCTTTGTAGGTTACATGGAACAATCCCTCTTCCGTACCTACACTGGCCCTAAACCCCACCTCTTCCTCCGTTACATTGATGACTGCATCGGCGCCACCTCGTGCTCCCACGAGGAGCTCGAACAGTTCATCCACTTCACCAACACCTTGCACCCCAACCTGAAGTTCACCTGGACCATCTCCAACACTTCTCTCTCCTTCCTGGACCTCTCTGTCTCCATCTCGGGTACCCATCTAGAAACCGATGTCCATTTCAAGCCCACTGACTCCCACAGCTACCTGGAATACACCTCCTCCCACCCACCTTCCTGCAAAAATGCCATCCCCTATTCCCAATTCCTTCGCCTCCGCTGCATCTGCTCCCAAGAGGAGGCATCTCAGATGTCCTCATTCTTCCAGGACCGCAACTTCCCCCCCACAGTGGTTGAGAACGCCCTCGACCGTGTCACCCGCATTTCCCGCAACTCATCCCTCACACCCCGTCCCGGCAATATCAACCAAAAAAGAATCCCCCTTGTCCTCACATACCACCCCACCAACCTCTGGATCCAACGCATCATCCTCCGACACTTCCACCATCTGCAATCCGACCCCATCACCAAAGACATTTTTCCCTCCCCACCCTTGTCTGCTTTCCGGAGGGACCACTCCCTCCGTGACTCCCTTGTCCGCTCCACACTCCCCTCCAGCCACACCACACCCGGCACTTTTCCCTGCAACCGCAGGAAGTGCTACACCTGCCCCCACACCTCCTCCTTCACCCCAATCCCAGGCCCCAAGAAGACTTTCCACATCAAGCAGATGTTCACCTGTACATCTGCCAATGTGGTATACTGCATCCGCTGTACCCGTTGTGGCCTCCTCTACATCGGGAAACCAAGCGGAGGCTTGGGGACCGCTTTGCAGAACACCTGCACTCAGTTCGCAACAAACAACTGCACCTCCCAGTTGTGAACCATTTCAACTCCCCCTCCCATTCCTCAGACGACGTCCATCCTGGGCCTCCTGCAACGCCACAATGATGCCA
>JAHRHZ010000081.1:11050216-11067561 GCA_024137785.1 Ginglymostoma cirratum
TTCACAAGCTTCAAAATCTCCCCTCCCCCAACCGCATCCCAAAACCAGCCCAGCTTGTCCCCGCCTCCCTAACCTGTTCTTCCTCTCACCTGTCCCCTCCTCCCACCTCAAGCCCCACCCCCATCTCCTATCTACTAACCTCATCCTGCCCCCTTGACCTGTCCGTCCTCTCTAGACCGACCTATCTCCTCCCTACCCCTCCACTTACACTCACCTTTACTGGATCCATCCCGCCTCTTTGACTTGTCTGTCTCCTCTCCTCTATCCATCTTCTATCCGCCTCCCCCTCTCCCCTTATTTATTTCAGAACCCTCTTCCCCTCCCCCATTTCTGATGAAGGGTCTAGGCCCGAAACGTCAAGCTTTCCTGCTCCTATGATGCTGCTTGGCCTGCTGTGTTCATCCAGCTCCACACCTTATTATCTCTGAGCCAACATAAATGCCTGAGTTGTCATATCTTTGGACAATTCATATCTCTAGGGACATTCCTTGACTATAACTGATGGCAGAATTGCTAGCAGTTACTATTCAATCAAGGGAGAAGTCTGGGCGCCTGCTTCCGCCCAGAAACGTCTCTGCTGATGCACATTCACTTCAATGGGGAATTATTTTCTTTCGTTTCGAGGAGATTTTCAGCACTTAGTTATTTGACATGTGATAATTCATGGCCATATTCTGGATCAAGGATTATTCGCTCCTACCATCAAATACTCCTCTGGAACAGACATAGAAAGACCAGCTCTAAGTAGTAATGTGTTACAACCCAGAAAAACGAGACCAGGCTGGTTTATCAGCTTGCTTGTATTTGTACTGCCCTTTCACCTATGCGTCCATGTTGGTATTTTTATTTGTGTCATTGTAGAGAGGTGATAAATAAAGATCTCTATGGAGATAGGCCATGATTGAAACCAATAATGAAAACGGTCTATCAAAAGCCCTTCCAAAAAGGAACCATTAACAACAATCATTCCTGCTTTGATTTGAATTGAGCTTTTCCTAAAATGACGAGGAAGAAACAAATGGAACGCCAACAGCTAAATAAACTGGGGAGAAAGAACAGGGCAAATCAGGAAAAATAAGGGTGAATGTTGGATAAGTGGTGCTAGAGGCAGTTAGTACAAAGAAAGAAAAATTCACAACTCCGAATTGTATTTTTCAGGACCTATGAAAGATGTCAGAAACCTTGTATAAATGCATTTGGACTGGAAATTTCCCATGTAGGGCCTTGGGTAGTGTTGTAAAACAGGGGGACCCAGGGATGTAGGTACATAGTAGTTCTTTGAAGTTTGCATCACATAGAGACAGGGTGGTTTAAAAAGGCATTTGGCACACTTGCCTTCATTGCTCAGACCTTTGAGTGTAGGAGTTGGGAAGTCATTTTGAGCTTGTACAGGACATTGGCGAGGCCTCTTCTGGAATACTGTGTCCACTTCTGGTCGCCCAGTTATTGGGAGGATATTATCAAGCTGGAGAGGGTTCAGAAGAGCTTTACCAGGATGTTGCCAGGTATAGAAGGTTTCAGTTATATGGAAAGGCTGGAGAGGGTGGAACTTTTTTCACTAGAGCGTAGGAGGTTAAGAAGCGACCTGATAGAAGTTTATAAAATAATTAGAGGTCTAGATAGATTCAATGGTAGTTGTCTTTCCCTGGGATGGGGCATTTCAAGACTAGAGGACATATTTTTAAGGTAGAGGAGAGAGATTTAAAAAAAGACAGGAGGGGCAGTTTTTTTTTTTTTAAAATACAGAGGGTAGTTCACATGTGAAATGAGCTTTCCGAGGAAGTGGTGCATGTGGGCACAACTACAAAGTTTAAAAGACACTTGGATAAGTACATGAAAAAGAAAAGGTTTGCTGCGTTATGGGGTAGGAACAGGCAGGTGGGACGAGTTTAGTTTGGGATTATGTTCGGCATGGACTGAAGGGTCTGTTTCCGTGCTGTATAACTCTATGACTCTATGTAGGATTTATCCAACATTGACAGCTTCTTAAAACGAATCAAACTCAAGCTTACTGTAATTAAAAAAAAACACATATGCTGGAAAAACTCAGAGGGTCTGGCAACATTTGTGGACAGAAATAGAATTAACCGACTGAGTCTGATGAGACTTCTACAGAACTAGTGCAATGTCAACTTTCAGTATTGACCCAAATACCTGGCATTGAGTGTGTATTTCAAATACCTCTCCAGCTTAATTATATCCTTCCTATAACAGGGAGACCAGAACTCAACACTGTACTCCCGAAGAGGCCTCACCAATGTCTTGTACAACCTCAATATTACATCCCAACTCCTATACTCAAAGGTCTGAGTAATGAAGGCAAGTGTACCAAATGCCTCCTTAACCACCCTATTTATATGACATTCAAAGTTCAAAGAATCACGTACCTGAACCTCTAGGTATCTCTGTTCTACAACACTAAACAAAGCCCTGCCATTAATTATACAAGTCCTGCCCTTGTTTGTTTTATCAAACTGTAATAACTTACATTTATTCAAATTAACTCCATCTGCCACTTTTCAGCCCATTGACCTAACTGATCAAGATCTCTTTGTAATCTTAGATAACCTCCTTCACTCTCCACTATATCACGAACCTTGGCATCATCTGCAAACTTACTATACATGCCTTCTATATTCTCAGCTAAATATTTATATAAATGACAAACAAAAATACATAGTCAGCACTGATCTCTATGGAACACCACTGGTCACAGGCCTCCTGCCTGAAAAACACAACCCTCCACCATCCTCCATCTCTTACCATTAAGTTAATTTTGCATCCAATTGACAAGTTCATCCTGAATTCCACGTGGTCCAACTTTACTAATTAGTCTACCATGCAGATCCTTGCCGAAGTCCAAGTAAACAATGTCTACTGCTCTGCTCTCAATCTTCTTGGTTACTTTCTTTCTCACTGCACTCTGAGCACTGGTATAGTAGAAGATGAATACTATGATGCGACAGCACCAGTAAAGTTAACCGCTCCATCCTGAATGGAGTTGACCTACTTGAGTATTCAGTATTGTCGCAACTGCACATTAGCGTGCATGTTCCACTTTGCTCCAGACCGGAGCACTGCAAATAGTGAAGAGGGGTCAGGAGCTGAAATTTTTTGCTTCGAGATCACCAGTACGCCACACCAATGTTACCTGTCACTTGTCAATTCAAGTCTCAAAGTCTTGGTGGTACCAAGTCCTTTCGCTGGGGGTTGGCAGGGACAGCTGCATTATCAGAAGAACTGAGTAATTACAAAACTATTGTTAAACAGCTGTATTCCTGGTTTTATTATTGGGAGGTCAACAACAAAGCAGCTGAAGGCCGCCAAGGCACTCCTGTGGTAATATGCCAGTGCTGCAACAATTGGCCTCCAACAACCACAACATCTTTCTTTCATTCAGGCACTACTCCAGCAATGGAAGAGCTTGTCATCTGACCCCTACTGACTTCTTCATTGCTATTTGCGGTAATTACTTCAGGCATGACATAAATAGTTTTATTCAAAGCTAATGAAGGGAAAAGTAGATCGAATAACCTCAAGAGATTTCACAACATCACTAGCATGCCCTTTAAGATGAGGAAATGAATGGGGGATTGATAAATATCAATGCAGAGAACAGCTAGCAATTCAGCACTCCAAACTCCTGCTGAGGAGGAAGCTAAAAGAATAAGCATGAAAATATAACAGCTGGGATTGCTCAGCAACACTAACGTGAACAGCAATACTTCTGACACAGTGCAGCTTTTAGTGGTGACTCTGTAACACCACTCACAGATAAGTAGCTTGTCAGTGCTTTAAGAGATTTCACAGGTACAGGGCATTCATGTTATTGACAGCAACCATTGTGAATATTCTGATAGCATGTGAATATTACAATCCTACACATGCTGTAACAGAAGTTTCAGTTCAATCAGCGTTTAACATGAAATCATAACAGAATAAAATGGCTACACAGAAAGGTCTATTTTACCTCTTGATGGCCTCCCTCTGGCTCCAAACTTCCAGAGTAGCCAATGTTTGTTGGCTGGCTCAAGTGTAGAGCCTGGTTTAGATTTTGTCCATCAGGGTTCTGTACATCGAAATACTGAAGGAGCTTCTGTACACAGTCAGTACAACGTTCTAGTGCTTGCTCACGTGAATCACCACTGAACTGTACTCGAAACATACGGCTTTCATTCTATAAAGGAAGAGGAAGATCAAAGAACTGTTTGAATAATTCTGACACAGGAACCTTTAACCATTTGCATGGACTAAGATTAAATTTATTTATTTACTTTACAATTTGGAGGTTTTGTTGGGCAGAGGGTAGTATCCCAGCCTCAGAGTCAAAAACTCAGGTTTCAAAGCCCACTCCAGGATTTGATGGCCAAGGAAGGTACTTTCATTACACAGCCAAACAAGTTGAGAATCAACCTATCAACACACACAAATAGCAGGGTTTAAGAGCTAGTCAGCCACATGATAGAAAGAAACTTGGAGCCTTTACTATTGATATCTATAGCTACAGGCTGCAACATGCATGTACACGTGTATGCTGCCACAACAACTCATTGACTCGGAGTGATCCAAGATTTTAAGAGTGTAAATAGAAAGGCATGGAGTTTTAAAAACATTACGAATTATAATCATCACGCTTGAACTCTCAGTACTTTAATTTCACATCAAGTTGGTAATTTTTTCCTCGGCAGATTAAAAAGACAGCCAAACATTCATTTTCTGCAGTGCAAAGGTACTCAGGCAAATTTCTTTTCTACCAGTAACAAGGGCTCACCCATCATTACTGAGTGCAAGAAGCAAGGTTAGAAGCTTACTGGTGCAGCGGTTTGCTGGATCACAGAATCCTTTGCCAGAGGATATGATTGAAGTAGAGATCATTGCATTGTTTAAACAAAACACATTCAGGATCATAAGAATGCAGGACGTTGGGATTGGTTTTGAAGTCCTCAGATTTTCAACAACTAAAATAGAGTGCAAGTCATGTCAATGGGGACACGACATATATCCTGCGAGATACACTGCCTGATCTTCAATTGAATGGAAAATGGGCAAGGAAATATAACAGGTAGCCAATCTATTATTGGATTTTGCAAACTACTGTGACATCAAGATATACAGGGACAGAGCAGGAAAGCAGCACTGAGATAAATGATCAGCCATGATCTAACTGAATGGCAAAGTAGGTTTGACAGGCTGAATGGCCGACTCCTGTTCCTATTTACCTATGTTCCAGAGTTGAATTTTTATCCCAACAGAACAGGTTGTCACTTTCCATGCCTTAACCTTCCATGGCTATTCCTAAACATACATGCTATTTATGTGATACACTATTTTAATCAAAGATTTATTAACTGCTGCACCTTAAAGATTTTCACAAAACTGAATTCAAGACACATTACAGTCAACGAAAACTGAGTCACTATTCATGCATGTTGCTTTTTGCTCTAGTGAACTGTTGTAAAGAGTCCTTAAAAGGATATTAAGACAATAAAACAAAGTTCCAAATGATCTGCTGCTTAAAAAGCAAATTGAAAAAACACATTAACTGGAGATCTGAAACAGAAAAATGTCTGGAAACTTAAAACTAAGAATATTGAAGACAGTAGTAGAACCAGAGTAAACAGATGGTGACAGAAAAGAGAGAAAAAAAAAAGCAGAAAACCCTGTGGGAAAGACTCGTACCAGACAATGGAGAGTCAAACAGGATGTAAAAGCAAAGTGAAAACAATCTACATTTAAAAGAGGAAGCTCAGGAAATAATGAGATGGATTAAAGCATATCCATCAAGTTTAAAATTAAAACGAAATAAGCGGATGGGGCCACGGTTCCAGGCCAGGCGGTGTCCAGGCTCCTGAGCCCAGGACTCAACCACTCTGTCCGCTTTTCATTTTTATTCTCTTCTTTTCCTCGTTTTTTTCTCCTTCTTACTTTTTGCGTTTACTTACCTTCTGGGGACGCCACAGTTGTGGTGGCATCGGTGGCAACGGCATTGACGAGGAAGGTGAAAGGTGGCAGGAAGGCAGCTCAGTCAGTGTCCAGAGTTTGGCAGCGGCTGGTGAGCCTGGAGCTGGACTCTGGCATGAGGCAGCTGGTGGAGGGGGCAAGCATGGGGCCTGGAATCAGCTGCTACGTTGGCGAAGGAGACATCAGTGAGTTAGTCCCAGCAGCAAAAGTTGGCGCCTGAGGAACAGCGACTTCAATGTTGTTTGGATCCAGCACTAGCAGCAACGAAGCAGTGGCAGAAGGGTTATGGACTCTCTTTCAGCTATACCTTTTTAATTTTAAAAATTATTCTTGAACTATTCAAAATGGTGCCAGATTCATGGCAACAATGGAAACTTTTCACTGTATTTTGTACTGTAAAATACACTTGACACTAAAATCATTCATTCACGTTCCTCCTAAAAATTGATCTACAGCTTCCTACCTTAACTTTAGACCCAAACAGCACACAATCTGCTCTGCGGACTGCTTTCCACCATTTGTGAGCTTCAATCAAGGAAAATCCTTCCTGAAAAATTAAAGGCATTAGTTCAACCACCAGTGAACTTTTCTGAAACAGAATAAAATACAACTATTTTCCTTCGATGCTGGTTCCAAGAAAGCATGTGATTACAGTGGAGTGCCTGGGAGAACCCTCTAATATTAATGGTTAAAATGCTTACAACATTGGGTTAATGACAGAATAAACATATTTAAGGCAACTGTTTAGTTTTGATGCTAGAAGGTTCAAAGATTTACTTCAAACCATCCTGGAGTTCAGTTAAGAACATACAGTAGTTTCTCCCAGCAGAGGAATCAAGTCAGTTTAGAGCAACCAGTTATTGTAGAAGTGGTTTATAGTCTGTGGAGCTACCAAGCCAGGAAAGCTTGGATAGGAATCTTCACGTTGTTACAACTGAGAAAGTTCAGTTCTAATAAATTAGAATTGAGCAAGATTCCATGCTAGCTCAGGCTAGGAAAGTAATTGTAAAATTGGCTCCACAAGTTCATGAAAAAGAAACTGGGCAAAGTCAATTAAAAGGATAAGAGTGATAATTCTCTGGGATAGTGTCTCTGTAAGGGATGATGTTGGGAAACAGATCAAAAACTGTTATGTTAATACTTACTTTATATCCACATTGTTTGATTTTTCTTTTGTGTAATAAACTTATACTCTGCCGTTAAAGAACATCTGCAGGCTCATTTAATATGTCTCAGTGACTAACCATCAGGCTAACTAACTGCAAAATGAAATAAAAACAGAAAAGTGAGAATGCTGGAAAATCAGAAACAAAACCAAATTGCTGATAAAGCTCAGCAGGTCCGGCAGCATACATCCACAGATTTGTACAGCATGGAAACAGGCACTTCGGTTCAACTCATCCATGCCAACCAAACATCCTAAATTAATCATGTCCTATTTGCCAGCGCTTAGCCCATATCCCCCTAAATCCTTCCTATTCATGTACCCAACCAAATGTCTTTTAAATGTTGTGATTCTACCATTTGTAGGGAGACATCAGAGTTAACGTTTTAAGTCCATGGCAGTGAGTTCTGAGGGTCACTGGACCACAAATGTTAACTCTGATTTTTTACTTCACAGATGCTGCCAGACTGGTTGAACCTTTCTAGCAATTTCTGTTTTTGTTACAAAAGTTAAAAGTATGCTCTTTGAAATCAGGTTTCATTCGGGGATCCTTGCCCAGTATTATCATCAGCTGTGATTGTAACACATGCCTTTGTATACATCACTGGCTAGCCCTCATTTGGACAGCTATATCCAAATTGCGACATCAGTCTGGGAACCATGTTAAGGTTTTAGAAGAGACCTAGAAAACTCTGTAGAAATTGTGCAGTGCTGAAAATACTAAAATACCCCTATAGGTTCGATTGTAGAGTGATGCAATTGGAAGTTCAAGATTATGCTGTAAATTGGTTTAACCCTATGTATGCATGTTGTATTTATGTATAATATACAGATATATTACATATGGATTTCACTACTTGCATGCGCCATTGGTAAAGTTAAAAATTACTTCATCTATCCTTTGAGTAGGAATATACATCCAAAGTATAATTTAGAATTGAACAGCATTAACTATTTGAAACTATTTGATGGGTTCAGCACCAAATTTATTTCTACTTTCATTAATTTATTTTAATGCAGTAAACAAAGAAACAAGACAAAGAATGCAATTATAGTTTTTAAGTGTCTTTGCACAATTTATTTGGTCTTTCAACAAATTACTTCAGAACTGGAGCAATATCTAGGAGCTGTCTTCAGATGACTTACAAGTCATCTGAAAGGCTACAGATATGATGGAGAAGGAAAGTCTAAAGTTTCTCATTAAGTTGCACAATTCTGTCATGTAGCTGCATATTAGGGTGTTGCCTGGCTACACAGTGACATTGGTATTTTAAAATGAGTTGATAAAGTAAGTAAATTACCTTCTCTACTGTGTCCCTGGCAAATGCAAGGGGTTGAGGGGCCAGCATCAGTTTGTGGAACTGTCCGCCACTGTACTTTGCTGGAGGTTGCCCAGCGCGTATGGGGTTGGGGGGTGGGGGGGAAAACAGGGGATAAGCTTTGGAAGATCCTACCACAGATAGGGTTTTGTAGCATAGTATAAGATTTTACTCACAGGACTTGTCTTTAGGACATCAAACATGTTCCAAACTCAGTGTCCTCATTGCTGCCTTTCTAAATGCCTGGTGATGTTATTGCTAGGCTATTAATCAAAAGCCCCAGGTAATGTTCTAGTGACCCAGGTTTGAATCCTCCCATGGCAGATGGTGAAATTTGAATTTAATAAAAGTCTGAAACTAATGATGACCATGAAACCATTGTTGATTAGTGAACCAGATGGTTTCTCTGGTTAATGTCCTTTAAAGAAAATCTGCCATCCTTACCTGGTCTGGCCTACATGTGTCTCCAGATCCACAACAACGTGGTTGTCTCTTAATAGTCCTCTGGGTAAGTAGGGATGGTAAATAAATGTTGGCCTGGCCAGTGGCACCCACATTTCATGAACAAAAATAAAAAAAACTGGGAAACTGGATTGTGGAACAATTTTCTGCACAGTGCTAAAAGAATACTTTCATTAACTGATATGTTATGCATGAACCAACTTCTTCTCTCCAGCAAGGCTGATCAGAGAAAGAATAATTAATTTATTTACTTTAAGCATTGCACACAGATATGAATACAGATTATCCATGTGATATGCTCAATTTCACTTATTATTATGCAAGATTTCATGAATATTCAAAGGCTGCTATTATTTCCTACTGATGAATAACTTCAAATGCATTGCACATACTACTTAGCAGAACTTGGGTTAACAAGAACAAGTTGGCTGCCTTGCTTGGAAGGCTTGATTGGGCATCAGTCCTTTCACCTGATTAACTGACTGCTTATCTCTGTTTCACCGTGTCCAATGCAGATTTGGTGCAACCACTTCAGAGGTTATATTTAGCCATATACTAATTATGGCTGTGGTTCCCAGTGTCTCAGCTTTTTGGAATTATTACGTTCTGATATTTCTGTCACGTGTAGTTTTGAGGTTCAAAACTACACTCTGATTTGAAGATCTCATTCAATATAAACCATTATGTTTTAACAAAATAAAGGAGTGGCTTCCATCAGAAACTTCTTTCATCATGTATTTCAACATTTTCTAATATCCCAGATTTCACAACAGTCAGAATAAAGGGTCAAAGATTCATTTACATTTGTAATGGATTGCGCTCTCTTTCCTTTTGAACAACACACTTAACAACTTCAACCAATAATTAACTGAATGTTTTAATTACCCACCACGGTAATTTATTGAAGATGACAAGATGGCTACAAATGGAGGAAAATCATTTGACCTAATTTAGTTAAATCAACTGGAAAAAGTTGGTTCAAAAGAAAAATCTGAATGTATGTAGCATCTTTTGGGCCAAAAATGCTTTACAGTCAATGGCGAACGTTTGAAGTGTAAGCACTGTTGTGATGTGGAAAACAACAGCCAATTTGTACACAGCAAACTCCTATCAGCAGCAACATGACAATAACTTACAATTACATCAAACATTGCAGGTGCTGGAAATACTCAGGTCTGGCACCAACTGTGGAGATACAAAGTGGGTTAACATTTCAGGTGAATGGCCTTTCTTCAGAGCTTCCAAATAAACACCAACTCTGCTTCTCCCTCCACAGAAGAACTTAGGCTTATCCAGTGCCTGTAATATAATGAAATATTCCTAGGTGCTTCACAGGAGGGTTCTGAAATAGACTGACTGCGCCATGTTCAGGAGACATGAAGCAAGATCACAAAGCACTTGGTCAAAGAAGTAGATTGTAAGGAGTGTCTAAAATGGAGGAAAGGGGAGTGTGGAGAGGGAATCCTCGAGCTAGGCAACAGAAGGCACAGCCTTAAACAATGGAGCAATAATTGGGAGAGGCTAGAATTAGTGGAGTACAAGTATCATGGAGGGTTGTGGGGCTGGAGCAGATTACTGAGACAGGGAGGGGCTAAGGATCTGAAAAGAAAGATTTGAATCTGAAAATCAAGACATTGTCCTAGGTTGGCCCTTGGTTAAAACAGCGAGCACAGGGACCACGAGGGAGCAGGACTTAGCTTCAGGGTAAGATGCAGTTCGAGCATTTTGGAGGAGTTCAAGTTTATGGATAATACAGTGTGGAAGTCCAACAAAGACCTCCATCGGAATAGTCAGGTCTGGAAGAAAGGTAGACATGGACAAGGATTTCAATAGCAGTTCAGCTGAGATGGGATGAAGTGAAAAATATTACAGATGTGGAAAAGCTGGGTTTGGGGATGACATATGCAAGGTCAAACTAATCTCAGAACAAATGTGATAACAAGTTTGCGTACAGACTGACTTCAGACTATTGGCAAGGAGAGGAATGGAGTTGGCAATTAAGATATGGAATTTAGAGCAAGGACTCAAAGCAATGGCTTCAGTCTTCCCAGTATTTAAACTGAAAGAACTTTTTACTCATCCACAACTGTATATCAGATGAGCCGTCTGATAATTTAACAGGAGAGGAACTGAAAGGAGCAATAGCAAGCTGGAGCTGGGTCAGTTTACATGCAAAAACAAACTCTTTGCCTTCAGATTATGTTGTCAAGGGGTAGCATGTAGTGAGAAATAGAAGGGGACTAAGAACTGGGGACAGGAGGAGGTGCACAGAAGCAAGAAGAGAAGCCACTGCGAGTGATTGTTCTGGTTAGGAAGTAGATAACAATGGATCCATGAGAGAGTAGCCCCACCCAGTTGGAGAACAATGGAGAGGCTGTGGAGGTAGATTGGAGTGTGGTCAATAACATTGAAGGTTGCAAACAAACAGTCGAGAAAGGGGGATAACAAGCATGGGGCTGGATGAACACAGCAGGTCAAGCAGCATCATAGGAGCAGGAAAACTTGACGTTTCGGGCCTAAACCCTTCATCAGAAAGTCGAGAAAGGGACAGTTTACTTTTGTCACAGACTGGAAACCTGAAGTAAGTGTCTTGGTACAAAACCAACTTTTACTGTGCAGTGGCAGAGGAGAAAGTCTGGTGCTGTAAATTGCATTTCTGCACAGAAGAGGGCATGCGAGGAACACAAATACAGTCATTTCTGCAATGCCCTCGTTGTATTAAAAGTTCGGTTTTGTAATTAACGTGTTGTAACAATAAGTCATTACGGTTCCTATTTGTAAAGGTCAACATAATTCCTTTGACAGGTGACAGCCTGTCTCAGGGGAGGACGGTTCTACTTCTAAAACACATTGAGACATTCCCCCACCCCCATGAGAGTCATTAAGATCATACCTCAGAAACATAAAAAGTTTTACATTAACACCTGCAGATACCTCCCAGCACAGAGTTGCGCATTTCTCAGAACTAGGACAATTCGATTAATATGTCTCATGTGGCTAATGCAGCACAAGAGTCCATCTGTCTCAACGCATTCCATACGCTTCAAAAGAATATTTTTAAGACATCGCGTTCTTCTTTACCCCCACCCAGCTTCCAAAAGTTTTCGCACCTTCCTTCATTAAAATATTGACTACCTGCTGGAAGACAGTTGCAAGACAGCCTCAGTGAAATAATCCTGTTTCACATTCACAGCAGCAAGGATGATATTTCACATTGGCAGTGTATTGTCAATAAACTAAACCCTAACATTATCTGACGCAACCAATACACAGTCTTCCCACAAACACTACTAACAGTGATCACCAACATACAAAATCCTGGTATTTTCCTCTCTCCAACTTGGGAAAGTTAGAAAATCCTTCAGCCAACCTAACTACCACAGTCAAAAATGGAACATGCCCGGCCTTGATAATTCCATTGTTCACTGCCTTAACATGCTCAGCCAGGAAGCCTAAAGTCTCACTTTTAATGTGTTCTTGCTCTAATTTTAACTGTATCAGACCTCATTGAAAATATACAGAACCAAGCTCATAAATCCAACCCGGACAATTACCATTCCGTCACACTCTTCTCAATTATTAATAAAGGGAACGGAAGGGGTCATCAAGCACTGGTTTCGCCAAGCCACTCAGCTCCTGACCTCATTACAGCCTTAGTTCAAATATGAACAAAAATAAAACAGCTGAATTCCAGAGGTGAGGCAAGAGAGTGACAGCCCTTGAAATCAAGGTCATTTTCGACCTGCGATTGTGGTATCAAAGAAACCAAGCAAAACTGGAATCAATGGGTATCAGGGGCAAGCACTCCCCTGGCTATAGTCATACCTAGCACATCGGAAGATGGTTGCGCTTGTTGGAGGTCAGTCACCTCAGCTTCAGGACGTCTCTGCAGGAGTACCTCGGGGTAGTCTCCTGGGCCCAACAGTCTTCAGCTTCCTTGTCAATGCCTTCCCTTCATCAAAAGTGGGAATGTTCGCCAATGACTGCATGATGTTCAGCAATGTGCACAACTCCTCAAATACAAAGTAGTCTCTGTTCAAAAGCAACATGACTTCAATCCAGGCTCAGGCTGACAAGTGGCAAATAACATTTGCACCACACAAATGCTAGGCAATGACCATGTCCAATAATAGACACAATTTAACCGCTGCCCTTGACATTCAAATGGTGTAACCATCACTGATTCCCTGCTATCAACATGCAGCCATTGAACAGAAACACAGCTCATATCAACACAGTGGCTACAAAAGTAGGGTAAAGACTTGGAATACTGCAGCAAATAACTCACTTGACTCCTCAAAAGGTTGCCCACCATCTACAAGGCACAAGTCTAACCCTAATCTGTTCAATTATGTCTCGAGACAATCTGTCATCCAAACAATCAACTGAACATTCTCTGAACTGCTTCCAATGGAAGTATGACCCTCTTGAAGTGAAGTAATCAAAATTGTACACACTATTCTAGGTGGGGCTTCAGCATAGTCCTGCACATTTGTGGCAAGACTTTACCATTATAGGGTTACAACCTTCTTGCAAGAAAGGCCAACATTCCATTAGCCTTGCTAATTACTTGCTAAAGTTTTGTAATTCAAGTACAAGGACAACTTGATTCCTCTGTACTGCAGTCTGTCGCATAAAGGCAGATTACATAATCCTCAGTAAGCAGAGCTGCAGAGTGCTACTATTAATGAGCACAAAATGATTCCACATTAACAGTTGTGTAAATGTTATACAAGCTGGATTCAGTCCAGGCAGTTCAGAAAACTTCCTGTTGACCCCATTTCCCACCTTGGCAATAATTTTCTTGCTTCATCTTCAACTATAAACCCCTCAAAGTCACTGCCAGAGACAGAAACATTCAGCTGTCTAGGTTTCAAGCCCTGGAATTCCATCAATTGTATTTTCTGCTCAGCCTCTCTCTTCACCTTGAAAGTTGGTGCTTAAAAACACACCTCAACCAAAGCTTCTGGTTGATCTAGTGTCAATCATTTCTTGTCTGATTTCAGATTAAGTATTCTTGAAACTGCTAAGTACCAGGCAATTTTACAGAAAAGAACCACTTGCCCTTGACATATGATGGCATTACTGTTAGCAAAGTACCCATAATCTACATCCTAAGGATTACCACTGGCCAGAAATCAAACTAGCGCAGACAATGATTACAAGAGCAAGTCAGAGCCTGGCTATTTTGCTGTGAGTAATTTACATCTCGACACCCCAAAATTGAACAAACATCTATTCAGCACAGGATCAGGGGTGTGATGGAATACTCTCCAGTTGCCTAGATTAGCTCCAACGAAAAGCTCAACATTCTTCATCCCCCGCACCTGCACCCTCCCCCCGACCATGAAACAAAGCCATCTGCTAAACTGGCATCCAGTTCACACCTTGTACGTTAGGGATAGACAATAAATTCTGGCCTTGCTAGCAAAAATTTACATCCCTCAATCCAAAAAATAAAATTGCATTGCATTCCTATGCCAAAGATACTAAGTAATTGCAAGTTGTTGTTCAGTCAGTTCTACATTCTAACCCCGATTTTTTTTTAATAAAGTGGACATTTGAACACAATTAATTTAGGACTTGGCAATAAATGCTTAGCCAGCAAAGCCTACATCCCTTGAATAATTTTAAAATCATGATTTTTTTTTTGACAAGGGAAATCCCCATTTCTGAATTAAAATAAATTTATCCTCTTCTGATCTGCATAATCCTTTCCAACAAGTAAATACAGTAGGACAAGGACACTTCAGAGACTAAATGTAGGATATTTATCTGCCTATTTACCTTCTTCCGTTAGCAGCATACCAATGCTTCCTCTCTAGCAGCACATCAGTCTGTCACATTCTGTCATTGTATCGATCTTTCAGTGTGTATTTGGCTTCATGTCCATCAGGCTTCCTCTTGTGCCATTGAGTACATTGTCGTAAAATTGTGTCAGTTTTGGTTCAGTGATTTAATGCTCACCTCCAAGTCAGAAGCCACAGTTCAAGGTGCGGTCCAGCGATTTGGCCACTTCACTCGAGGGAGTGCTGCATTTTCAGAACCTCTGCACTTCAAATGAGTTGGTGAACGACTACTTTGTCTGCGTTTAGCAGACGTGAAAGACCTCACTGCACAATTCAATGCACTAAATGGGAGGCAGGTGGGGGTGAAGGAGTGTGCGCTGCAGGTATCCAAGCCAATATTTATGCTTCATTTGACAAAAACAGATGCTCTGGTCACTATCCTCAATGCTGTATGTGAACTTGCTACTGCTATTTACGACATTAAACTATATTTTCCTAAAAATTCATTTGTTGGACACCAGCATTGTTGACTGGCCAGCATTTATTTCTTGCTCCTATTTGCTTTTGAGAAGGTGGTGGTGAGCTGCCTTCTTGAACCGCTACAGTCCACTAGCTGTAGGTTGATCCACAATGTCCTTGGGGACACAACTGCAGGATTTTGATCCAATGACAGTGAAGGAACGGTGATACATTTTCACATCAGGATGGTGAGAGTGGCTTGCAGGTTCTGTTTTCGTGTATCTGCTGTCCTTGACCTTCTAGATGGAAATTGTCATGGTTTTAAAAAAAATGCTAAGGATTTTTGGTGAACTTCTGCAATGCAGATTGTGTACAGTACACACTGTTACTATTGAACGTTGGTGGTGGAGGGACTGGAGGTTTGTGAATGTGGTACCAACCAAGCAGACTGCTGTGTCCTGGATGGTGTCAAGCTTCTTGAATGTCAATGGAGCTGCACCCATTCAGGCAAGTGGTGAGTATTCAATCATATTCCTAACTTGTGCCTTGTTGATGGTAGGCAGGTTCTGGAGAGTCCAGAGGTGAGTTACTTGCTGCAAAATTCCTAACCTCTGACCTGCTCTTGTAGCCAGTGTTTATATGGTGAGTCCATTTGATTTCCTGGTCAATGGTATCCCCAAGAATGCTGATAGTGGGGGATTCAGTGATGGTAACACCACTGAATATTAAGAGGCTGTAGTTAGATTGTCTCTTATTGGAAATTGTCATTGCCTGGCATTTGTGTGGAATAAACATTACTTATCACTTGTCAGCCCAAGCCTGGATATTGCCCAGATCATGCTGCATTTTGAACACGGACTGCTTTCGTATCTCAGGAATCACGAACGATGCTGAACAGTTTGCAATCAGTAGTAAACATCCCCACTTCTAACTTTACGATGGCATGAAGATTACTCATGAAGCAGCTGAAGACAAGTCGGCCCAGGCCACTACGCCAAGGAACTCCTGCAGAGATGTCCTGAAGCTGAGATGATTAACCTCCTTCAACCACAACCATCTTCCGATGTGCCAGGTATGATTCCAAGCAGCATAGAGTTTGTCCTGATACCAATTCATCATAGTTTTGCTAGGGCTCGTTAACGCTACACTTAGTCAAATAAGGCATTGACGTCAAGTGCTGTCACGCTCATCTCATCTTTGAAATTGTCCATGTTTGAAACAAGGCTGTAATGAGGTCAAGAGTTGAGTGATCCTGGCAGAACCCAGACTGGGCATCACTGAGCAGGTTACTGCAGAGCAGGTTTGCTTGATAGCACTGTTGATGACACCTTCCATCACTTTAGCGTTGATCAAGAGTATACTGATGGGGTAATAATTTGCCTTGCTGCATTTGTCCTGCTGTGTGTGTACACGACATCCCTGGGTATGTTTCCACATTAATTAATATTCTGCTACTTTAAAAGGTTGGGGTGCTCTGCGATTGTGCAAGGTAATACACAAATGTAAGTTATTTCGAAAATCCAAGTCTACCTTTGTTTCCTCCATTAACCGCACTATATAGCGGACAGTATTCTCGGGTGATGCAGTATGTATAAAAGGCCAGTATTCATACTCATGAATACCAGTCTTGTTATAAACACAGTCATCATACAGGGGTCAAAACTATTTTTTTTCCCCTAAGCACCCCTTTCTGATTCTTACAACCTGTTTTATAACTTTGGCGTTGAATCTTTATAAAAAGGAAACCCTAGAAAGATAAGACAGCTAATTAACAAACACTGCTGATTTAACACATCTGAACAAGTTGATGAAAAATGACAAACCTCCAGACCAGGTGGGACTTGAACCAGGGTCTCCAGGCCCAGGAGTCAGGACACTACCACTGCAACACAAGCAGCCTTACCAAAAACTACATACAGAGGTATGTGTGAACTTTTTTTTTTTAAAAAGGTGGCATTCACAAATGCTATTTTTGAAAGATTATTTTTAAGTAAATATCCCTAAACACACACTGTGCTCCTCCCAACCTGCTCCCACATTCACTCAGCAACAGAGATAAAAGGTCCTACAGATGCTGGAGAATCCGCGATAACAAGGTGTGGGGCTGGATGAACACAGCAGGCCAAGCAGCATCATAGGAGCAGGAAAGCTTGACGTTTCGGGCCTAGACCCTTCATCAGAAATTCATCA
>JAHRHZ010000081.1:11072561-11194060 GCA_024137785.1 Ginglymostoma cirratum
ATGCTGCTGCTTGGCCTGCTGTGTTCATCCAGCTCTACAACCTTGTTATTTATAGTTTTTCATTTTCAGATTTGTCCTTGTGCCAGAAACCCATAGCTGGTGGAAAACTAACAGAGCTGGGTTTCAGACACCCAAGGCAGTCATCACTCAAGCTGCTGCATGTTCAGAGGGAGGGAGTTTGTGGCAAAGCCTGGCTGCGACTGCACCACAAGGGGTCCAGAGGCCTGGCACCCGTGAGGGACAGAAGAGAGGTCCTCTTCCTGGCAGAGTGTTGGGAGAAGGGCACATCGTCACACAGCAGGAGCATCTTTCTGTTCAGTCTCGCCCTGCCTCCAATTCTCCCTTTTCTCTTACCTCCTTGCTGAGCAGTCTCCTCCATAGTTTCACCACTCGAGGTCCACACTTATCTGGAGGCTCATGTTATTGGAGTGCAGCAGGGCACCACAGCGACAGTCGCACGCAGAAAAAAATGTGCACGGCACCAACTGATTGGTCCAGAAATTGGACCAGGCTCATTCCAGGCTGGTGATGTCCCCCTCAGTTGTGAATTTGATGTTTTGCCCAGCCGTCGCAGAGGGCCACCATAACAGGGAGACAGATGTTTGCAAACGTCTGCCTAGACAGTGACAGTTTCCTTCAGCGTTATTTCTCAGTCAGCTACAGGTATTTTCACCTGTCCCTACAGATCCTGTGTTCGTGGTAGGATATCCATGCCCTTGCCCCATTCTAACTGCTCATCTTCAAACCATCTCCGGTTGCATCAGACTTGGTGCTCGGGTGAAATCCAGCACATTTGCCCACAGCTCTGATGCTCGTGCAATGCCAGAAGGGCAACAAGTTGTCCACTTGTCCACAATTGTCAACAAGTTGGCTAACCTGTGAGAAGCTCCTGCAACTGTGACTTTGAAGGAGTAAGCCTTAAGAAAATCACAAACTCTTATTTTACTTAAAACTTCTCTTGCCTCCAATGATGCTTCCCCCATCAAACACATTCCTTGCCTGTCCTCAACTGGTCTGATTCAGAGAGCTACAGAATGCCAGCCACCTTTACAGATTCAAAACGCTTACAGCGGAGCTTCAAAGAAGCCCTTTGAAACTTTAAATGACCTCCTCAGGATGTTGCTTTGGAACCCTGCAGCCCCCAGGAAGAATGAAAATTGATCAAAGCATGATGCTGGCCGCAGAGTGTAGGGCCTGAATAAGGCCATAAAATGCCAGCCAACAACACTCTGGTGTAAAGGCACTGCCAAACAGTTTGCGATGTAAATGTGTGTACAGTCAATTTTAAATGCCCAACATTTCAGTGCACAGTATCTTACAATTATTAATCAGCTGAAAGTTATTCAAGGTACAGCTCTGTCAGGAGGGAAAGAGGCTCTTGACTTATGCAAATGTATATGGCTCACAGCTCTCTGGCAGTAAAGGGCACAACACAGCAATGAAAGTCAAGATGTTTTGTTCTATTTTGGTTGTTTAAGAAAGCAATGCAACAACTTTAAACATTTTCTTTCAAATTAGGGGAGCGCCAAAACAGCATTGTTCAGAAACAACAAACTGACAGAAAACCTAGGTGCTTATTGCTTGAAAATTGAACAATTTGCTCAAGCTGCAACATGTACAAAAGCCTCCACGAACCATGAATAACTTAAAACACATTTTAAAATCTGTGCTGTTTGAGTTTAACTAGCATTCTCCAAGGGATTAACAGATATATAGTGTTCAGGGAAAAGAAATAGACATCTAAACATTTCAATCTTGAGTAGGAGGTTAGTAAGTAAGCTTCTTTGTCTTGTTACAAGTATTTTCTTTATTAAAGATCTAGTGAGGAATATCATGGCAATCAGCATTGACTGACTTGGGGGAGGCAATGGCCTCATGGTATTATTGCTGGATTGTTAATCCAGGGACCCAGATAACATTCCAGAGACCGGGTTTGAATCCCACCACGGCACACAGTGGAATTTGAATTCAGTAAGTATCTGGAATTAAGAATCCAGTGATGACCATGAATCCATTGCCACTGTCGGGGGAAAAACCCATCTGGTTTAGTAATGCCCTTTAGGGAAGGAAACTGCCATCCTTACCTGGTCTGGCCTACATGTCTCTCCAGACCCACAGCAATGGGATTGACTCTGAACTGCCCTCTGGGCAATTAGGGATGGGCAATAAATACTGGCCTAGCCAGCAAGACCCTCATCCTGTGAATGAATAAACAAAAGCTCTACAGTAGGAGTGCATGCCAAAGTCTGAGTTAGTTGTTTGTTTCTTTAATTGCAACAATCATGGGACAAAGAGTACGTAATTATATTCACTTCAATTAACAGGATTTTCCTCAATAATTAACTGGTTTATTCAATGGTGAGGAAACACAGTCAATTAACAGAAAATTACTTAAATATCACAGAATGGGTATTGCACAGAAAGAGACCACTTGGCCCGTATACCTGTGCGGGCCCTCTGAAGGTACAATTCACCTAATGCTGCTCCTCTGTTTTTTCCTTATATTTGCACATTTTTCTTTTTCTGATAATGATCCAATTCTTATTTCAGAACTGCAACTGTACGTGTTTCTACCACGTTAAAGGACAATGCATCCTGGATCCTAAACGCTTGCTGTGTTAAAGTTTTGGACCATGTCATTACGGTTTCTTTTACCTTAAGTATGCACACTGCTTCCAACAATGCGAACAGTTTTTCCTTTTCTATTCAGCCCAGACCAATCATAATTATGAACACCTCGATCAAATCTCCTCTCAACTTTCCCTTCTTCAAGGAGAATAGACCCAAATTTTCCAATTCATCTGCATAACTAAAGTTTTTCATTCCTGGAATTTTTTTCTGCACACATTCTCTTATGCCTTCGCATCTGCCTTAAAGTGTGGTGCTCAGAACTGGGCACAAGTTGAGACTGAACTATTACTTTACACAAATTCAATGTAACTTCCTTTCTGCTGTGCTCTATGCCTCTGGTGAGGCCCAGGATGCAGTGAGCTTTATTAAACGCTGTCTTAACTTCTAATATATGCACAAATTATTTGTGCAGATATATACCCTGATGCTAAACCCACTTCAAAATCTACTTCAATACCTTTCTACTAAAATTAAATCACTTGACATACCTGCAATAGATTTCAACTGCCACTTCTCCAAACTTTGTGTGCCCTTTTGTAGTTCTACACTATCCTCCTCACAATATTTCCAAAATTCACCTCATCCATAAATTTGGGAATTGTGCCGTGTGCATGAAAGACTACATACCAGAAAGAGCAGGGGCCCTGACACTGGTCCCTGGGGAACCCCACTGTAAACCATCCTCCAGCCTATAGAGAACAACCATTCACCACTATTGCTTCCTGACAATTTATCATCCATGCTGCTTTGGTTCCTTTTATACTAGGAGCTGTCAATGTACTTAGAAGTCTGTTGTAGCAGATGGGACTTTATCATATACCTTTTGGAAGTCTATGCAGACCTTATGAACAGCATTACCCTCAAACTCTCTGTACCTCAAATAAACCCAAGCAAGTTGCTTACACAGTTTGCTTTTATCAAATCCAAGCTAGTCTTCCTTAACTTTCCCATATATGTGCAAAAGACTATTAATTTTATCCTAAACTATTGTTTTCAAGACCTTCTCCACCACCTAGGTTAAAGTAACTGGCCTTTAGTTGCCTTCACACCATTTTTAAAACATGGATGTACTATTTGCAATTCTCTTGCTCTGTGGTTTCTCTCCCAATTCTAAGCAATATTGGAAAATTATGGTAAGGGTCTCAGATATTTCCTTTTACTTCGCTCAGTATGTTCAGACGAATCCAATCTGGTCATAGTGCCTTATCACTTTTAAGTACAGCCAACCTAATAAATAATTCCTCCATATCAATTGCCTGAATTGTCTCCTCTTTCATGACCTGGGAGCACCTTCTTCCTTGGTAAAGATAGATGAAAAGCATTAGTTTAGTACCTCAGTAATTCTCTCTGCTTCAACGCGTAAATCTTCTTTTTGATCCCTAATCAACCTCATTCATGTTACCACTCTTTTACTACTTACACGGCTATGCAAAACATTTGGAGTCATCTTCACGTTAGCTGCCAATCTCTTCCCATATTCTCGCTTTGGTTCCTATTTGTTCTATTAATTCACCTCTGAACTTTTTATATTTGACCTGATTCCGAATTCTGTGATCGACCTGACACAAGCACATTTCTTTTCTTCTTCATCTTAATTTCCATACATTTATCATCTAGGCAGCTCTGAATTCATTTGTCCAACCTTTCCTCTTCAGAAGAGGATATTGCCTGTATTCTATCACACTCTTGATTTGTGCATTGTAGATGGTGGAAAAGTATTGAGAGAATACAGGAGGTACGTTACCCATTGATTCACTCTTAGCCTCCGACCTTCTCTTGCACCTACAGGATTTATATGGCCACTTGATCATCAAGGAAAAATGGTATTTTTCTCTTGTTGGACAGGGTCATTTCCAAGCACTTGTACTCATCAGCCAAAGCCTGTATTTTAAGGCCTTGCTACATATAGATACTGAGGAGGTGCAAATGGTGTTGATCACTGCAATCTTCAGACATCACTGCTTCTGAGGATGGTTGGTAGGAAGGTCATTGATGAAGCAGCTGAAGGAGGTTGGGCCTTGAATACTATCCAGAGGAACCAGCAGAAAACACTTGTGGTGCAGTGGTAGTGTCCATATCCCTAGACCAGGAGGCACGGGTTCAAATCTGACCTGCTCCAAAGACTTGTAGCATCAACCCTCGGTAGGATGATTTTTGCATAGAAAATATTTATCCTGAGGAGCTTGGCAATGATGTCTAGCTTCCAATAACCATTACCATCTTCCCTTTGAATGTACGACTCCAACTAGTGAAAGCTTTCCCTGGTTGCCATGAATTTCAGTTATGCTAGTCACATTTCTGCCACACTCAAATACTACTTTGACGTCAAGAGCAGTCACTCTCACCTCATCCATCGAATTCAGCACTTTTGGACCAAGGCTGTAGTGAGGTCTAGAATCAAGTGGTCCTGACAGAACCTAAACCAGGCATCAGTGAGCAGTTTATTACTGTCTAAGTGCCACTTGACCGCACTATTGACAACATCAATCCATTACTTTGCTGACAATCAGAGTGGTAATTGTAACAGGGAAGTGAGAGCGTTAACAAAACAAAAGACATAAGTACTCATTGGCATTAAGGACAGAGGCACAGATCATAAAAGCCACAAAGTCAAGCACTTGCCTAACCCTGACTGGAATATGCTGTCACAAGAAAGCATACGAGGATTTGAGAGGATATTTACAAGATTTACCAGAATGGATGAGAGATCAGTTACTTGGAAAGACTGTTGTCCTTGGAGTAGAAATGGTTGATAGGAGATTTGATAAAAGGTTTAATTAAAAAAAAACTAAAGGTTGAGATGGAGTAAATAAAGACAGACAGTTTGCAATAACTGAACAGTTGACAAACCAAATGCCATAGATTTAAGATGATTTGCAAGCAAGGCTATAAGCAAAAATGATTTGGGAATGAACTGCCTAAAGTGGCAACGAAAAAGATGACCTTTGAAAGAAAACAGGATGAACATTTGAAGAAGAAAGAAAAATGGCACAGACGAGGGGAAAGAACAGGCGAATAGATCTAACTAATTACACTTTGAAAGAGCATGCACTGACCTTATGGGCTGAATGGGTTCCACTTCAGCTGTATTACTCTTGGTTCTAATATCTCTAGAGTTTGTTGCATGAGATTAGAGGATTAAAATCCAACAGTGTACAAGTATTGGATGACTCAAAATATCTTTTGAAGTACACTTGGAAGGACAAATTTTTTTTGTCAATGCACTCAGAACATTCCTGGCTTGGGCTACACTGCTAACAACCAAAGTTGTCCCATACTATGGCAATCATGCAAGATATTATATAATTAGTAGCTTCTCAGCTGGTGTAGCTGGAGGTCTGTAAACTTTATAAATTCACTGCCCAAGTCAGACCACAACAACGGTCATCTTTCAGATAAGAACAAGTTTAGCATCTGCTAAAGTGCTAAGTGATTCTCACGATGGGACACATCATTGTAACTCTAGAATTGTCGAGTGACTGGATTTCTGAATGAGACAACCTGGAGAACGTACACATCACTTTAGTGTCCCACTGCACTAAGTATGAATCCAGTAGAGTTAAAACTTGTTTGTGAAATGTATTTTACGTATGTTCTGCAAACAGATTTGACTCCAACTTGGTTATGATACAACTCATGTCGACTCTCTTCACACTGAAACCTCGAGCACTGTGCACTGACACAAGCATGCACAGAGCTTTCTCTTAAGCAGCATAGATGCAGGTCTAATCAGGCAGCAATCTTGCAATATGAGCAAAGTTTTGCAAGGCTGCCATTCAAATTACCAGTCTTGTTCCGGGAGATCTCACATGCACTCTTACACGTGATACCAGAATCATGTTCTTCAGGTTCTTCATTAGAAGGTAGCATCCAGTTCCTCAGAGCTTCTTTTCCCAGAGTTTTCCCTATGGAGGGTTAGAATCACAGAATCCCGACAGTGCAGAAAGAGAACATTCCATCCATCAAGTCTGCACCGACCCTCCGAAGACCATCCTATTTAGATCCAGCCCCCAAACTATCCCCGTAACCCCGCATTTATCATGGCTAACCCACCTAGCCAGCAAATCCCTGGACACAAATGGGACAGCTTCCCATGACCAATCCACCTAACCTGCACATTTTTGACTGTGGGAGGAAACCAGAACAACTGCAGGAAACCCACGCAGGCACAGGGAAAATGCACAAACGCCCCACAGACAGTCACCTGAGACTGGAATTGAATCCGGGTCCCTAGTGCTGTGAGACAGGATGGCTAACCACTAAGCCATCTTGTCGCCCTGAAACTATAAAACCATGCCCTAACTTGTGCACAGCCCATTTCAGATATGCCAGGTACATCCTGTTGGGGAATTGAACCTTTGTCTCCTAGGTGACAGCAGGGATACTAACCACGATACTCACGAGGAACTGCTAGCTAGAAATTCTCCTTTTTTATTTTAAAAGTAAAAGTAAAATTACCATAGTCCCAGACAGCTGTTCTTTTATTTTAGAGAGATAACATGCGATGTGTTTATCCTGGCGGTCACCTCAGGCAAGGAGCAAGGTTCAGAAGGCAGGATCTATCACATTGTCCTCAGTCAGTGTGGCAAATCAGCTGTTCAAGTAACTTAGCTAATTGATACAGAAGAACCATCTGGTCAATGTAACCAACTGTTAGTTACATCTGGAAATACAATACATGTGGGTTAATGCTGTTGTGTTCATAAGGTAGAGTGCTTTTATCAGCTCGTACTTACATATATTTAAATTAGAAAACCAAACGATTTTGTTTGCAAACAGAAGTTCATGTTTTTCATTTGTTATACTTAACGCCATCAATCCAGCGGCATTGGTTTTTGTTTTGTAATACACAAATGTTTATTTTCAAAATGTGGTATAGTTATTGTGCCACAATTATCATTTTTATTTCTTCTCAATACAAAGGTTTATTTTCTCTTCTGTGCCAATTTCTGGCAGTAGTCTCTGTAATGCAGTCACAGGGAGCCATTTATACAACCTCACCAAGACAATTACTGGCTCGCTGAAATATTCTTTTTGTTTCAAGGTCCCATGGACTAAAACACTTCAAAGCAGATCCTTTCCTGTCACCTCTCGCACTCTTCCTAGCTCAGAAATAAACTACATAACAAAAGATGAGAAATAGGAGCAGGGGTAGGCCATCTGGCCCTTCAAGCCTGCCATGCCATTCGACAAGATCAACACTAATACGTCCCAGGCCTCAACCCTTCCCTTCATGCCAGCTCAACGTAGCTGTAAACTCCCTGAGTTTCAGGGGAGTACCTAGCACATTTCAGCTGGACTGTACTTTTATGGGCGGCACAGTAGCTCAGTGGTTATGACTGCTGACTCACAGCATTAGGAATCCTGGTTCAATTTCAGCCTCAGGCAATTGTATGTGCAGACTCTATTCATGAAATCATAGAGAACCCACAGCATAGAGACAGGCCATTCGGCCCAACGAGGCCACGCTGACCCTCTGAAGAGCATTCTGTCCAGACCGTTTTCCCTGTGTCTGTGCAGGTTTCCTCCAGGTGGTCTGGTTTCAAGATGGCTGTATTCACGAGTTGAAGTATCAGACTGCACAGGAAAGGGGGAAGTGTCATGTTAAGGCTGTTAAAACGACTTTGTCCTTGTAAATTCTCTCCAGCATTAGAGAGACAGCTGAATGCACTTCTATGGTCTTAAGGAGCTATTTCATATCCACAAAAATAAAAATGACCTCTTAGATCAGTAACAACAATCACTTTATCATCACTTTTCAAGTCAAAGGCATTAGGCAGGATTTTGACAACAAGGCTCCTGTGCTTTGTAACATACAGTCTAAGAGTAGAAAAACAACAGAAAACCATTCGGCCACTTACTAGTAGGGTTGTCCCACCTCGAGAGATTAGGAAATGACCTGATGGCACAATTGTCAGAGACAGAAGGCCCTTTTCTGAATCAGACTCAAAAACCTTTAAAAAGAAAAACAGAACTGGTTTTGTGGCATCAACAGTTAACATAATCAAAGTTATTTTTGCAGCATTTAATAATACATATCCTTACAGGAGATTCACAAATGCGCCTGTTTTATGTCGCACTTCTGAAACTATGAGCCAGATTGGAAATCTGTAAACCAACAAGCACTTAGAGTCCACAAATACTATAAGCACTGATCTGCTTCCTGCGATCTCACACCCCTTCACAATCCATCCATCACATCCCACTCCAAAATATTCCATCTCATACCAGCCGCATAAAGCAGACATAATCTCGCACCCCACCGCCTGCTACTTCACAGTTCCTTCAGATGCCAGTCATAATCTCACACCCTGCGCATACCATCTGGACTGATTAACATCATAAGAAATTTTTTTTGTGGTTGCTTACATAAGTTGGGTAGTCACAGTTGTCCAACCTTCTGGGCACTTTAAGCTCGTTACTTTTCCCTGGAAGGCAGTTTAGGTAAAATGAACATACTACCCAGTGCAGAAATCCAACATCAGTGACTTAGCGCAGTTAAAGGCTTGCTTGTTCCAGGTGCCAATTTCAATTACATTTGATGAAACAGTCTAAGATCTAGAGCTGGCAGGAGTAAGGGCATCGCTGGAGATAGAAGATATTAAACTCAACAGTTTAACAAGAGAGAGCTCACACCCTGGTAACATCAAGAGAGCAATTTATATAGGCATCATTCTACAGATTTCTAGCACCAGGGAAACCTCGAGGCAAACAATAACGCTGTTTCAAAAGTTGACCTTGACCATCAGATTGAATGAAAAATGTCTTCGGAAATGCTTTTGAGGGGATTACCTTTGAAGCCTAAAATAAACATAAAAAGAGAATGCTGGAAATGCTCAGCAGCTTTGTCGAGAGAGAAAAAAAACAGGGTTAAAGTTTCAAGAGGGAGCCAGAAGTTAGATGCGCAACCACCTTCAAGTACAGAAGCAGTAGAAGTATTAGGAGGGCAGCAAAGCAATAGGGAAAGACTGTAATAGAGTGGAAGCTGGATACAGTAAACAACACACAAGATGATGATTGGAGGGCAAAGCAGATGGCAAAAGGACAAGTAAAGACACAAAACATTAGATCATAAGAAATAGGAACAGGAGTAGGCCATTCAGCCCATTGACCCTGCTCTGCCATTCGAAATGATTCTTGCCGATCCAACACTTCTCGTGTCCTGCCCTTTCTCCATCACCCTTGATTCCCCAACTGATCAAGAATCTATTTCAGCCTTAAATATACTGATATTTACTCTAAGACTCCACCCCCATATGTCTCTGTGGCAAGGAATTCCAAAGACACTCAACCCTCAGAAAAAAGTTCCTCCTTATCTCAGTTTTAAATTGGCACCCCTTAATTCTGAGGCTATGTCCTCTGTTCCTAGAGGCTCCCATGAGGGGAAACACCCGCTCAGTACTTACCCTGTCAAGCTCAAGATTTAAGATAAAATCTGGAAAAAAAAAATCATCATCAATAGATTCCTTCCAAAGAGAAATAGATAGACAAAAAAAAAGACAGCTTACGTTCTGAAATTATTGACCTCAATATTCAGTTCCCAAGAATATAAAGTGCTGAATGTCCCAGGGTGGGAGACAGAGGTCAGAGTGCGATTGGAGCAGAGAATAAAAAATAATTAATGGAAATAAAAGCTGGAGTAGACCATGCAGCCCATCAAGTCTGCCCTTCCATTCATCAAGATCATGGCTATCTGCCCTAGGCCTCATCATCTTTCACGTCAGCTCAGCATAGCTGACAAACACTTGAAATTCAGAAACCTATCCACTTCGTCTTTAAATACTTTTAGTGATCTAGCACCCACATTGTCTACAGTAGAGAATTCCAGACATTCATTATATTCTGGAGAAGATTTTTTCACATCACTGTTTTAAATGAATGCTCTTTATCTTGTAATTCTATTCCCCAGTCCACCATTCCTCTATTCATAGACTCCCTACAGCACGGACACAGGCCATTCAGCCCATCAAGTCCGCTCTGATCCTCTGAAGAGAATTCCACCCAGATCCACATCCTTACCCTGTCCCATAGCTAATCCACCTAGCCTACACAACCTCGGAAACAATGGAAAACTAAAGGAGAACAATGCCATTTTAAAAACAAAAGATTATTCTGAATTTTAAAGAAAAGGCCCAGTCATGAGCTACCACAAAATTACCGACTGGATTTTTGGTATCACACTTGCAAATTAACAAAAGGTGTTCTGGCAGAACTTTTCACTGTTTTCTCTGTCTTTACAGGATAGAAAAAGGTCCTCCAGCCCATCGTGTCCATATTAGTCGTCGAACATCTATCTATTCTAATCCCATTTTCCAGTGCTTAGCCCAGAGCCTTAAATTTAGATGCGCACGATAAGAGCCACACCATACATCTTCAAATCTCTTGATGGTTCCTGCCTCTTTTGCCATGGTAGTATCCAGATACTACTACCACCACTCTCTGGGTGAAGAAAAAACTTCAATTTTCTTAAATTCATTTGTAGGACGTGGGCGTCGCTGACTGGGCCAGCAATTATTGCCCATTCCTAGTTGCCCTTGAGAAGGTGGTGGCGCCTTCCTGAACCACTGCAGTCCACCTGCTGTGGGGTGACCCCCAATGCCATTAGGGAGGGAATTCCAGATAGTCTCCAATAAACCTCCTGGGTTCCTTATACCCCTAATTACCAATCTCTTCACTAAAGGAGAAAAGTTTCTCCCTATTTTTGCCCCATACAAGTTTGTACACCTCAAATCAGGTTCCAGCCTCTGCTTTCTCTCTTCTAAAGGAAGTAACCCCACCCTATCTAGTCTAACTTCATAACTGAACTGTTCCAGCCCAGGCAATATCCTGGTGAAACTCCTCTGTACCCTTTCCAGTGCAATCACATTCTTCTTTCAGGTCGTAACAAGAATTGTACACAGTACTCCAGCTGTAACCTCCCTAAATGTAATATACAGCTCCACCATAACCTTCTTGCTGTTATATTCAATGCCTCGATTAATAAAGGGAAGTATCCCAGATGCATTCTTTACCACTCTATTGACCTGTAATATTGCCTTCAAAGATCTATGGACATGCATGACAAGGTCCCTCTCAGCCTCTATACTTCCAAGGGTCCTACTATCTTACTGCACTCCCTTGCCTTGCTAACCCTCAAACTTTACAGGATGAAATTCTGTTTGCCAATGTTCAGCTCATCTATATCAGCTTGTCTCCTTGTTATTTACTATAACCACTGATTTTCACGTTATCTGTGATCTTACTAATCAAACCTCCTACATTCACATCTAGATCATTCATGCAGACTACAAACAGCAAGAAATCTAGTACTGAACCGTGCAGTATGCTATTTGACATAGGCTTCCACTTAACAAACACCCTTTCAACATCAGTCTCTGCTTCCTGCCACTAATCCAATTTTGGATTCAATTTGGCAAAATTGTCCTGGTTCCCATGGTCTCTTAGCTTCTTAACCAGCATCCTTGATCCAAGAGGATACTGTATCTTAACAATAGATTAAACAGGAATCAGTAGAAATCATCACTTCACTGGAAGGAGAGCTGTGAAATCTATTTTGATTGACACATCTGTGGCTGCAAATTGACTAAGTATGATTTTGTTCATTCATTACTGTCATTCCCTCTTGAATGCAGTGTTTTTGTTCAAACTCACATTGAAATTCAAGTCAGACAACCAATTCAAATAGAGCTCTTTGTTATCAAGAACATGATAACAAGGAATATCACTGATGGTTGAAAAATAAAGTGAGAAATTAAGGATGAATAGATGAGCACACTTTTCCTTATAGACGTAGCCACCAAAAATTGAGTCACCAGTCAAATACAACTTGTCCCCTTCCTCACTTGTTACTTCCTTCCTTCAAACAGTGCATCCTGTTTACAGCAGCACCCTTTTCTAAAATAAAAAACTGAAAGAATTGCAGATGCTGTAAATCAAAAACAAAAAAACAGAAGCTGCTGGAAAAGCTCAGCAGGTCTGACAGCATCTGTGGACAGAAATCAGAATTAACATTTCAGGTCTAGGGACGCTTCCTCAGAAGTGATGGTAGCCGGGATAGAATCCTAAACGTTAACTCTGATTTCCGCCCACAAATGGTGCCAGGACTGCTGAGCTTTTCCAGCAATTTCTGTTTTTGGTCACTTTTCTATAACACCTGATATTATTTCCAACTCACCCAATATTTTCCAAACAATCCATTCAGCTTCCATACTTCCCAAATCATACCCACCCAACCCTTACCCGACAGCACAAGGGTTCACACCCCACACCCACCAACCTACAACCCAAGGGCATACTCCCCCACCACTCACCCCACAGCCCAGGGTTCACACCTCTGCACCCGCCACCCCACAACCCAAGGGCATACTCCTCCCCATTCTCCTCACAGGGTGCGCTCACATCACCCCCATCCCCCTCACAGGGTGCCCACGCATTCCCCTCACAGGATGCCCACATCCATCCCTCCCTCCCCCCATTCCCCTCACAGGATGCCCACATCCCTCCCCATTCCCCTCACAGGATGCCCATACATCCCCCTCACAGGGTGCCCACGCACCCTCCCACCCCATTCCACCAACACCAACACCAACCCCACAACCCATGGTGCCCCCCCAACGTTACCCCATCCCCTCCAAGGTAATCCCACTTTACACCCCAAGGTACCCCGTTCCTCTCCCTCTCACCTCCCAGGTGGTCGGGCCTCCCCCAGGCGGCAGGAACCGCCCGTACCGCTTCAGC
This sequence comes from Ginglymostoma cirratum, assembly GCA_024137785.1. Classification (NCBI taxonomy): domain Eukaryota; kingdom Metazoa; phylum Chordata; class Chondrichthyes; order Orectolobiformes; family Ginglymostomatidae; genus Ginglymostoma; species Ginglymostoma cirratum. The sequence goes on from JAHRHZ010000081.1 coordinate 11,085,930, forward strand.
GGCCACTGAGTGTCGGCCAGAACCGCCTGGGGCTGACTGTGGACCGGCAGCAGGCCCCGCTGAAGCGCATAGCCGCCTCCGAGATCAGACTCGGTTTCCAGCAGCTCCCCCACGGGCCAAACAGCCGCCATCACAGAGCGGCGGGAATACGGTGAGAAACGAGGTAAATCGACCAATCAACAGTCGCAGAAGGCACGCCAATCACAGTGAAGGTGTAACGGAATTGACCAATTAGACTGCAGGTCGATTTCTATTGGTTTATTTTAGGGCGGGAGTCACGGCATCCAATTAGAAAGGTGAACTTTAGACCAATCGATTTAGAGGCGGGCAAAAGGACCCAATGAACGTGCGGCTTTTTGCTGCAGATGGGTTCCATTGTGTGATCTTCCTGGACAGTTTGAATTTGTCAAACTTCGCCAGAAATCTCAATGTTGCCTGGTATGTGTTATAAAAGGCACATTTCCCACAGTAAACCCATGTCCCTCCTAATCCAAACACCCTTCTGTTTCTTTTTGGGCATCTCTGTATCACAGACAAATATCCATATTCTGCCAAGAGATAGTAGGAACTGCAGATGCTGGAGAATCTGAGATAACAAGGTGTAGAGCTGGATGAACACAACAGGCCCAGCAGCATCAGAGAAGCAGGATGGCTGATGTTTCGGGCCTAGACCCTTCTTCAGAAATTGGAGAGGGGAAGAGGGTTCTGAAATAAATAGGGAGAGAGGGGAGGCGGATAGAAGATGGATAGAGGAGAGGATAGGTGGAGAGGAGACAGAGGGGTCAAAGAGGCGGGGATGGAGCCAGTAAAGGTGAGTGTAGGTGGGGAGTTAGGGAGGGGATAGGTCAGTCCAGGGAGGACAGACAGGTCAAGGGGGCGGGATGAGGTTAGTACGTACGAGATGGGGGTGGGGATTGAGGTGGGAGGAGGGGATAGGTGGGAGGAAGGACAAGTTAGGGAGGCGGGGACGAGATGGGCTGGTTGTGGGATGCGGTTGGGGGAGGGGAGATTTTGATACTTGTGAAGTCCACATTGGTATCGTTGGGCTGCAGGTTTCCCAAGTGAAATCTGAGGTGCTGTTCGTGCAACCTTCGGATGGCATCGTTGTGGCACTGCCGGAGGCCGAGGATGTCTGAGGAATGGGAGGGGGAGTTGAAATGGTTCGCGATTGGGATGTGCAGTTGTTTAGTGTGAACCGAGCGTAAGTGTTCCGCAAAGTGGTCCCCATGCCTCCGCTTGGTTTCCCCGATGTAGAGGAACGGGAACAGCGGATACAGTATATCACATTAGCAGATGTGCAGTGAACATCTGCTTGATGTGGAAAGTCTTCCTGGGGCCTGGGATGGGTGTCGGGGGGAGGTGTAGGGGCAGGTGTAGCACTTCCTGCGGTTGCAGGGAAAAGTGCCGGGTGTGGTGGGGCTAGAGGGGAGTGTGGAGCGGTCAAAGGAGTCCCAGAGAGAGTGATCCCTCAGAAAAGCAGATAAGTGTGGGGAGGTGGTGGGGTCGACTGCAGATGGTGGAAGTGTCTGAGGATGATGCATTGTATCCGGAGGTTGGCGGGGTGGTCTGTGAGGATGAGAGGGATTCTGTTTTGGTTGTTATTGCGGGGAGGGGGTGTGACGGATGAATTGCGGCAAATGCAGGAGACACGGTCGAGGGCGTTATCGACCACTGAGAGGGGGAAGTTGCGGTCCTTGAAAAATGAGGACATCTGAGATGTTTGAGAGTGAAATGCCTCATCCTGGGAGCAGATGCGGCGGAGGCAAAGGAATTGGGAATAGGGGATAACAAGGTGTGGAGCTGGATGAACACAGCAAGCCAAGCAGCATCATAGGAGCAGGAAAGCTTGACGTTTCGGGCCTAGACCCTTCGTCATTTTCCCCTTGACCCTTAACCTGTCCGTCCTCCCTGGACTGACCTATCCCGTCCCTAACTCCCCACCTACACTCACCTTTACTGGTTCCATCCCTGCCTCTTTGACTGGTCTGTCTCCTCTCACCTATCTTCTCCTTTATCCATCATCTATCTGCCTCCCCCTCTCTCCCTATTTATTTCAGAATGCCCTCCCCCTCCCCCATTTCTGAATGTTGTGCATCTGGAGTCATGCATAAGCCAAACCAGGTAAGGATGGCAGTTTCTTTCCCTAAAGGACATTAGTAAACCAGATGGGTTTTTCCAAAAAGTAAACAATGGATTCATGGTCATTATTAGACTCTTAATTCCAGAGTTTTATTGAATTCAGATTTCACCATTTGCAGTGATGGGATTCAAACCCAGCTCCCTAGAACATAATTTTGGTCTCTGGATTAACAGTCCAGCGATGATACCACTCGTCTATTGCCTCCCCCTGCATGATTATTGCATGACCCCAACAAACACAGAATGCCAACAGAGGAAAAAAGGCTGATCATTGCTTAGAAGCTTTGAATGTTAGATGGCAAGTAGAGACTAGTCAGGTGAGACATAAACATGCACCAGCTTGAAATATAAGGCAAAGCAGTAAAGTGAAAAGCAGAAATTCACAGGCTTCAAAGCCTTACACCAGATAGGAATTCCAACAATGTTTTACGATAGGAGGTATAACAGAGCAAAGCTCGTTAAAAGAAGATGAAATATAAATTCAGACCTGAAAGAATTCCTCGAATGCATTGCTTTCCTGGTAGAAAATCAAAATGCATTAACCTTTCGAATAAAACCTTGTATGATTAGTGTTTAAAAGCAATGAACTGTTACAATCTTGAGCGTCCATTGTTTATTTTGGGAGTGCAATTAAAGTATTACAATGTAGTTACTTCCCTTCTGTTTATCCTTCGTCAAAGTGCTATTTTAAAAGGAATAGGTTTCAATCCACGGTCTTTCTATATGCCAGGCCAATGGCAATACAGCCTTCAACATCTGAAGGTGATGATTTGTGTGGTGGTGGTCAATTTTGTTAACTTACAACCACTGTCTCCTAATTTGTGTTAATGCTCTGTAGTGAAACTGGAGTTCTCTCCTGGGAACACTTATGAAAACCCTGAGCTAAGCAAACATCAGATTTGCCAATCACTAATTGCGTTCAAAGGTGTAAAAAACACTGCATTTGGCTTGGTTGCAGGAGCTTTTATTTTGGCTCATTCATTGGATTTTGGCTTCTCTGGCTGGGCCAGCATCTATTGCACATTCCTAATTGCCCTTCAGAAGCTGCCAGAAAGATGACTTATTTGAACATCAGTCTACATTTGGTCACCCATGCATGTTAGTGTCTATTTCGTCAGCTATCATCATAACCAAAGTATCTTTTGGCTCTTGTATGCTCGATTGCTTCTCAGTTTCAGTCTAAGCTGTTGGTTGGCAACAGTGTGAAATGAAAGAGCCGAATTTGTATGCCCATCCCTATGAATACATATTCCCTCTATTTACAAGACCCCAGCTTTGCTCCTTGTGTTGACACACCAAAATCGGGTTCCTTGTAATTCCAGGATAAAGCTTCAAAGGAACCCAGAGTAAGCTTGTCTCCTAGGCTTCCTTTGTGGAGCCACCAGCATGTGAACACACTCTGGCATCCACGAACCAGACTGATTAAAATGCCATCACTAGCTCACAGTGATAGCAGAGTCACTGAGATATACAGTGCAGCCACTTGCCAGGACACCTTCAACAGTACTTTCCAAACCCATGATCTCTACAATATAGAAAGACAAAGGCAGCAGGTGCATGGTAACATCGACCCTCCACATTACCTTCCAACAAACACACCATCCTGAATTGAAATGAATCCCCATTCCTTCACCATTCCTGGATCAAAATACTGGAACACCTTCCCAAAAAGCACTGGTGGTGTACCAACAGAGGGGTACTACAGGAGGTACCATCTTCTGAAGGGTGATTTAAAATGGTCAATAAGTGTTGGCCTTGGCCATGACATCAACATTCCATGAATGTATAAAAATGTTACCTAAATTACTTACCTTTTCACTTATTCAGATTTTCTTCTGCCTGGCTTGCTATCCACTACCTCCTTGTTTACCTACCCCTTTCATATCTCTGACTCTTTGGACTCCATCTCCACCAATCTGTTCACCTCACCCCTTTCCTGGACCCCAGCCCCAACTTCACCTTCAGCAGAAATACTACATTTCCCTAACTACTAGTTTTCTGATGAAGAGCCACTGGACTCAAAATGTTAACATTGCTTTCTTCCTACAAATGCTGCCAGACCTTCTGAGTTTCTCCAGCAATTTTTGTTTTATCTCTGATATCCATGGTTCTTTGTTTTACTTTAATTTATCTTGTGACTGTTCCACAAACATTAAGTTTTATTTATATTCAGTTTAATCAATATGGTGCAAGATAATGGGAAGAATTTAATGCCCTCCGCTGTGGTGTAAAAGGAGCAGTATTTGGCCATTCAGCCTATTGAGTCTGCTCTGCTCCACCATTTGATCATGTCTGATGAGTTTCCCAACCCCATTCTCCTGCCTTCTCCCTATAACCCTTGATCCCCTCACCAATCAAGAACATATCTATCTCTGTATTAAATACTCCCAATGAATTGGCTTCCACAGCCCTCTGCAGCAATGAGTTCCACAGATTAACCACCTTTGGCTGAAGAAATTCCTCATCTCAGTTCTAAAGGAGCATCCCTTCACTCTGAGGCTTGCCCTTGAGTCCTAGACTCTCATACTAGTGGAAACATCTTTTCCATGTTAACACTATCCAGGTCTGTCAGTATTCCATATGTTTCAATCAGATCCTGCCTCATCCTTCTAAATTCCATTGAGTATGGACCCAGAGTCCTCCTTATTTGACAAGCCCTTCAACCCAGAGACCATTCTTGTAAATGTCTTCTGGACCCCCTCCAGTGCCAGCACATCCTTCCTTAGAAACAGGGCCCAAAACTGCTCACGATATTCCAAATGCTGTCTGACCAGAGTTTTATAACAGAGACAGAGCCAAAGCCTCAGCATTACATTTCTGCTCTTCTATTCTCGCCCCCTTTTGAAATGAATACTAACATTGCATTTGCCAACTGAACCTGCATGTTAACCTTAAGAGCATCCCAAACAAGGATTCCCAAGTCCCTTTGTGCCTCAGGTTTCCAAAGCCTTTGATCATTTTGAAAGTCGTCTACGCCTCTATTCTTCCTACCAAAGTGCATGACCTCAAATTTTCCCACATTGTATTCTGTTTGCCATTTCTTTGCCCACTCTCCTAGCCTGCGCAGGACCTTCTGCAGCCTCCCTCTTTCTTCAACACTACCTGCCCCTTCACCTATCTTTGTGTTTTTGGAAGGTTGGGTGCATTTGATCAGTTATTAGAGTGGTGAGTGAGGGTCTTGCTTCCTTTCCACAACCACTCCAATTAAGTGTATGGCAGGTCGGCTCATGGGAGAGCCTACTCACATTCCCAGAAATTGAAGCCTTTAATTATTGCCCACACAAGGGTTTCACCCTACCCTCACTAGCATTCATCCAACTTTGAGCAGAGGAATTGCCATGCATGGAGCAACAAAGGGAACCCTGCCATGTTTGTTTGCAAGTTCTTTTTGGGGAAGTTTTCTCTCTTTGTGAGGCACTCAGTGCCAGATCAAGGGATCTGGCATAAAAATGGAGAGAGCCAGTCTCTACCTTTGCTGTTGATATACCTCCTTTCTCCAGGGAGACAGCTGCCACCATCACTCACCTGTGCCTAAGTCAGCTCAGTTCTGGGTTATCACTGCAGGAGTTCCTCAGGGTAGTGTCCTACCTCAGCTGCTTAGCAGGTGTGGGTCTGGTTCAGGTAAGGAGCAGGAGAAAGAGGGAGCATGTCCGTTGTCAGGGGTTTTACGTCCCATTGGCCCACAATCAGGATAATAGAATTCTATAGTACAGAAGAGGCCCTTCATCCCATCAAGTCTATACTGACAAAAACCCACTACCTCCTACCCTAGTCTTATCTTCCCACATTAAGACAATAACCTTGAGCGTCATGATATTTCAAGTGCTCAACCAAGTATGTTTTAAAAGTTATGAGGTTTCCTGTAAGTGGTCTGGGGTTTGTGAGCTAAGTGTGATGTTAGTTATATAGTTACTCAGGAGTTAGATTTAATAGTCTGACTTCTCCTAAGTAACTATATCCTTAATTTCATCGGAACACTCCAAAATCTCCAATTTGAAAGGTAACTTTCAGAGGGTTCCAGGCAGTTGCAATCTTGAATTTACTGAGCAATTCCTTCAGAGTCTGCTATGATGGAGATTCCACATTGAGTCATAGAATTTTACGGCATGGAAACAGAACCTTCAGTCCAACTCGTCCATGCTGACCAGATATTCTACTTTAATGTAGTTCCATTTACCAGCATTTTGCCCATTTCGCTCTAAGCCCTTCCTATTCATATGCCCATCCAAATGTCTTTTAAATGTAATTGTACCAGCGTGCACCACATCCTCTGGCAGCTCATTCCATACACGCACTGCCCTCTGCATGAAAAAGTTGCCCCTTAGGTCGCTTTTAAATCTTTCTCCTCTCACCTAAACCTGCGCCCCTCATTTTGGACTCCCCTACTCTGGGGAAAAGACCTTGACTATTTACCCTATCCATGTCCCTCATGACTTTACAAACTTCTATAATGTCATCCCTCTGCCCCAGGCTATTCAGCCTCTCTTTATAGCTTACACCCTCCAACCCTGCAGCAGGGAGACCAGAACTGAACGCAATGTTCCAATAGAATAACAGCTGTTCAGCTATTGCAAAATCTGGGGTATTAAAAGAATGAGCAGGCCTTGTAGGTCCTGCAAAACCTCTTCCTTATTTACCATGTGCAACATTTTCTACATCTGCATGGCACCCTTCCCAAATTGCAAGAATTAATATTCTATTATACTGTTAGAAGACTGAATATTAATTTGTGAAATAATTCGCCTGTAATTCAAAAACTGATATCACCCAAAATTACAATTTGTTCCTGTCATTTGGTATTCACCCAACATCAAAAACATAATTTTTCCAGGAGTTTAATTATATAAAGTGATGGGGCCTGATAGCTCTCCTGGTCATATTGACTTTTGTAACGTCAATCTATTCATCACAATCAGTACTTTCCTAATACTCTTGGGGATCACAAGAAAAGTATTCTCATTGCTCCTGGTAATTATTATGATGGTCTCATTTGGATTACCTGCAACAACAGTCATATTTACTGGAATGCTTTTGTTTTTCAGGCAAAGTGGTGCCTTTCAGCTATCCTCTGCTTTTGAAAAGCTGATTCCTCAAAAGAGACTCATCAAGGTTTTTGTATTTCCTTCAAATTTCTGACTACTGCGATTTAAAATCATTTATGTGACTGGAAAAAACACATTTCTTTGTGGAAGCATTCCATCTAGCACTCATCAGGACAATTCTCAAGAAATACTAACGTGAAGGGAAAACAACACTGAAACAGCATGGGAAGAGAGTGCTGACTGGTGCAATTGGTGCATTCTCCATGGCAACACCTCTACCAATCAGGATCCACTTGCTAACAGTGCAAGTCAAAAAAGCTTCCACAAAAAGAATATTTTCCTAGCAGTACTCAAGTTCTATACCACTAAATTACCATTTAATAACAACACAACAACAACCATTTAATAATATCTATACATTGATGAGCTACATCATTAATAATACTCTGAAAAGATTGTTAACTTACTCTATTCGTCATTCCCAAACAGGTTCTGCATAACTGAACCTGGATTTGAATATCACCTCATCGTTCTATGCATTACTGTGACATTTTAGCCTAGAAATTACTATCAGTCATGTTTGTGGATCATATGACATTCTTTTGTCTCCTGTTTTAGTGGATGCAGCAACCCATTTAAGACAAACAATTAATTCCTGTATTAAAATAATGAACAAAAGAAAGTCAATTTCACAAAATAGATACTGGAGAAGTGCTGTCAACATACATTCATAGAACAGAGCAGAAGCAGGTCATTTGGCCCAACTGATGGCATCAGTTCTTTTATTGTTTGCATGAACTGTCCTTACATTTTCTTTTCTTTAAATCAATAATAAATACAACTTGTGTATTACCAGGGACACACTGCTTTTCTTGCATTAATCTTACAATTAGTTTGCTGTCCTTCAACCCCTTGAGGGGAATGGAGAAAGATTGCAGTCATTTTAATCCTCGCTGTTACTACTTTGTGGATTGGTACCTCATTTTTCTGCTCTTTTGTCACTTTGATAAATAGCTGGCACAAGGCTCAGGCAGGTAAGAACCTTTGTGAAATGGCAGGCAGTGTGACCGGTTGCTGTCTTGTGAGGCTTGTTTTATGAAGGTTTCCCTAATCACATCTGACCATTTTTAATCAAGTTTGAACCTGCAGATTTCAGGCAACCAATGGCTTCCTATTTTTAAATGTGCAGGTGGTATTTTCAATTAAGCATTTAAACTATCCAAAAAGAAAAACTAACTTGATGTAAAATTTCATAAGGAATATCATATTTAAGTAAGTAAGTAATTTGCACCATTATTTTGTTTTTGAATGACTACTTGATCTTTGGTACATTGCAATTTTATTTACACATCTATTGCAAAAAAGAGTGTTGATGAGCTCTATTTTTAGATATCAAGCTCCTATTGTCACACTAACACATCTCGGTGTATTGGCAAAACACCTGAGAAAGTGTATAATTTACAAAATTGTTCTTTGATTAGTTTGAGTACCTGAAGTGGAAATCCCTTCTTGGTATGGTAAAGTACCAAAGTCACTTTCCATTCAGCTGAGGGAACAAAAAGTCAATGAAAGTTGAAGTACAAAGCTATTTATTTTGGAGAACTATATTTTGGGAATTAGAAAGAAGGATTAAAAAGCTGGAAGGTTCACAGTTAGCAAAGCACTTGACAGTTGTAAGAAACATCTCAGAAAGGTTTACAAAATAATGGAACCATACAGGGCAGCAGAGGTCCTTTGGCCCAACAGGTCTGTATCACCAAAGCTAGACCAAATCTACACGAGAGTTACTTAACAGCACATAGCCCATAGCCTTGAATGTTATATTTCAAGTGCTCATCCAAGTACTTTTCAAAGTTTGTGAGTTAGCCCACCTCAACTAACCTCCCAGGCAGTGCTTCCAAGCCCCCACTTGTGGGGCGGTATGGTGACTCAATGGCTAGCACTGCTGCCTCACAGTGCCGTAGACCCGGGTTCGATTCCAACCTCGGACGACTGCACATTCTCCCCGTGTGTGCATGGATTTCCTCCGGGTGCTCCAGTTTCCTCCCACAGTCCAAAAATGTGCAGTTTATGTGCATTGGCCACGGGTTATGCAGAGTTCCAGGGATAGGGTAGGGAGATAGGTCTGGGTGGGATGCTCTTTGGAGGGTTGGTGTGAACTCGATGGGCTGAATAGCCTTCTTCCATACTGTAGGGATTCTATGATCCTGAAACAAATCATGAATGACTGTCAAAAAATTAGTGAACCAGATGGGGTTTTTATGACAAACACCGATGGTCATCATTAGTGAGTTTCGCTTTCAATTCCAACAGATTCTAAAGGGGATTCAATCCCATGTCACTGGATCATTAGCCTGAGCCTCTGGATTATTAACCCAGTGACATCACCACTACACCAACACCTTCCGCAAAATCTTCAAATGCTGAGAGACATTTTAAGTATGTAACATATTAACAAGATAAATGTTTCAGAATATGTCAGCTAAAGGAAGTTGCAATATTTGTCAAACTCACAAAAGTAGGAAGACATAAGACAATGAAAGGAGAAAGATGAGCGCAATACTTCAACACAATTTCACAGCATTAGAAAGGAAGGGAGGTCTGCTGACTTTCATGGCTCAAGAAGAAGTTATGTTATTTTAAGTCAATAATAAGAGTCACTCTTAACATTTGTATGTGGAATTTCAGCTTTGGGTCCAATCAACTTTCCTGCTCAGGTAGGGCCAAAATAGGCTCCTGGTTTGGGAGGTGTTTTTTTTAATGCTTTTAAACTTCTTTGCTTATTGCTAAACTGTGAAGTAAAATCTGTCCTTGAACAAGCTGTGTTACAAAACATATATGCAAACACAGGAGCAGGAGTAGACCATTCAGTCCCTCGAGCCTGTTCTGTCATTCAATGAGATTATGGCTGATCTGTGGCCTAACTCCAGGTACCTGCCTTTGACCATTTCCACTAATACTTTGCTTAACAAAAAATGATCTATCTGTAGAGATTGAAATAAGGTCCAGGTGGATGTCATTAACTGTGAAATCCTTGATTGGGGTTTGTTAATCTGGGCCTATCAGGGAGACTGGCTGACAAATATAAACAGGAAATCAAGATGTTCTCCTCAGTCTAGGACTGGTTTTGAGCTGGCTGGTCAGACCCCATGTACTGTGTGCATGTGGTGCCATTGTGGAAGAGTGATTCTACCACCCTTTGTGTGCATCTTTTTAATTGTTTTAAATATATATCTTGATATAAATTTAGTCACAGTAATGTGATGCAGTTTGACTAATACATCTGAAAATAGATTTATCACAAGTTTGTGACAAAAAATATGCAATTTTACTCAGTGTCAGTCTACGACATCAGAGTAAGTTGAGTTAAATGGCTAGCAATAATATTTTAGAAAACATATTCTAAACCTGTTGAAGCGCAGCAGCTTTCTTAATTTAAGATAAAAATTTAAATATGTTTTTAGAACAAGCTATCTATGATGTGTGCACCCAAAATAAGGATAACTTTTAAAGCTCCAATGAAAACCTGCAAATGAGCATAATTAGCAGAATTTGTCAAATGATGAGTATTCCATCCTGGGAATGTGTGCAGATTCGTGGATGTGGCTGGCTTGTAACACTATCGTTCAGAAAATAGCAGGAAACATTTGTGATTCACACTCAGCATAATTTGTGCTTAAACTTACATAATCCTTTTTTCCCATGACCATGCTAAGGGGGATGGTTAGATCATTTGGCTAATTGATTAGTGTGAGGTTCAGAAAAATTCCAAGCACAGGTACAATTCCTCTTCTGACTGAGGTAGAATTAGAACCTGCCTCAGAAAAGATTTACCAGGATGTCACTGGGAACAGAAGGTTTGAATAATAAAAAATAGGCTGGAAAGGCTGGGACTTTCTTCACTGAAGCATAAAAGGTTGAGAGGTGACCTTAAAGAGGTTTATAAAATCATGAGGGATATAGATAGCATTAAGGATAGTTGCCTTTTCCCTAGAATGGGGGATTTCAAGACTAGGGGACATATTTTATAAGGTGAGAAGGGAGATATTTAACAAAGACGTGAGGGACAAATCTTTTACACAAACGGTGGTTCACGTGCGGAATGAACTTCCTGAGGAAGTGGTGGATGTAGGCATAGTTACAACATTTAAAAGACATTTAGATAAGTACATGAATAAGAAAGGCTTGGAAGGATATGGGCCAGGAGCAGGCAGATGGTACTAGTTTAGTTTGGGATTATGTTTGGCGTGGACTGAAGGGTCTGTTTCCGTGCTGTATGACTCTATGACTATGACTCCATGACTTGCTCTTGCTTGATGTGGAGTAGTGCCCCTCAAGCAATATAACCAATTTTCTCTGTCTAAAACTGTTGCACGTGGACTATGGCAAATTAATCTGAGGGGCTGACGTAGGCGGGATGGGCCAAGTATTTTCTTCTGCACCATAAGAATCCTGTGATCCTGAGAATCAAGTACCCTGCTAAAACAACAGTGCAGCTGAGTAAATGTCCACCAGACCAGATGGAAAAAAAAAATGCTTGTCGTAATGAATGCATGTGATGAAGTTTCAATATCCAAGATTTACTGTTGCTGCAAGACCCAAAAAAATTATCGATCCTTAACTTTGTTAAGCAGCAGATTATTTCATACCAGGGATAAGCCAATGAGGTAGAATTAGAAATACGTATCTCTATCTAAACCTATCAGTGACAAATATCAATTAAGTTGCTCTTCACTTAGTTAGATTGTGGGGCCTTATTTAATGGAGGGGGTGGGGGCAATATAACACTACTCTACAACACAGCAGTTTAATTCTTGTGTGTCAAGGATATCAGTAATGGGACTGGATACAGCTACATAATTCTGAAATTATACAGTGAATTACCTCATGGAGAGTCAGCAAGATTCCCAAGTGAAGATCCTTCACATCAAGTTCCTTAACTCAGATTGGATGGGATTTTACAAAGATCAAGGATCCATTCAGAGGAGATCTTTCAACTCCTGATTTTTGATTTTGTTTTTTTTTATTGTCACATGTACCGACGTACAGTGAAAAGTATTGTTTTGCATGCCAACCAGACAAATCACCTCAGGGTAGTAGAACAGAATGCAGAATATAGTTTTACAGCTACAGAGAAGGTGCAGAGAAAGATCAACTCCTATATATGAGAGGTCTGTTCGTATGTCTGTTAAAAGCAGAGAAGAAGCTGTTCTTAAATCTGTTGGGAAGTGTTTTCAAACTTTTGTATCTTCCGCCCAATGAAAGAGGGTGGAAGAGGGTATAACTGGGGTGGGAGGAGTCTTTGATTATTTTGGCTGCTTTCCTGAGGCAGTGGGAAGTGTAGACTGAGTCAGTGAAAGGAACAGCTGGTCAATCGGAATTGGTCAGTTTTTTGCTACTCAATAGTGCCATCGAGGAGGCTGTGGTTGCTGCCCATATTACACTTGACATCTGACAGTGTTGATGATCACCATGGAACTGTTCATTGATACAATACAGGCATTGCTGGCTGTGCCAGTGTTTATTACCCATTTCCAGTTGCCCTTGAGCAAATTGTGATGAGCTGCTTTCTTGAACTGCTGCAGTCTAGGGCTCTGAGGGTTAGTGTTAGGGTTAGGATTTTGACACAGCATCAGAATGCCAAAATATAGCAGACTTTGTTTTAACCAACACATTATGAACCGGCACTTTTGCTAAACAGGCAAAATTATATATCTCAAATACCATGAAGTTTACTGTATAAATCTGTCCAATTATTACAGTTTCTTTAATTTATTTACCTCAATGTAAATACGCTTAAGTTCAATCGAATGGCCACATGAAATATCAACAGATAATTCAATTTTGAGTCAGTTTCTCCTCAAGTACCACGACCTACTGTGCTGTCCAAGTAGTCAGTTGAGGGTGCAAACATGAAGGCTCTCTGCCGGTAAGTTTTATTTAAGGCAGGTGCATTACTATTCAAGTGATTTATGTTGTAAATAAAGTATAGCAAGTGATTTGTATACTCCCGGCATTACATTTCTATTACTTAGAGTGTGTTCTTTACACTGATTATGTGGACCTTTTGGTTATCCAGATTATTTGCTCAATCAGCACACTCCAGGTTCACATAGGTGATGGATAATCAGAGGTTTAATGTAACTTCAAGTCAGGATGCTGAGCGACTTGGAGGAGGATTTGCAGATAGCAGTACTTCAGCTGTCCTGCTTCTTCTAAGGGGGTAGAAGATGTCTGTTTGGAGGGCGGCATGGATGAGTACCTGCCATGCATCTTTTAGATGGCATGCATTGTGGATTGTGCATTGGTGGTAAAGAGAGTTATTATTGATGGTATTAGATGGTAAAGTGATTCCAAACAACTGGACTTCTTAGTCCTGTCCTGTGTCAGATGCCTTCAGTGTTTTTGGAGCTACATTGTCCAGACAAGTGCAGAATAGTCCATCGCTTCCTACATTGTGTATGGTGAACAGGTGATGAGCTACTCACTGCAGAATTTCTGAATGACACTTGTACCACAGAATTTATATGGTTGGTCCTGTACAGTTTCTAGTCAATGGTAAGTCCCCAGGATGTTTATAGTGGAAGTAATGGTAATGCCATTGAATATTAAGGGGTAATGATTACATCTCTCTTGGAGAATTCTCTCTCTGTTGGAGATAGCCATTGCTGGCATTTGTGTGTTATGCATGCTACTCACCACTTATCAGCTCAAACCTGAATATTGCCCTGATCTTGTTGCATGTGGACAGAGACTGCTTCGGTATCTGAGGAGCCATGAATGGTGCTGAACAACATGCAACCATCAGTGAACCTCCCACTTTTCACTATATGATGGAGGGAAGCCATATCAAGTACCTGATGCCCCCACAGGACTAGACATGCTGCCCCCACTGGACCTGACTCCCTCCCCAGTGCTCGATCCAACACCAGACTTGACACCTGTCCTCCCCACATCATGCCAGTCTCGATCTCCAACCAATCCCCTAACTTACCCTAAATATTGCAGCACCTATCTTGCCCCATGCCAACTTAGAATCACAGAAACCCGATAGTGCAGAAAGAGGTCATTTGACCCCTAGAGTCCACAATGACCCTTCAAAGAGCATCCCACTCATACCCAGCCCTCTATCCTACTCTCATAACTCTGCATCCCTCATGTCCAATCCACCTAACCTGCGTATCTTTGGACTGCAGGAGGAAACGAATGCAGACACAGGGAGAATGTGCAAAGTCCACATAGACAGTCACCTGAGGCTGGAATTGGATCCAGGTCTCTGGTGCTGTGAGGCAGCAGTGCTAACCACTGAGCCACTGTGCCATCCTTCTGTAGCTCAGTCTTTAAAACTTAGAGTATTACATCCCCTGAAATGAGCTATTAACTTGAACATAAAATCTATGCTATTACTATGGCAATCAGTAGGAATGCTGAAGGAATATTGCACAGCCAGAGGTGCTGTTTTCAGAGAAGGGGTTAAACTGTGCCTCCCATACTTGTACACTGGCACTTTACCTACTTGGCATCCTACCCAATTGGCATGCTATCCCCTACTCAGCTGGCACTTTACTGACCTGGCACCTTCCCATCCATAAGCCATCCTATCCCTTGCACCCTATCCCCTACTCACCTGGCACCCTTCCCTCCCAGCACCCTAACATTACTGAATGACAACATCTGTAACAGTGACCATCAAAACTTTGAAATGTCAGAAAATAGCATCTGACTGTTGTGAAAAGGAGGTGTGACTTGCTTTCCCCAGACGGTTCTGTGCTACAAGAGAACTGTCGGAATGGAAGTACGGCTTGTCATTTCTGAGGGAGCTCAGTTCTGAATCTCCTCTCGGAAACGTGGAGCTCCCTTCTTTCATTAAAAAAAAAGCAAGGTAGAGTGGCAACCTGAGTGAGATCAGAAAATCTGGTCCATGATCTTAGACTCATGGACTCAGACGCTCATAGTACAGAAGAAGGCAAGTTAGCCTGTTGTGTCTACACAGTCACAACTTTCTGAGCGCACAAATCACATTTGCTAGCTCTTAGTTCATATCACTGGAGGCCATGGTAGTGCATGTTAATATCTAAATATTGCTTCAATGTTCTTAGAATTTCTGACTCAATCATCCTTTTAGACAGTGAGTTCCAGATTTCTACCATGCTCTCAATGAAATTATTTCTCCTCAACTCCCCTTTTAGCCTTTTTAAAATTATTTAATCTATTGTTTGTAATCAACCTGTTCAGAGAGACATTATTGCACATCTTAGGAGCAAGTGGGACTTGAACCTGGGCCTCCAAGTCCAGGGGTAGGGACGTAAACATTAACCTAGAAGACCCCTCCCTCTTAACATTTTACCTGTGAAGTTAAATTTATTCCACCTGGTTATTGCCCAATATACTAATCGAAAAACTGCCTTTCTACCCATCCACACCCTTCATAATCTTATACGCCTCTATCAGATCTCCTATCAATCTTCGTTATTCTAAAGAAAACAATCCAGCGTGTCCAATATTTCCTCATAGTTCAGAGCCTCCAGCAAAGGAAACATCCTTGTAAATCTCTTCTGCACCCTTGCTTGTGCAATCACATACTTCCCAAAACGTGATGGCCAGAACTGCATGCAGTACTCCAGTGTAACCTCTCTGCTATTGTATTCAATGCCTCAGCTAATAAAGGAAAGGATCCCATGACCCTTCTTAACAACTCCATGAGTTCAAGGGGGCACAATGGCTAAAAGTTTGATTGGGAAGGGTAGAAGATCTTAAGTGCTTGCTGCTCTATTAAAAACACATCCATTATGTTGTGATAATGCAACCTTTCAAGGTATTGGCGCTCTTCCATGGAAATTGTTTTAGGTACGAATGTAGGCTGATACTGGGGTGGCTGGTAGGAGGGAAGCAAATCTTATTGGATTAAATGATGAAAGTCTTTTTATTTTTGCCTGTTTAAAATAAAAAAGTGACCCACAGAGACAGAAAGAAAAGGAAAGTTCTATTTATATACCACCACTACATCTTTTAGAAAACGGGTCTCCCCATTTCAGATACATCTAAGGAGAAGGGCTTTTTTCATGGGTCTGTGAAATTCTCTTCCCCGAGAGCCAGGGAGGGCAGAGTGATTGAATATTTTTAAGCTGAGTTGGGTAGATTCTTGTCCAACAAGGGCCACAAAGTGGGGGCACAGATGAGGAAGTGGAGTTATTGAACAGCAGAACAGGCTTGAGGGAACGAATGGTCCGTTCCTTCTCCAAACTTATACGGTTATAAGTTGAATGCTGCACAAATGGCTCAAAGTTCATTGTAGAAGAAGTACCAAACAATTTTCACCCCAAACCACCTGAAAGCATATTAGACCAGGTAACCAAACTTGGTCAAAGAGATGGTTTTAAGCAGTGACTTAATATAAGGGAGAGATGTAGAGAGATGGAGATGTTTAAAGAGGGATACACAAGCAGCCTGGTGGCTTAGTTGTTAGTACTACTGCCTCACAGCACTAAGAACCTGGGTTCCATTCCACCGTTAGGTGACTGTCTGGAGGTTGCACATACTCCCTGTGTTTGTGTGGGTATCCTTCCACATTCCAACCTGGAAAGACCATGCTAAATTGCCCATAGTGTCCAGGGATATGCAGACTGGATAGATTAACCATGGGGATTGCAGGGTTACAAGGATTGGGCAGAGGGAAAGGGGTGCTCTTTGGAGGGTAAACATGAACTTGATAGCCCAAATAGCTTGCTTCCACAGTGTAGGGATTCTATGAAGAAAACAACCCAGCTTGTCCAATATTTCTTCAAAGCTCAGAGCTAAGGAAATTGAGAATGTATAGACAGGCCAGAATTGAAGGTGTACAGATATGTTGTGGGTTGCAGGGATGGGGAAGGATACAGAGATAGCAAGGGGAGAGCTTAGGAAGGGATTGGACCACAAGAACAAAATTTAGTTGGACTGGAAGCCAAATAGGTCAAGAAGCGCAGAGGTGATGGGTGAGAGCTAGAGTTCGTGTGTATTAGGATATGGGCAGAGATTTTGGTGAGTTCAGATTTATGGATGGTTGAATTTAGGAAGCGAGCCAGGACAACATTGGATTTCTTGAACCTGGATATTACAATGGAATGGATGAATTCACAGATGAGTTGATGTTGGGACAGCAAAGGGTGATGTTGTAGTGTTCCCATTTTAACTAGACATAAGGAGGCAGGAATAGAGACAATGACTGTGAGAATGTGTTAGGAACAATTGAGGGACTTGGAACCAATTGAACAAGACAAGTGATTATTTTAAACTAATGGTAAACTAATGGGCTGTCCAGACAGAATGAAAATGTCCTCCCATTTCTCTATCCACAAACTGTAAAGATTAGATTTTGACATTATTTCACAAATCTGAACTTCTCACATTCAAAACCTGGGCTGAACATTTTTTCACTGATTGAGCAGCTAATTCAAGTGTGAAACAGTGTTGGTACGAGCCTGCTGTGGTTGGTTGATATTTCATTGTTTTACTCAGCTAATATCTGTTGTTTACAGTTAGCCACAGCAAAATGACATTTGCGATTTTGACAGGCACCATGAAAACTTCTGAAAATCCAATAACTCGCCCATTCTTTTTTAAATAAAGAGAAATTTAGTGAGATCCTTGTTTTTGATTGGCACAGACTAGTGGGCTGAAGGGCCTTTTTCTGTGCTGTAGACCTCTGTGACTTATGTGCCAACAACTCTTCAGCTTTTGCTATTAGTTCCAAAACAGGATTGCAACACAGTGGAAAATACGATGATGGGAGGCAGGGGTCCAAGACCAATAATCCAGAACACCAGGCTCATATTTTGTGGACATGGGTTCAAACCCCACCCTGGCATTATAAAATTTGTATTTGATTAAAAAGCTAATGTGGCAACACTATGGCTTTAAGAGCTGTATTTTGTCCTGGTTCTTTCTATGAAGAAAGGTTGAGACGGAAGTATGGAGCAGTATGCTCAGAGCAAATAAACAGCTTGTGAGGCTTTTTTTAAAAGTTGGAGCAATAGAAGCAGCTTGAATGGATGGGTTCAAGCTCTCATAGAAACAGGATTTTCAATTTCAGTTTTTCAGTAGCAATCGCTGCTGGGGTCTTGAAGCTGGATGTGGAAGCTATTTTTGCTCTCTCTGTTACAGCTAAAAGCTGGGGTTCTCATCCTGCTGCTATAATTGCATGTGAGGCAATCTATTTCACTGAATTTGCCTTTGCCAAGGGTGTGTTTATGGCATATTACTATGTAGGGACAGTTACTGTCTAGTAGTTAAATAATTTATTCTTCTGTTAAGTTTTCCAATAGGGTTGTTGTTCTTTTGTTGTCTTTTAACTATACTATAGGAATAAAGTGTGTTTTGCTTCAAAACTGGTGGTTTGACCCAACAAATTGCATTCAGCACACAACACATGGCACCTGTCTTTAAAATAAGAAAAAGTTAGGGGCTAGACTGTCTTCTTCATATTTTGAAGGTGTTTGGTCTGATCCATAACAGCTAGCCTAACTGCGGCAATGGTCAATTGTTAAAATCTAGTTCATTCATCAAAGACCTGCCTGGTTTTGTCTACATATGACTCCAGGCTCACAGCAACATGGTTGACTCTGGGCAATTAGAGATAGGCAGTAAATACTGGGTAGAAATAAAATAAAATTTGTTGGTGATTCATGGGGGAGAAAGCAGGAGCATCATGCTTAGAGTTGATGCATTTGGTTCTCTGCAAAGAAGTTTGTTTTAGCTTGTGGTTAATATTGTGATGACAGCTCATATGCAAATAGTGCCCTTAGTATGCAAAGTATTCTTCCTACTTGAGTCAGCTTATTACTATTCGAGCTAAAAGTAAAACCAATCAGCTCAGACGATGCAGAGGCAAGGGATACTATTTTAAAGAGTGTGCAGGAGCAGAGACACCTGTGTGTATTTGAACATAAATCATTAAAGGTGGCAGGACAATTATAGAGAATGGCTAATAAAGCGTACATTATTCTGGGCTTCATAAAATGAGGCATTGTGTATAAAAGCTATGAAGCTATGATAAATGTAAAAAATGGTTAGACCTCAGCTGTGGTGATATATACAGTGCAGAAGAGGTTGACAAAAAATAGTTCCTGAGATGAGACACTTCAGTTCAGATGGAAGATTGGAGAAGTTAGAACTGTTTTTTTCTTGGAGAAGAGAAGGTTAAGAGGAGATCTGAAAGGAAGTTTTCAAAATTGTGAGTGATATGTGGAAGGGAGAAACTGCTCCCATTTGTAAATGGATTAAGAATTAGAAGCCCACCATTTTCAATTAGGGTCATAGAGATGTACAGCATGGAAACAGACCCTTCAGTCCAACTCATCCATACCGACCAGATATCCTAAATTAAATCTTGTCCCATTTGCTAGCATTTGGCCCATATCCCTCTAAACCCTTCCAATTCATATAGCCATCCAGATGCCTTTTAAATAATGTAATTGTACCAGCCTCCACCACTTCCTCTGGCAGCTCATTCCATTCACGCGCCACTGTCTAAAATGAAAACATTATCCCTTAGGTCCCTTTTAAATCTTTCCCATCTCACCTTAAACCTATACCCTCCTGTTTTGAACTCCCCTACCTTGGGGAAAAGACCTTGGCTATTCACCCTATCCGTGCCCCTCATGATTTTATAACCCTCTATAAGGTCATCTCTCAGCCTCTGATGCTCCAGGGTACATCGCCCCAGCCGATTCAGCCACTCCCTGTAGGTCAACCCCTCCAAACCCAGCAAAATCTTGTAAATCCTTTAAAATTTAACAACATCTTTCCTACAGAAGGGAGACCAGAACTGAATGCATGATTCCAAAAGTGGCCAAACCAATGTTCTGTACAGCCACAACACTGAAAAGAAACTCACATGGCGAGTAGTTAGAGTATGGAATGCTTTGCCTGTGAAGTGTTGGAGGCGGGTTCAGTTGAGGCATTCAAGAAGGAATTGGGTGATTATTTAAGTAGAAGGGAACTATTTTTTTGTCGAACCATTTTTTATTGGATGATTATTTAAGTAGAATCAATGTGCAGGAAAAAAGGAAGAGACTGACATTAAGTTAAAATGTTCAGAGGGTCAGTGCATCCACAATGGGCTGAATGGTCTTTCTGCATTGTGACAATTCTATGATTCTAAGAAGAAATTTTATACACCTTCCAACAACTTTAAGAGCAAAAGTAAATGGTATTTTAAAATATTACCTTGTTAATGTAAACAAATGTATCAAGTAGTTGTAATTATTCTACCTTGCACAATCAAAGAACAAAAATTACAAAACACTGATGTCTCCCTGAGACAATAAAACCCAGAACAAACATAAAACAGCCGATTAAATGTTGAATTATTTTTTACATGGCTACATCAATATACTGTAGTGATCACACAAGACCCATGCTGTGAGTTGTTGAATTTGCCCATTGACGAAATTTCCACATCAATGACTCAGTTAGTACCACCAAGTTTTGTGTTCAAAACTGTATGTAACAGATTGGATGTGTTTAGCCCTGATGTGCTGGGAATAGCCCTACAGCATTTTTGTAGGATCCAATTTTAATTCTATACCCTTAAACAACACAAGGGCAAGGCCATACCAATGCCTTCCTTTTTGTGATGTTTAAGGGTATCATGCTTTCCCTGGAGGTCTTGCCTCACAAGAACTATTTTTTTCTTGATTCTCTCATGAATGTGGATATCAATGGCAATGTCAACGTTTGCAGCCCATCTCTAATCACATTGAATTGAGTGGCCTGGGAGGACATTTCAGAGGGCTGTGCAAAATTAATCGCAGTAGTGTGGAGTCAGGTATAGACCAGACTGGCTAAAGATGGCATCTCTCCTTCTCTGAAGGAAGTTAGTGATCCAGATGGGTTTTTACAATCTTTTTTACAACTGCCAATGTGGTATACTGCATCCGCTGTACCCGTTGTGGCTTCCTCTACATCGGGGAAACCAAGCGGAGGCTTGGGGACCGCTTTGCAGAATACCTGCGCTCAGTTCGCAACAAACAACTGCACCTCCCAGTCGCAAACAATTTCAACACCCCCTCCCATTCCTCAGACGACATGTCCATCCTGGGCCTCCTGCCATGCCACAGTGATGCCACCCGAAGGCTGCAGGAACAGCAAATCATATTCAGCCTGGGAACCCTGCAGCCCAATGGTATCAATGTGGATTTCACAAGTTTCAAAATCTCCCCTCCCGCAACTGCATCCCAAAACCAGCCCAGCTCATCTCCGCCTCCCTAACTTGTCCTTCCTCTCACCTATCCCCTCCTCCCACCTCAAGCCCCCCCCCCATCTCCTGTCTACTAACATCATCCCACCCCCTTGACCTGTCCGTCCTCCCTGGACTGACCTATCTCCTCCCTACCCCACCACCTACACTCACCTTTACCGGCTCCATCCCCGCCTCTTCGACTTGTCTGCCTCCTCTCCACCTATCCTCTCCTCTATTCGTCTTCTATCTGCCTCCCCCTCTCTCCCTATTTATTTCAGAACCCTCTTCCCCTCCCCCATTTCTGATGACGGGTCTAGGCCCGGAATGCCAAGCTTTCCTGCTCCGATGATGCTGCTTGACCTGCTGTGTTCATCCAGCCCTACACCTTGTTATCTTGGGTTTTTACAATGATAGTGATTGATGATAGTGTCATGGTTACCGTTGCTGAGACTAGCATTCAATTCCACATTTGTTCATTGAATTTAAATCCATTTAGCTTCCATGGTGAGACGTGAATCTATGTCCCAAAGAGTTAACCTAGGCCTCTGAATTACTATCAAAGTAACATTACACCAGTGTCTCCTTTTACCAATCAGAGGCTAGCATTTCTTGCTCAGGAGCACCACTGTGGAATCCATGGTTGCTGCAGCAAGGAATATCCCAAGAGTCCCTCGAATACAGAATGATTCAGCTCAGTAATGTTGCAGAGGAGGTCCATGGAGTGGGAGTTGGTGTCAAGCACTCATCCAAGAAACTAGGGGAGTATTCTTTTAAACATCTGACTTGTACGTCTTAGATGACAGAGCAGCTTTGGAAAGTCTGGAGGTAAGTTGCTTGCTGCAAGATTCTTAGTCTCTGGACTTGCTGTTGTAGCCACAGGATTTATATGACAAGACCAGTTCAGTTTACGGTCAATGGTAATCCCCAGGATATTGACAGTCATGGATTTAGTTATGGAAAGCCATGCCAAGGAGTGATAATCACTTCTCTCTGGTTGGAGACAGTTATTGTCTGGCTCTAGCATGTCACAAATGTCATATGCCACATGCAAACCAAACCAGGATATTGTGCAGGTCTTGCAGCATTTGGACATGGACTGCTTCAGTATGTTTGGTATCACAAATGGTGCTGACCATTGTCCAGTCATCAGCAAATGTCCCCAACTCTGACCTTACAATGGAGGGAAGGTCAATAATGAAGTAGCTGTGGATGATTGGGCCTTGGACACTCCACTGACAAACTACTTCAGAGATGTCCTGGAACTGAGATGACTCACATTCAACAACTTCAACCACATTCCACAGCCTATTGGTCATCCTGCATGTTCACAAACTTATCTGGAGCAGTCTGCTGAGGCCCTTAAACCATTGCTTCTGAAGCTGTGGGCCATGACCCCCACTGCATTTGGCAGCCAGAAGTCACATGCTCCAATGCAGCAATGACCAAGAGCTAAAATGCAAGACCCTTTAAATCTCATAGTTATTATTTGATATTTGGCTTGGCCAAACTGCCCAGGTTAAACTACCACTAGTTGTCCATCTCAAGTGAGAGAGGAGACCTATTCTGCTGTATATTTTTGAAGTTATTTTCTCCTCAATGTGTTCAGAGTTGTTATTACAACCCTCTGGAATGGGTGAGACTTGAACCCAGGCCTTCTGACTCAGAGGTAGGGACATGACCATTACACAACAAGATCTTGTGTCCTCAGTTTAAAGCATTGAAACTGAGGTACTGCCGGAAGGGTGCAATAAGCTGTGAACAATTCTAAAGTCACAAGTACTCTTCACTCACAAATATAAAAGGAGCCCCAGCACCTCCAAGCATTTAGAGAGAGAGGTCTGACCCACAGGTGTTGGATTGTATTATTTCACACCTGTAATTCCATTTCAGTTTTACTCCCCTCCCTCTTTCCTGATCATTGTTACACTGCTCCTAGTGGGCAGTGCTTGGATAATTATCACTGGTTAATTATCATCAAAAATAGAGAAACTGCCTCATTGCTTTTGGGATCTACTAGTCTGTAAAAAAGGGCTCAAATAAAAGTACTGCAGATGCTGGAAATCTGAAGCAAATGCAGAGAATGCAGGAGAAACTCACCAGGTCTGACAGAATCTGTGATGAGAGAAAAACAGAGTTAAATTTTGAGACCGTTATGACTCTGTTTCTCTCTCCACAATTGCTGCTAGATCTGCTGAGTTTCTCCAGGATTCTCTGAGTTTGTTGTAAAAAAGAAGGCTACAGTTGGACAGCTTGATTTGCATCACATCCACAAGCATCCACTCCCTCCACCACCGATGTTCAGTAGCAGCAGTGTGTACGATCTACAAGATGCACTGCAGAAATACACCAAACAGCCTTAGACAGCACCTTCCAAACCCATAACCACTTCCATTTCGAAGGACAAGGGCAGCAGGTATGTGGGAACACCATTCACTGCAAGTTCCCTTCCGAGACACTCACCATCCTGACTTTGAAATATATTACCATTTCTTCAGCATCACTGGGTCAAAATCCTGGATTTCCTTCCCTAAGGAGATTGTGGGTCTACCTACAACACATGGACTGCAGTGGTTTCAAGAAGCTCACCATCACCTTCCAAGGGCAATAAATGCTGTGTCCAGTCAACAACTCCCACATCCCAAGAGTGAACATAAAAGAAAAGTAATTCATTTGGAGATGGTAAGAACTGCAGATGCTGGAGTCAGAGATAACACAGTGTGGAGCTGGAGGAACACAGCAGTCCAGGCAGCATCAGAGGAGCAGGAAAGCTGATGAGCAGGAACCTGAAATGTCAGCTTTCCTGCTCCTCTGATGCTGCCTGGCCTGTTGCGTTCCTCCAGCTCCACACTGTGTTACCAATTAACTTGAATTGTTTCCTAAGCAGAGAAAATGCAAGCTGTATTCTATCTTTTAGCTATTGCCAGGTATTCTCCCCCACCCCATGGTTTCATGTTATTTTATTGCTTCAGGAGGCCTCAGGCTTCTCAGTTTTCAGAAAGTTGGACTTTCTAACGGCAGTGATGAGCGATCTGAAGTGGGGTGTTGGCTGCAATGGATTTGCAATGTTCTCCTATCCCCTTCCCTAGAGGACTCCCCAAACTTGCCCACCCAGTTTGGGGCCGAGTGTGCAGCGTGGAGCTGAACTCTGCAGCCTGCCAGCTTCCGTCCTGGGCGGTGGCGAATCCCAGTTTAAAAGACAGGAGGAGGGGACACATAGAACACAAAACAAAGATCAGGGGGCAGCTTCTATGGCAACCCAATGGATCATATTCCCCTATTTAGAGCGCATGAGAAAAGCAGAGTGCTCTCGACAGTCAGCAGCTTTTCTCCTCTAATTTACAATAGAATCTCTGCTGAGGGAAAGGATTCGAGTACCGTTTTGTATCAAAAGGATGAAGCCGTCTTGATTTTTTTTCTTGTTAAATTTTTGCCTTTTATTCTTTGCTTTCAAGTGCACGGATACTCCCTCTATTTTTTGGGGACTTGCACGCCTTTTTGGATTTGTAGCCTGTGAACTCCTGGTGCCTTTCTGAACCTCATGGCCGTGGTGGGTGGGTGGGCGAGGGCTCAGAAGAGGAGGGGGGGTAAGCGTCCGGATTTCCAGCGCGTCCATAAAGGGAAGGGGAGGGGGAGGAGAGGGGGAGGTGGGTGGGGAGGGAGAGGGGTGAGAAAGCTTGTCTCCGCTCAGTGCATCAGGAGCTAGAGATGTGGCAGGGACCTGAGAGCCCGTGGATACTGTGCATATCTGACGGCGGAGCTGCATCCACGTAGCAGGGGCACTGGGAGGCTCCTAGCCGAGGGGACATGGACAAACTGGCTCCTTCCATGCGCAAGAGACTCTACAGCCTTCCGCCGCCGACTGGGGCCAAAGCTGGAGCAGAGGTGGAGGAGGATAAAGACGGAGACAGAGAGGCAGCCAGGAGGAGTTTCAAAATGAGACCCCTGCCTTCTCCCTCCGGAGGGGTGACAAGGCTGGCGGGGGAGCCTCTGGCTGGAGCTGGAGGACAGGATAGCAACCTCTTGGAAACCGAGCTAGGGAGGACGGCCAAGAGCAGCAGCAGTACTAATGGGGACTGCCGCAGGTTCCGGGGCAGCTTGGCCTCAGTGACCGGCCGCACGCTCCAGGGAGCCGGGCTGGCGGATGACAAGTGCCTGATCGTAGAAGGGGACTCCAGCCCTAGCGAGGACACCAACGCCGGTAGCGAGGGATCCGAGGCGAGTCCCCAAGCCGAGCCCAGCTCCGAACCCGAGCCGGGTCTGGCTTTCTTAAAAGTGGACACAGCCGATCAGATCCTGCTGGAGGACGAGCTCCGGGCTAGCCAAGCCGGCTTCATGCAAAAACAATTCGGGGCCATGCTTCAGCCGGGAGTCAACAAATTCTCTCTCAGGATGTTTGGGAGCCAGAAAGCGGTGGAGAGGGAGCAGGAGCGAGTCAAGTCGGCCGGGTTCTGGATCATTCACCCGTACAGCGACTTCAGGTAACCCGCCGTCTCTATATTTTCAAATCACTTTAAAAAAAAAGTTCATTCCCGTCTCTTTCAATAAGCGATAAGGAAATATCAATTAGATCCTACAAAAAATGCAAGAACAGGAGGGAACTAAAATTTCAAAGAAGGGAATTGACACGAGAAATAGATTTCAAATAGTCCATTTCTGTGTGATGTTGAGAGTTTTATTGTATAAAAGCTGCCCTGAAAAAAAAAGATAAATCAAGCGTGAGGATTTGTCTAGGGGCCTGGAGAGGTTGGGGGATGTCCATTTCAATATTGTTAATGCAACATATGTTACTTTGGAAAACGGTAAACAAATGTGCATCTTGTGAGAGTTCGTAACTAGAGGGATACAGTTCTACCCCGTACTTTACGGGCGAACGTTCTGTCAAACTTTTGGCAAACCATGCCCTTCTAATGTTTGCCAGTCAGTTCTGGTCATTTTTAAAGTTTGCCCAGAATTTGGCAGCGATCACCATTGCATGTGTCCTTGGTTGTTTATGTCAACACACCTCCACTGGGGATTGCTGTTCCGATCGACGTACCCTTACATTTACGTACATTGAATGCAATGATCTCGTTCTTTGGTTTCACCAGTCACTGTCCATCTCGCCCACCCTCTCTGCACAAGGTTCCCTCCTATACCCATTCACGGGCAAAGCCACACACAAGGCAGTCATGTATGGCTGACAGAAGAGAGACAACTGAGAGGTTATGATGCCCGACAGTTAGACAAAACCTGACACACTCCAAACGCTTCGGGCTGGTTATGTGTTAGAAAGTGCAATGGGGTGTGGGAGGGTGGGTAAGGAAGGTAGATGGGGTATATATAAAAAGAACTCTGCGCGTTAAGGCCAAGAGGATAGGCAGGGCGCGCTCCCAATAAGGAAAAGCGGTATTGGTGTGGTGGTTGCTGTCCGCGGTGCTGAAAGTATGTCGCTCTCTCCATATCTCGGCGGCCTCAGCCCCTGCGATTTCGCCAATGCGTAGTCTCGGGACTCTATGCAACTTGCACCGTGACAGAGTCATGAGCACCGAGTTCATTCCCGAAATAACGCGGATTCCCTTCGGAACAGGCGGTTTCAAGAAGTGCGCTCCACAATGAAGGGCGCCACCAGCAACCAAACCAAGTTAGCGTCCTGGAGGCTTGACAAAACAAGAATTGGAGCTGGGGAGGAATCGGGGGACACTTTAAATCTCGCAATGTGATGTCATTATCTTGTAGATTTGAAGGTTTTTGAAAACTTAGCATGGTAGGACATTAACGTGGGTATCTGATTCCCATATGTGACCCATCTTTTGTCGGTTTCTGTTCAGATGGCCCCTGGGGGATGGTTAGCTCAGTTGGTTGGACGGCTGATGTGCCATACAGAGCAACACCAACAGTGTGGGTTCACTCCCCTCACCATAAAAGGATCTGTCTTGCCCCTACCCCGGGCGTGGTGACCCATAGTTTAAAACTCACCACCAGTGGTTTCTCTCTAATGAGACTATGGTACCTCTACCTACATGGGTATTGTTATTTCTTGGGCGATTAAACTGTCCATGACCTTGAAACTTACGCTCAGCCGTGAGCTCTTCTCATGTTTTACACATTCCAGTGCTGAAGAGGACATCTCACGACCTCGTAGGAGTCTTGCCACAGTCTGCCCTGTATTCTGTTTGTTTCTCTTTTACAGACGCGCGTATAGTGGCGATGACTAGACTATATCTTATCCCGGTGTTCGGCTGGCAAGGCAAAACGAAGTAGCTATACTTTCCAACTGTTAGCTGAACCCGAAGAGCCAATGCTTGAGATCACTCCCATTACCTCATAAGGTCCGGCAAATGACATATCGTGTCATTTTTGGCTTACAGACCAGTGATGAAATTGATGCGCCTCTTATATTACCGGAAATGTTGACTCGTTTATCCACGATTCTGTTCGACTTTCTCCTCTGAGTCATAGAGTCATGCAGCAGGGAAACAGACCCTGCGGCTAAAGCAGTCCATGCCCAACATAATCCCAAACTAAACTAGTCCCATCTGCCTGCTCCTGGCCCATATCACCCAAACCCTCTCCTATTCATGTACGTATCCAAATGTCTTTTAAATACTGTAATTATGCCCGCCTCCACTACTTCCTCCGGAAGTTCATTCCACACAAACCATCCTCGGTTTAAAATAAAATACACCTCATGTCTTTGTTAAATCTCTCCCCTTATCTGCTTTATAGACTGGCCACGTCCAATACACGGTGAACTACCAATGCGCAACATGCTTCCCATCTAATGTGCATTAACGACATAACAGGGAGGAACACCGCGGCGTTTTTGGCACTTGATAGTGAAAAATTGAACAGTATAAAAACAACCTCAACAACTTTACTTCAATTGAAATCTTAAAATGATCTAATTCTCCCCGAAAATAAAACACCATGCCGGACATTTCTTGTGAGTGTAGCTACTGTTGACTTTGAGACAACGCGTTGGCAAGTCATCTTCACCTATGGAGATATTCATGGTCTCACAGCCAACCAGAAGATAAGTTTAGCCGACTTCTTCAAGCAGTTTTTCCTATGCCTTATGTAACATGTAGGAAATAAGTCCAGTTTAAATTAAGCAATAAGCAGTCATACCTGGAATTATGAGGGCGTCATTAACATGTTCTTAAACAGGTCAAAGTTGAACTCATGGTCAGCTAAATTAGTTTCTGTGTCCACAGCTTTGTTCACATTTGACCTTACTGTATTTACGTAATTTGATATTGGAGAAGTCATCGTTTCAATCTGATTTAGCTTTAACACTTATTACAAACGCTTCCTAAAGTTGAAACCATGCTGTATGTGCAAACAACTGAGGATGCAGACTTTAAACCTGTTGTGACAGCTCTCAGCATAAAAAAAACATATTGTTCTTTCAACCACGCGTTGTCCCAGCTGATTACACATTAAATGTTCCGAGCAACATTGATTGTAAAGCTAGGCTGTAGTTTAATGAATCACAGACAATTTGAGTGCGATACATTTCATCATCTCCTCTTCATGTTTAATAAACTGCAGGGTGGAGTATGTAGGAAACACCGCCGTTTCATTGATATAAGTGAGAGGCAACTTTGCTTCACTTGTCCTGAACATGCGAATGGGAAGGCTTCGGTAATGAGCCTATTTTAATTCGAAGGAAGTGAATTAAACGCGGGGCCTGTGTATACAATTCATCCTGACACCTTAGTGCTGTAT
Organism: Ginglymostoma cirratum; assembly: GCA_024137785.1. NCBI lineage: Eukaryota > Metazoa > Chordata > Chondrichthyes > Orectolobiformes > Ginglymostomatidae > Ginglymostoma > Ginglymostoma cirratum. Next base: position 11,115,039 of record JAHRHZ010000081.1, read on the forward strand.
CGGGGAAATGCTGCACTGCCCGCGATACCGGCTTTTCAAAGGCGCGACACAATAACACGTTGTGTGCTTAATAACGTGGATGCTAAAGAGCCCATGTCACTTCATTGGAAAAAGAAAGACGTGGTTGTTCGCTCATTGCTCCTCAGTTATAAATCACTGAAAAACAAAAATCTGAATATTGTCTCGTTGCTGTTTATGGAACTTTGTAGTGTGAAAATTGACTGATCTATTTAACAGTGGCAACATTTCAAAAGTACTTTATTGGCAGCAAAAAATCTCGAGACATCCTAAAGTTGTGCATTGCATTACATAGATGTCAATGAGTTCATTCTTTTCCTTACTGGAGGGTAACACATAACAATTCATGAAACAACATTGACTGATGTACATGATTTTAGCTTGTTAATTTCAAAACATCCACACAGGGACAGATCATATAAAAATTAATTCACACTGAAGAAATACTGCATTTCAGGGCCTGCAAGAAATCTGCTCTGTTTAGATAGGCTGGGACTTTTTTAACTAGAGAAAGGTTGAGGGTTGACATTATAGAGGTTTATAAACCCATGAGGGGCATAGATAAGGTGAACAGCAAAAGTCTATTCCCTATGGTGGTGGAGTTCAAACTAGGGGGTTTTAAGTTAAGAGGAGAAAGAATTAAAAAGGACTTGAGGGGCAACATTTTCACACAGTGAATAGTTAGCACATAGCCAGAGGAAGTGGTAAATGCAGATACAGTTACAGCATTTAAAAGACATTTGGATACATGCATGAATGGAAAAGATTTGGAGGGGTGTAGACCAAACACAGCCAGGTGGGACCAGTTTAGTATAGGGAACATGGTCAGCATTGACTAGTTGGACCAAATGATCTGTTTCCATGGTGTGTGGCTCTATGTGTTGCAGTAGAGAAAATGTAAATGAGACAAAGGATTCATTTTGGAGGCCCACCCCTAATGGTGTGAAACTGAGCAGTAGTAGAAGAGGCCTGGTATTGGGACACCAGTCTGGTCTGGCAAGTGATATGATGTTTAACAATAAATTTGTGGTGCAGTTGCAGTTTCCTTACCTCTGGTCCAGGAGATCTAGCTTCAAGTCCCACCTCATTCAGAAATGTGTAATAACATTCCTAAACAGGTTGATTAGAAAATATAGCAATAAATTTAATGAACAGCAATAAAGAATGACGAGTATCATAAATTAATTAAAACAACATCTCTGAATATAAGAATCTGTGGAGATGTGATTTTATGATGTGAAAGAATCCAGGAGCTCTTCAATCCTGTGTTGGGGTTGGTGACTCTTTACCTGTCTCAGGTCGGAGGTCAGTGAGCTAAGGCCAGCTAAGCCCATTGAGGTCAAAATGAAACATGGACAAATGTTAAATGTCAATGTGAAGATACTAGGTTTGGAATAATTGACAGAATATTAATGCCATAGTTTGTAAATCTGAGGTTGTCAATGTTGAATTAAATACAGTTTAATTAAATAACTTTTTAAAAGTATTTCTGTAGATAATTACAGAGTAAACTGAATGCCAAACAGTAAGTGATGTTATAGCATCAATTAACAAAACTGTGACAAAAAAGGTTAAATCCTTAGATTTAACAAGCTCTTCCTAACTTTATTCCAAGAATAATATTTCTGTTAGCATCTTTATTTACCTTATAACCAATTCTCTCCCCTTCCCTTCCTAAATGTGTCAGCAGATTCCTTGCTAGGGTAAAGTTCCATAGGCACCAGCCACTCTCCATTAGCACATCTCAAATAGCAATTTATATAAAAAGGAAGAAAGACTTCCATCTATACCACACTTTTTATGCACATTGAATATCTCAACATTAAAACTAATGGTGCGCATTTTGAAATTCAGAGACTGTTGTTAACGAGGAAATGCAGCAGTGAATTTGCACTCAGTAAATTCTCAAAGATGACAATGTGGCAGTTACTGGATAATTTGTTTTTTTTTTAATGTTGATTGAAAGATAATTATTGACTAGGACAGCACTGCCTTGGGAACTTTTACATTCACTCAAAGCAGGCGGATGGAGCATTGGTTTAGATTTTTTTTAACATAGAGACAACACTGTAAACAGTGTAGTAGTCTCACAACAATCCTCTGGAGTGCCAGCTGTGTTTGCTTTCGCTTGGAGCTCCAAGCCCTTGAGTGGGTCTTGTGATTCAGAGTTGACCAACTGAGCCATGACTGACCTGAGAGATGCAATTTAATAATTTGACTTACTTGTGAATTTCAATCATGGGTACACTATCCTTGCACAATATGTACAGACTCCCCTGAATGAGGTTTTGAAGTGGGAGCTCTGATAAGCTTCTTCTATTGACCACAAGGTACTGGGAGCAATTATAGCACAGCTATTATTGTTATAGCTGGTTGAGGTCAGTGTGCACCAAAGTCATTACACAACAAACTTGTGGTGAACTTTATTGTTGTGGTCCAGTAACTCATTATTTCTGCTGCTGGCTGCATTTTATAAGGATGATCTTATTACACATGTCCTTATTTCAAAAGTGGAAATGCACTGTCTTTTAACAAGGTGCAATAATTCATTCAGTTTACAAAGTATTTTTCAGAATATATACATTTTGTTTGAGCGTAGTAAAGTATTTAAAAATAGCTATCCCCAGTTTTCAGTTTTAAAGTGCTAAAGAAGAATAAAAACACAAAACACAATCAGAAATTGGTGGAGAAATTCAGCAGGTCTAGCAACATCTGTGGACAACCGTTCTGAAGAAGGGTCCCTAGAACTGAAAGATGAATTCTGCTTTATTTCCACAGATGCTGCCAGACCTGCTGAGTTTTTCCAGCAATTTCTGTTTGTGTTTCTGATTTCCAGCATCCACAATCTTTGCTCTTTTTCTTTTGTGTAAAATACAAAACATATATTTACAAAATGTGAAACAATACAGATATTAGTTATTCTCGTCCTCAAAAACAGGAATGATTCAGTTTTTATTACCTTTCATACCGTCATTGCTGGTGGTTTACATTTTTCCTGAAGTAATATTCCAAAAGAAAGGAATAAAGTTCTATCAGATGACAACTGCACTTTTGTTCGGATTTCCACATGTAGGTTTTCTTCTGTCAAAGGGCATCCTCTTCACAGTGAATATCTGCCACTGTCCCTTTGAAACTGGCCAGTAAGAGGCCTCTAAGAAATTCCTAGGGCATGTCTTCTCTCTAACAATATGTCTGCAATTAGGAAGTCAGTCTTGGGAAATGTGAAGAATGAGCCCATTCCCTGTTAATTCAAATATTAACATATAAACTTTGACTAGGAGGGATCTGTGCTTCAAATATGCAGACAGAAATCTTTATTCAGTGTGATATAGAGACACAAGCAAACTCCATGAGTTGGCAATCAGCTGTTTCCTTCCCACAATATATCCTTCGCGTGCTCAAAGCTGTCTTCTGTACTTTAAATTGATAGTTCAACAAGCTCTGGTGTCTTTTTTAGAATACGAAGGGCAACACAGGGCCACTGTGAAATTGTGATATACAGCACAAATTTGATCATTTCAAAACATTGCCGACTAAGAGAAATATCAGTTATTAGGACCCGAAAGTTATTGGAACAGATGTGTAATGATGGCATTTTAGTCCATTTGTAGTCTATAACCTGTGGGAGTAAGGCAATTGAGAATGTGGACCTTAGGTTATAACTCGTGACACTGAATGAATAACAGACCATGAATGATGACTAATCTAATCGCTGTTTTCTGTGGATGTGGAAAGTTAGATTGATGGTGTTTGGTTATAAGTAGCTTTCACTTAGTATTTCCCAATGTCGAGCAGAGACATCCCTTCCTCAGCCACAACCTATTATTAAAGCAGTGGAAATTCATGAGGACTATAACCACAACAAAGAAGGTATTAAAATGATGTTTGAAATTTATAAAGTTAGTTCAAAGACTGTTTTTCCCATGCCATTAATGTTGCCCATCTCCACCAATCCCCAACACATTTTGTGAATTATTTTATTCTCAGTATCTTGATTATCTGATCAATCATTGTGATGTCGAGCAGCCGAGCTCTGGTGAGAATTCTGCAAGTGATCTCTCACACTTGCCGTTCGGGTTCTGTTGCTGTCATTGCAAAGGCAATGACAGATCTTTTACGACATCTATCCCAGCTCAGATCAAGAATTTGTCATGCTTTTCAGTCAAATAATTGCGGATTTCATTTTTCCATAGCGTAACTGAGTTTTAGACAAGCTGGTGTACAGGTGCAAGACTTGAGGTGGCATGATGGCATAGTGGTTAGCACTGTTGTCTCATAATGCCAGGGACCTGGGTTCCATTTCAGCATCAAGTGACTGTCTGTGTGGAGTTTACAATGTCTCTCTTTGTCTGTGTGGGCTTCCTCCCATAGTCAAAAATCGATGTGCAGGCTATGTGGATTAGCCATGCTCTAATTGCCCATAGTGTCCAGGGATGTGTAGGCTAGGTGGATTAGTCATGGGAAATGTAGGGTTACAGGGATACGATAGTTGGGTGGGTTTAGGTGAGATGCTCTTCAGAGACTGGGTATGGACTCAGTGGGCTGAATGGACTGTTTCCATACTGTAGGGATACTATGACATAAAGATAGTCAGGAGACCCATGGAATCTCCAGTTTATAGTTGACAAAACTTCAGCAGCCAATGAACCGATGAGGCCCAAGTTGCGGATATGGAAACTGAACCATTTTGTGTGGTGTGGGTGTGGATATAGGGTCACATGCTCATCTCAGGACTGTGTAGGACCATAGGTTTGTAAATGAGTGATGTTTAGGCTGAGACAGGCATCCAGAGAAGATGTTGGAACTGGTGGTATGGGTTCTGAGTTTGCAACAACTGATAATAGCCTCAGCCTTCCAGTATTTAGATGGAGGAAGTTATGGCACACAGCACATTAACAGAACGAGAACACAGGACCAAGGCTGAGTGAGTTGGTAGAGAACTAAAATTCTGTGACTTCTGCATTCACATATGATCTGATCCATCTGCAGATGAAAATTTATATATTATATATATTATATATATATATATACACACACAAGCTCCCTGATCAGCACATTTACACCCTGAGCATTACAGCGCTCAGATGATTTCCAAAGCACACTGCTCCATGTGCAGAACCATCCGTCTGTTCCAATAACACACCCTGAGACAGGAGCAATACTCAACAAGACTCAATTCTAACTATCAGGAGTTATTTGCAAATGACTAGGGAATCTTGTATCTTCCTCACTGAGGAGGATTTCACCTCTATCTTATATTGTCCAGAGCTGTGTGACTTAATGGAGCGAAACAGAAGTACAGTTCAATGAATCATCCTGTAAAATTTCCGATTTAACTGAGCCATTGTGGAAATACCATATCTATGTCCTGTGAAACAACTGCCCCTGTTAAGAATTCCCTTCTAAACACTTCTGACTCATGCCCATAGGAATGAGGAGTCAGGTTATACAAATTTATGTTTACAAAAAGTTAACAAAAAGATGATTAATATTTTATTTGCAACTAATGAGTTGACTTTACCTGTTACATAATTAAATTGGTTAGAGTTGAATTCTTAATCTGAAAGCTGATAGGCACTATGTCAATAAAGCAATCTGTGGTCTAAAAAATGTCATTGTATCAATTGGGCAATACTATTTTCCTGTGAGCAAAATGACAATGTTTCTTTTGGCTTTATATATCAAAGAAAATACATCCATATGTTTGTTCCAAACACCTAATGTTTTATAAACTGCCCATTGATATGATTCCAATTGATAAAATGGACATTGAGCTGCTGTTTGACCTTTAAAATCATCTTCTACCAACCTTTAATTGTTAAATTATTAATATTATAGAATACAAAAGAACTATGAACCTGAGGAATGTTGGTTTTGTTTGGGTCTGAAGAAAATGAGAATTCTCTGATTTGTGTCAAATCTTAAACTGCTTATAGGTAAATTTAATCTCTGGGTGAGGCGCATTCCCTTTTTCACACATTCTGATGCTGAAATAAATAATCACCTCACAATATCAAATCTACTCAAATGTCAAAATAGACATATCCCTGTAATAATAATTGCATATCAAAACAAAATGTAACTTGAATCCAGTTACTTATTCAGTAATTTGCTTTGCTTCATCTTATCTGCCTTAACATGTAGCCTTTATTTTAACTGTCGTCCATCTGAATACTTTGCTGTATTCTACTTATTCTAAATTGTTTTTAAGTGTCACAATTTTTCAGTGTTTGTCTAAACTATTTTCCCAATTCTTTCTCTTCTTCTTTCTCTCCCATTTATATTTTAGCAATGAAAATCATTCAAATTACAATGAATGACAATATTTTAAATTGTAGCAGCCACTAACATATGGGATAATAAAAAGCTGTTCTTAAATTATGAAACTGTCATTTTGCCTCAATATTCTGCATGCATTTATCATTTTTAGGAGCTCTTCATCTTAGCAAGATAATAAAATTTAATTTTCATCTTGGAACCCTGACCTCCATGTATTGTCCAGGGCTTCTTTTCATATCGGGAGACTTTGATTATTATGTATTGTAAAGAAATTATTTTATCCATTTGCAGGGTGATGGGCGTCACTGGTAAGGCCAGCATTTACTGCCCATTCCTAACTGCCTTTGAGAAGGTGATGATGAGCTGCATTCTTGAATCCAACTGGCTTGACAGGTCATTTCAGAATGCAACTATACATCTATGTCATTGCTGTAGATCTGCAGTTGAATATAGGTCAGAATGTGTAAGTATGGCAGATTTCATTTCATGAAGGAGATTAATGAACCAAATTGTTTTTTTTTAATGACAAATCAGTAGTTTCATGATCAGTAATACTAGCTTTTTATCATGGATTTATTACATTAATTGAATTTAAATTCCCCAGCTGCCATGGGAGGTTTAAACCTAGATCATTAGTGCAGGTCTCTAGATTATAAGCCCAGTAACATAAACACTCCACTACTGTGCCCCAGTAATATACAGTTCATGCAAGAATAGTGCGCCAAGGCAAATTAAAACAAAATTTAGATGTTTGCAAGAATTCAGTTAGGGACTGCATTTCCTCCATTTGCCAAGAGTGTTCATCCTTTCATGAATTATCACTGTGAGCAGAAAGGTGTAGAAATCTCCTTCCCCAGGTGATATTAACACACTACTTCTTGAGATTTCCTGCTCTCTATTGCAGTATCTTTGTGAATTCCCTTATATTCCTCCCTGCAATTATTCACTTATTAATGCAAATCTAAATAGAACACAGAAAAGATATTTAGCTGAAATACGAATGTCTGCTTGCAGTAGATGAATGCAGAGAACTGACCTGAAATGGATTCGTGTTCTGATAATCAGACCATGTATTGTGCTGTGTTCAATTGTGATACAAAAATAATCCTGTAGGTCTTGGCTTGGATGAAATACTTTGCAGGCCTACTGAAATTATTGAGTAAGATCTCTGTATTTTCAAGCATTATATTTTACATCACAATTAAAATTTGACAGCAGAAGTCATATAGATCAATAGAAGAAGTGCAAAACACATCTAATGCATATTTTTTAGTGTCTGAATGCAACCAAGGATTAAATGTTAAGATAACAGTTACCACACTGGTGAAAGGGGGATGATCAACTGAATGGGGCACATTTACAGTTTTGACTTTCCTTCCAGTCCTCTCCCTGTGATTTTCAGTCTGACTTTAGTTTTCATAGACAGACCAGCTCTCTTATGAATCTTTATTGACTGTCTGTTCGGATCAGCATCTTTCACTTAGCACATAGCTCATTGCTTAATTCAAGATGGCTGATTTAGCTCAGTTAGGTGGCTTGTAATGTAGGGTGATACTAAGAATGTGTTTGCAATTCCCACACTGGCTGAAGATGCCTTGAAGAATTCTCTTTCTCAGTCTCTTCCTCTTGCCTAAGGCAGGTTGACCCTCAGGTAAAGACACTACCATCTCTTTCAAATGAATAAGGTCTGGTAAGGTGTGTAACATTTTACTTAACCTCATCATTCACTGTGTGAATGATTAGAGAACACATGGCACGCTCACTTAATGCTCTCATCCCTTTTGAGCACAAAATAAGCCCCGCGTGAACAATAGACACAGGTCACATCAATCTACTAAGGGCTTTTAGTTAGAGCAGTAGGAAGCAAAAACAAACATCTTATCAATTGAGCATTAAAAGCAAACTGAACTGGCTTTTAAGCAAGCAGAACAAAAACAACGAAGGCCTTTGTGTTTCTTTTAGGAAAGCCTCTTCGTAATAATGGTGATCAGGACAAGAGATGTTGCCCACATTTTCTATTTGAACTCTGGCAAAAGGCAGAGAATCAAACAAATCCATGAGATATGGTGGTATGGTGATGACATCACTGGACAAGGAATGTAGAGGAACAGGCCAATGTTATCGGGACATGATTGCTAATCCAATTAATAAATGTGGAATTGAATACTAATCTCAGATCTCAGTAATGTTGACCATTGCAACATTAATTAATTATGGTAAAAAAAAATCTCCATCAGGTTCACTGATATCCTTTGGGAAAGGAAATTTGTCATCCTTACCTGGTTTAATATACATGTGACTCCAGACCCACAGCAATGTGGTTGACAATTAACTCTCTGAAATGACCTAGCAAGCTATTCAAGTCAAGGGCAATTAGGCATGGATGATAGATGCTGGCCTTTCCAGTAACAACCACTTCCCCAGATTGTTCCATTGAGACACTGCCCCTCACCCAACAAGACCAGCAGGTCAAGTCACCACGGCTTCCCAGCCAGGAAACCACTCCCATCCAATTTTCACACTTGCTAGAAGGGCAGGTATTTGAGCTGGTAGAGTGCTGAGACCCAAACTAATTGCTAATTAACCACGTAAGGGCCTAAATGGTTGGCAAGCTCTGAAGGGTCCTAATAGACAATCTTGAGTAGCACTTCGTGACTGAGGTAGCAAGGAGACATTAGCTGTGTATTCTCTAGGGGCAACTCGCCTAATTATTTTCTATTCTCACCATTTTTCTCATCACCACCAGGAAGGTAAAATGATGTCAATAGTCTTTAGATGAATGTAAATCTGCTGATGATTAGTCTTACCAAGAAATATTCTTAAAATTATTAGGGGTTGATGATGGTATTGTAGTAAAATCATTGATCCAGATGCTTAGCCTAATGTTCTGGGGTCATGAGTTCAAATTCCACCATGGGAGAAGAGGTCTTGTATGAGTCTCTATCACAAGAAGCAGAGTATTTGACAAACAGATGAGACTGAAGGCAAACAAGTCAACCTGGATCTGATAGCCTACATCCAAAGGATTTAAAGGAAGTAGCTGCAGAGATAGTGGGAGCGTTGGTTGAAATATTCCAGAATTCATTGAATTTTGGGAGGGTCCTGGTGGATTGGTTAAATGTTAATGATTCAAGAAGGGAGAGAAACAAAAAGTAAGAAACCAGGCAGTTAACCTAATATCTGGTGTTGGGGACATTTGTTGAAGACATAAGAAAACTTCAACAGATATAGTTAGGTTGAGTGACTAGGCGCAAAAACTGGGTGATGGAGTCGAACATAGGAAAGTGCAAAGTCATGCATGTTGGTAGGAAGAATCAAACAATAAGCTGCTTTTTAAACGAGAAGACTCTGAAAGAGGTGTAGTGCCCATGGATCTGGATGTTGTGTATGAAACACAAACAGTTAGCATGGAAGTACAGCAAGTAATTACAAAGGTAAATGGAATTTATTACGAGGGGTTTGTAATGTAAAATTAGGGAAATTTTGTTACAACTGTGCAAGGTGTTGGTGAGGCCATGCCTGGAGTACTGTGTACAGCTTTGTATTTAAGGAAGTACAAACAGGAATTGGAGAAGTTCAAAAGATATCAATTAAGCTGATTCCTGTATTGAAGAAGTTGACCTATAAAGAATGACTAAACAGGTTGCATTTTATTAATTTGAATTAAAAAAAAACGAGGGGTGAACATATTGAAACATACAAGATTTTAAGGGGACTTGACCGAGTGAATGTTGAGAAGATGTTGCCAGTAGAGGGAGGTTTTAAACCAGGAGACTTAGTTACAGAACAAGGAGACAATCATTTAAAACAGAGATATGAAGAAATTTCTTCTCCCAGAGAGTAGTGAATCTCTGGAATTTTTTTACCCCAGAGAGTTGTAGAGGCTACATCATTGCAAGTATGTAAACAGGAGGTAGATTTTTAAAATATTGAGGAGTTAAGGGGTATGAGGAGTTGATATAAAAATGGAGTTGAGGCTTGTGCTAATCAGACGTCATCTTAGTGATTGATGGCATTGGGTTGGAGGGACAAAAAGTCTTCCAGCTGCTCTTATTTCTTATGTTCTTAACAAAGGTGTAAAAAAATGATCAGAGGTACAGATAGAGTGGAGAGCCAGACACTTTTTCCTAGGGTGGAGGTAGCTATTATGAGGGGGCATAGCTTTAAAGTGAGTGGAGGTAGATATAGGGGAGACATTAGAGGTAGGTTCTTTACGCAGAGAGTGGTAGGGTCATGGAATGCATTGCTGGAAAAGGTAGTGGAGTCATTATGGTCATTTAAGAAGTTATTAGATGGGCATATGTATGATATGGATAAGGTAGGGGTGGTGGTTAGATAGACCTTAGGTTTAGGGTAAAAGTTTGGCAAATCATCGTGGGCTGAAGGGCCTGTGCTGTGCTGTACTGTTCTATTTTTTACGTTCTATGTTTAAACAAAAGTAAGCCCCACATTAGTAGTCCAGCAAAGCAATATTGTTTGAGAGCTTTTTACAACTTCTAACTTGCAATAGGCCTTAACACCTGCTGGAGGTGAAGACTACATTTTACCTCACCTCGGGGGAGATGAGTTATATTTTCAATTAGACAAAATGAGTTAGCTGGCTGTGAAGTAGACAATATGAGATTGGCATATAGCCACAGGACAAGGAGTTCCTAATACATCAAGACTGAAATCATTTTTATGAAATGTCAGGTCTGCTTTATCCATCGAAAATCACAAAGAAGAAGAGGCAAAAAAAATTCCATAGAAAATACGATTTTCGATAAAATTACAACTGAACACTTTGCTTGTGCCACTTTTGAAGTACAATTTTAAATAACATAATGTTGCAAAAAAAAAAGAAACTTTAAGAAAAGTTCATTTGGAATTTTACAGTTCCAATATTCTGGCAACAGGAAATAGTAGAAAAAAGATGTATTGTCCTGTTCTGAAGAACAGTCATACTGGACCCAAAATGTTAGCTCTGTTTCTATCTCCACAGTCGCTGCCAGATCTGCTGACTTTTTCCAGAAATTTCTGTTTTTATTTAATATTTATTATCTGCCAGATTTTGGAACCAATAACTTAAGCTGCAATATTCCAGCTCAAAGCGGAAATGAGTATAACTCCCTACTATCCAATTTACTTTGGGACATGATAACATGAAACAGCACCTCTAAAGGAGCTGGAGCAGCATGTAAGATTTTCAGGCGAGCAAAATCAGCTGACTTGCCAGTTGCACACTTGTCACTAAGCCGTAATGACAGCTTTCAGCACTTGCTGAGTCACAGAGAAAGGTGTAAATGAGCATGGCAATGTCTCGAGCAGATTTGGATGTTAATATAAACAGATTACAAATTGTTGCTTGGTAGTAGGAAATTTGAACATTGTTGAGAAATGGACCATGCTTTTGACACTTTTCATCTTGCACTTCACAGGACAGACAAAAGAATACCAAATTTCAAAGAGAGACGCAATTTATGATGCACGAAAGAAGGGGGCAAATTGGTTGGCATTTTGACTCTGATTGATTATATAAAACATATATTCATACTCAGGCATCAGTCCTCTGAAGGAGAAATGGACATCTTTGGGTATTGTGTCCTTCCTGAATTAAACAGAACCATGGGTTGATAATAGTTCCTGCTGCATTTTCCATGCCAACACCTTGATCAATTACAGTCAACTTGCTGACCAAAAGCACCCTTTTCTCAAATAGTTGCACCCTTGGAAATTTGGCATTCCTTCTGATGAGTGCAATATGAAAAGCTTTGATAAATTAAAGATGGATGCTGCCACTTAATGAATTACCTTCTTGTTATCACATTGCTGATTGTTGGAACTTGCTGTGTGTAAGTTGACTCCCTCATTTCCCATGGTATGATAATGATTATTCTTCTTAAACATTGCACTAACTGTAAAGTCTTCTGGTATTTCCTGAGATTGTGAAAAGCTCTGTACAGATATGCCCCTTTTCAATCATTGTAATTGCCCCTCTCAAGGATTGTCTGCATTTGTTTTGCAATTGTCAGCCCATGGTGCATGCACATGCTGTGCTCAACAATTAGCCTTGCTTGGTGTCAGGTTCAGAATGGATTTTGTTATTTTTGTTGTCATTGGAATAAACTTGTGAATTGTGTCTATTCATGCCTTCATTCATTTAGTTTTATTTCTGGGAAACTGTAATAATACCAACCCAAATATAGACTCATCAGTGAAGGCAAGAAGGAAGGGAAACTGTAAATTCTGGGATTCAGAAACAGGGAAATTTTGGAAATACACAGTAGGGTATCTAACATCTAAGAAGAGATGGAAGGTTAACAATGTTACGAATAGGGCTATTATTCAGAACTGCATTCTAATGAATAAGTTAGGGGACAAAAATACCACTTAAATGTTTTCAGTCATCTGAAAAAACATAATGCCTTTTGCTTGTACTCTTTAGCTGGAGTGCAGCTAACATGTCTATGGCTTTATGAATAAAGATCAGTCGATATGAACCATAAACCCAGGGGAATCCCTTAGTCATGAGTATCTTTGACCGACTCTGCATACTCACCAATCTCTCATTATTACAGGATTAGCTTGCATCAGTATGACAATTTCTATGCATAAGATTGCCAATATTTCCAGATGAAATCATAGTGTCTGCTTAATGTTTTCAGTGCTCAAACAAACTCAATTATTTTCCCCTGTCCTCTGTTATTTTACAATTTCATTATGCGAGCTGAGATTCACTTGATGGTTCACTTATTTGATGGTTCAGTAATGCATTCTATTTTATACAGCATGTGCTAAGTTTACAGGGACTGTGTTATATTTACAGGTGGGGCTGTTATATATACAAATAGAGATGCTGAATTTACAGGGGGTGTGCTGTATATACAGGTGGGATGCTGGATTTTTAGTGGGGTGTGCTGTATTTACAAAGGGTGTGCAGTATATAGAGGTGGGATGCTACATTTTTCGTGGGGTGTGCTGTATTTACAAGGGGTGTGCAGTACTTACAGGGAGTATGCTATATGTAAAGGATGTATCCTGTGTTTGCAGCGGATGTGCTGTATTTCCAATTCGAGATGACGTACTTTCAGTGTGGTGTGCTGTATTTACCAATGGCTATGCTGTATGATCTGTGGGATGCACGACTTTAACAATGGGTGTGCTGCATTTATAAGTAGACATGCTGTATTGATAGGGGTTGTGCTGTACTTACAGCGGTGTGCTATATTTACAAATAGAAAAGTCTGCATGTACTGCCTTCATGGTGGAGTGTTCTATATTGCCTTCATGGTGGAGTGTTCTATATTAACAGAGATGCTGTATTTTCAGAGGGTGTGCTATCTTTACAGAGGGTGCGCCATCTTTGCAGGAGTTATGTTATAATTGCAGGGAGCTGTGCTGTTTTTACAGGGGAGGTGCTGTATTTTCAGTGTGGTGTGCTTTACATACAGGGACTGCAGTATTTTCAGGGGCTATGCTATGTTTATAGTGGGATGTGCTGTATTTACAAGGCAATGCTACTTTCACAGTGGGGTGTGCTGTATTTACAGGGACTACGCTATATTCACAGTGGGATATGCTGTATTTACAGGGGCTATGCTACATTCACAGTGGGGTATGCTATATCTACAGGAACTATGCTATATTCCCTGCGGGAAATGCTACATTCATCGAGGTGCTATGTTTACAAGTAGAGATGCTGTATTTCCATATGTTGTGGTGTCTTTACAGGGGGTAATATTGAATTGGAGGATAGGCTATATTTTGGTAACAGTGCTGTATCTTTTGTTGGGAGGGGTGTGTTGTGCTGCATTTTGGAAAGAGTTATGCCCTTTTTTTGTGGTGAGTGTGTGTGCTATATTTTTGGATTAGTGCTAGATCCAAGCAGGCTCCAAAGTTTGCAAAGAGGGAAATGAAGCTGAAACTTCATATGGAATAATGTCAGATAAGAGAAAGTGGCTGGGAGGGCTCAATGCCAACAGAGTCACCCTCTAGTATCCTGGATCAATGCTGGAAGAAGTACAATTCCCTCAAAAGCAGCGAGGAAGACTTCATGTCTCAGCAAGATACACTCCCACACCACTCTCATCAACTTTGTCCCCTCCACCCTTCACCAAATGGGCGATAGCATACACATCTCCCCCCTTCCAAGCACTTGCCTGCCCCTATCCTCTCTCCATGCCCCACAGTTAATACCGGCCTCTTCTCACATACCACTAGTTTAGAGTCACTTTGATTCTTCCTGCTTTTTCCAGCTGTCACATGGCACCCACTTTTCCACCCATCACTATCCCATCCTCATTCCATCTTTCTTTCCCTCACTATAAACTGTAATGTCTGCCTCCTTCCCCCTCAGCTTAGATGCTCACAGAATACTCACATTGGACAGTGGTCAGAATTTTAACTTCAGCTCCGTGTGAAAGCACTAAATGGGCAAAATTGTCTACACATTGCAAAGATAGACTTGCATTTATATAGTATCTCTCATGACCGCAGGATATCCCAAAAGGCCTCATGCCCAATGAAGCCCTTGTCAAGTGTGGTCACTGTGGCAATTGTAGGTAACACAGCAGCCAACCTGTGGATAGCAAGATCTCAGAAACAGCAATGGGCTTCTGGGCCAGTAATCTGTATTTCATGCTCTGGGATAACCATTGACCAGGACATTGGGAATAACTCCCCTGCTTTTCTTCAGCTGAAATTTCATGAGTCCTTGACCTGAGAGGGTGTTTAGGCCATTATCTAAAATATGGTACTTCTAAAATTTCCAAAGGTTCCAAAAACACTTTGTATGCAATGAAGTACAGAGTGACAGCTGTTAAGTAAAACACAGGCAACCTTTTTGTTTTACACAGCATGGTACCACTGAATGATTTACAGGCTGATCTCTTGTTGCTTCAGGTGTCTTGCTCACTAGGATATTGTTGAACTTGCTGCTTTGATGCAAACAGTGTCATAAAACCTTCAATGTCCACCTGAGAGAGTTTTCCTTCAATACTATATCACTGTGCTGATACGTCAGCATGTTCTAAGCTTTTGGGTTGGTGCTTTACCTTCAGTACTGCATTGCACTTGAGTGTCAGCCTGTACAGTGAGGTTATCAAGACACATCTACTGCATTGGAAGGTATAGCACCAACCCAGCAGCTTGGACCATGCTGACATATCAGCACAGTGATATGGTATTGAAGGAAAACTCTCTCAGGTGAACATTGAAGGTTGTATGACAATGTTTGCAGAAAAGCAGCAAGTTCAACCAATGCCCTAGTGAGCAAGACACCTGAAGCAGCAAGAGATCAGCCTGGAAATCATTTAGTGGTACCAAAACGGTTGCCTGCATTTTACTTAACAGCTGTCACTCTATACTTCATTGTATATGAAGTGCTTTTGGAACCTTTAGAGAAATTCAGTGATTAAATGCAAATTGTTCTTCTCATTTATCCCATTTAAAGGAAACAAACAACAACATGTTTGGCTCTTATTTGCCAGCGTAAGTGTCACACTTTACGTGAGGAACTTGATCTCACAAAACCTGGTCATTTTGGGGTGTTCCCCAGAATCGTGATACCCTGATTATACCCTGATTTTTGCCTTTCGGCCACTTTAATCTGCCTCTGACATGCAATCATAAATAATGGGAACATGACTGCCACTTGACTGGACAATGGTTTCATGCTTATCTCTACAAAACAGTTTACAGCTCCCCACCCCTACTTCAAACCACCAACAGGGCAAACTCCACAGGGAGGAAACTAGGCAAATCGTGAATTGAGTTGTGGGTGTAAAACTGGCAGAGGTGAATTGGCTGATCATTTCTCTTCTCAAGCTCCTATCTCTATCTGTCTGATGGAGCAGCAAACATAAACCTCCTACTGCTGGGCCAAGCCAGCTCTATTTCTTAGATAACAAGGTGTGGGGCTGGATGAACACAGCAGGCCAAGCAGCATCATAGGAGCAGGAAAGCTTGACGTTTCGGGCCTAGACCCTTCATCAGAAAATGATGTGTTGCGAACCAACAGATCTAAGTGAACCCCTGAAACAGGCAGGTGTCTTGGATACTATTGCCAGTGTCAAACAGGGTAATGAGGCCTTTAATGCCCTCTTCCAGGTGCGGATATTAAAAAAAATCCTCAATTCCTCTGTACGTGGGTGCAATATGAATAGTTTTTTTTTGGGATGAGGGTGTAGCTGGCTAGGCAGCATTTATTGACCATCCCTAATTGCCCAGTGGGCAGTTAAGAGTCAACCACATTGCTGTGGGTCAGGAGTCAGATGTAGGTAAGATCGAGTAAGGATAACAGTTTCCTTCCCTAAAGGGCATTAGTGAACCAGATGGGCTTTTCCCCTGAAAAAAATCATCATCAGAGTCTTAATTCCAAACATTTATTGAATTCAAATTCCAACATCTTCTGTGGCAGGATTTGAACCTGGGTCCCCAAGACATTACCTGGGTCTCTGGTTAATAACCCAGTAATAATGCCACCAGGCCATTGCCTCCCCCTAAATGGCTTCCTTTTAGAGTTGGTCAATTATTGGTATCATCATAGATATAAATGAATGGTTTGGTGGAATAGATAGAAAGAAAGTTTCCTTGTGTAGAGGGGTCTAGAACAAGGGGACATAAATAAAAGACTAAGCCATTCAGGGAGATGAAAAGAAACTCTTCTTCAAACAGAGAATTGTGAAAATTTAGAACTTTCTTCTCATAAAAGCTGTTAAGGCTGAAGAACAATTGAAAATGTCAAAATTGAGATTGAAGGATTTTTATTGGGCAAGGATCCCAAAAGCTACTGAACACAAGAAGTTGGAGTCAGAGTAGACTGCTTGTCCTCTCAAGCCTACCCCACCATTTGATAAGGTCATGGCTGATCTGACTGTAGTCTCAACTCCACTTTCCTATCTGCTTCCGATAACTCCTGAATCCCTTGTCGATCAGAAATCCATCGAGCTAAACCTTGACTATATTCAATGGCCGACTGCTGTCTGGGGAAGAGAATTCCTCACACTCACAATCCCACAATAAAAGAAGTTTCTCCTCATGTCAATTTTAAATGGGATACCTTTAACTTCGAAACTGTTCTCGATGTCCCCATCAGGGGAAACTTCCTCCCAGCATCCTCCCTGTCTAGTCCACAACTACAGTGAGCCATTGAGTTAAGCCATAGTCTAAATGAATGCCAGAACAGGCTTGATGGGCTGAATGGCCATCACTTAAGTTCCTAAGTTTCAAGTTTAAAGGCAGGTGTCTTGAAGGACCAGCCTAGGAATAAAGAAATTTCTAAGAGGAGCTCTACCAACAAGAACCTATCAGTGACAAGAGTTAAAGAGTTACCTTTGAAGCTGAGCTGTGACAAGTAGAACTTAATCCTGCCTTTAACCTCGCAACACTGAAATGGTTTTGGACATTCTTTCTACATGAAAGGCATTAAATAATTGCAACTCTCTACAGCAGCAACTGATCCATGACAGCAACCTGCGTGCTAAAGGAAAAAAAAAACAATATTGTGAAATCATTTTAATGGAAGTTGCTTCGTACAGCTTTTCACCTTGTGTAGCTGTTAACAAAAAAACCCCTTCAACTTGCAGCAATTTCTCTGAATCACAAAACCTCAAGGGCCAATTATGACTTTTGGTGCTAATCAGGAAAGTAGCCTGATTGCTTGCCTAGCCCACCATTGAACTGTTCTGAGTTGCTGAATTCCCTCCCACCAAATATGCCCCATGAGCTATCACGTACATTTCAGATTTATAATCTGTAATCTTCGAAACCACTCTAACTTCGGATTTGATTCCTTTAGATTGAAAAATTGCAGCTGCGGTTCCATTGTTGAAGAGAGAAGGAGGAAAGAACAAGAAATTATCGACCTATCAGTAGACTTTCTAACTATTGGCAGAGCTGAATGAGTACTTTAAAAAATCATGAGCTTAATAGCAAGAGCCAACATGGATTTGTAAATCTTGAGTCATGTCTAATGAACCTGACTGAGGAAATAACTAAAATATTAGATGGTGGAATGTCTGTGGATGTAGTTTACATGGATTGCCTGAAGGTATTTCACACAATTCCGAATTAGAGGCAGTTAGCTAAAATTAAAGCTAATGAAATTGAATTCAATTTAGTGACCTGTTCATCAGATTTTTTGGGTAAACAGGGAGCCTGATTTTCCCTGGGGCAGGGAAATAAGTTCAAGGCTATTTCTGGCTCTTGAACACACACCCCAAGAGAAGCAATCACTCATTTGGGCTTTTACTGTGATACTCCTTTAACTTGAATGGCACAAGGTTCCTGTCCAATTAAAGACAGCAGGTTAGCTTTCAAAGCAGGAGGACCAATCATGGGCCTTGCAGCTTAGGTGAGCGGCAAAAGAAGGCAAGATGTGGAGGTGCCGGTGTTGGACTGGGGTAGACAAAGTCAAAAGTGACATGACACCAGGTTATAGTCTGACAGGTTTATTTGAAATCACAAGTTTTCAGATCATTGCTCCTTCGTCAGCTGAAGTGGCAATGGAAGACAAGGAAAGAAGTGTTTACTTACAACATGGAGGTGCCCTAATTGATCAAGCAACTAAATTACATAATCATTAACTAAACAGCTAGAATATAGAAAGGAAAACTTTTATTAAAACTACACAAAGCATTGTTTAGGCAATGCATTGTACAATTTGGAGCTCCACACTTTATAATGGTTATATTGGCCTGAAAGGGAAAATTCAACAAATGTTGCCAGGGGTTAGATTAGAAAGATTAGCTCAAGGAAACAATGCTTTGATTCCTCCGAATATAACATGTTAAGCAGCTTTGTGACTGAGGTTTTCCTCAGTTTGAAAAGAGTTGGGGTAGATACAGAAAACATTTTTTTTTCTGCTAATGGGAAGCCAATGGTAAGAGGACAAAATCCTAAACTCAAATCCAGGCCATCAGGAGAGAAGTTAGGAAATATTACTTCATCAAATACTGCAAGAGAAATAAAAATCATTGATACTCGCTCAATTAGGTTTAAATCTGAGACTGTTGGACTTTTGTCAGCCAAAAGTGTAGAGAGATATAGAATGGGTGGGTAGACCTAGGAAACAGATCAGTTATGATCTAACTGATTGACACAACAGATTTGAGGGGCTGAATGGTCTACTTCTGTGCTGATGTTCCTAATGTTCTATGAGTCTATTTTCATTTGTTTGTAAGTGCTGTTTTGTTAGCCTAATCTCTCTTGTCTACATTTCTGAGGGTATGACCATGGAATTCTTTTGATTGATTAATGCTTATGGGCCAAGTATTGCAGCAGTTTCTGTAGGATTGCTGACCGTGAAACTCTCTCCCTCTTGCTGCCTGCCATCAGGAGTATTATAAGCATTCGCAGTCTGATAATGAATCTGGTTGGCCAGGCTTTGAATGCCCCTTCCATGGCCAACAAGTCCTAGCGTGGGACTTGAACCTGGAATTTCTGGTGAGACATTAGAGATGCTGTCACTGCATACAGAACCTTCTTACTAACATGATATATAGTCAACTAATGCCAACCTAAGGGCTATTCCTGCCTAGGGTACGATTACTTCAGCTCATGGTGGAACGAGAAAACTTAGTGTCCCTGACCCAGCTGGTTAACCAGTGCAGGCAGGTCTTCTGTTAGGGGTAGGGGAAGGCTAAACCTTCTTCTACGCTAATTTATGCATGATTGAGGGGCCAGTCAAAGTGTAGGGTTTGTGGCTGCTGATAAAAAAATACTAGACTTAGGTAATGTGGTATTAAAAGATTCAACACATATTTGTACACCTCCTGGTATATACATATATTACAGTCACAGGCACTTCAACGTCTAGGCTAATGCTAAGCAATTCAGTTATCAACAGTCACATACTTTCAACGGGTGCGTCATGCTTCAAGTTACCCCAATTAAGATGGAGTCAGAGACCTTTGTACCTTCAGGTCACATGACATATAGTAATTATGTCACATCCATCTCATAGGTATACTGCATGCTATCTATGAGAGATAACACAATATACGGCACCTACAATGTAGCAAATGCCCCAAGGACATTATCAGTTACTGCATAAAATGGCACATAACCAAAAAGGATCAGATAATGATGGATGGCAAAACACAGAGCCGGGTTTAACTGAGCATGTTAAAGGAGGAGAGAAAGAGACACATGTTTAGAGAAGGAATTTTGTAGCTAAGAGCCCATGGCTTTTCTTGCAAGTGAGTACAAGAACAAAGAAGTTTTGCTCCAATTATTCAGAACTTAACTGAAATATTATCTTTTTTGGTTGTTGTATTAAGAACTGTACTGGAAGTGATCCAGTGAAGTTTCATGAAATTAGTCCCTGGGAGGAGGGAGTGGCCGATGTGATGACAGGTTGAATAAATTGGGCTTATATTGTATGGACTTCAGAACAATGTGAGGTGATTTCATTGAAACACAATTGTTTCTAAAGGGACTTGATCAACACTGATGCTCTTTCTGCTGGCCGGGGCATCCTGAAACAGTAGCATAAAGTCAAGTTAAGGGGCCAATCATTTAGGATGAAGATGAGAAAAAATTTCTTCATTCAAGGAGTTGTGAATCTATAGAATTCTCTGCCCCAGAGGGTTGTGGATACCATTGTTGAAACATCATTATCAATAAAAGGCAATTCAGCCCATAGTGTCTGGCTGGTTCTATTACCTACTGCAAATCTCCTGCCTTTGCTTAATATTCCTGCGCACCATTTCCATCCAAATAATCATCCACTGTCCCATTGAATGCCTCACTTCACCCACCATATTTCCAGGCAGTGCATTCCATAGATTTAAGATTGCAATAGCCAGGTTTTTGGTCTCTGAGAGAATCAAGGCATTTGGGAAGCTGAGTTGAAGCCCCTGATCAGCCGTTGAATAGAGAAGCCATCTAAAGTGCCCCCGCGCCCCCCATCTTTACTTGGTCTGGCCTACATGTGACTCCAGACCCGCAGCAATGTAGTTAACTCTTAACTACCTTCTGGGCAATTAGGGATGGGTAATAAATGCTGCCTAGCCAGGGATGTCCATATCCCATGAGTGAATTAAAAAATTTGCTTCTGAACCCCATTCTCGCCATAACCCTTGATCCCCCTAATAATCAAGAATTACTTCTCTCTGTCTTAAAGATACTCAATGACTTGATGTCCACAGCTTTCTGTGGAAATGAAGTCTGCAAATTCACCACCTCTAACTGAAGAAATTCCTCCTCATCTCAGTTCTAAAGGGACGTCCCTTCACTCTGAGGTTGTGCCCTCAGGTCCTAGTCTCTCCTAGTGGAAAAACCTTCTCTACGTCTATCTAGGCCTCTCAGTATTCTGTCAGTTTCAATGAGATTCCCCACTTATTCTCCTAGATTCCATCGAGTAGAGACCCAGAGTTCTCAAATGCTGCTTGTCCCACCTCGTCCCTAGAAACCCAATGTGTGCTTCCATGGCTGGCATCTGCTTCCATCTGTGCAGAGCATTGTGATTGAGTTAACTCCACCAAGGCCAGTATCCCGTCACCAAGTTACCCTTTATTTACATGTGCATAGTACTTGGCGTCAAAGCCAGCTCTCATAGTTAACAGAAAGACTGACACTCTTCTTTATATCTGTCAGCCAGGGCTCCCTAATTGGACCAGGCTCTCAGCCCCCAATCAGGGAACTCATATTCTATGAGGTCCTCCTGGCTGACCCTGTCACTATCACTACAGTGATGACTGGGTTATTGTAGTGGGCTGACAAAGAATTACAGCCTATTTATGGAAAGGAGTGAGGTGACACAGGAAGAGCAGCTACTCAACATTATGCATAATTTTGCAGAGACAGGGTGTGCTATGGTTTAGCAGAACAATCAAAGCACTGTTTCCAAACTGACAAAAGCCAGAATCACTGTCAGGATAAAAGAAAGTCGTTATCTGTGTATGAGGGCGTAATCTTTGTTGTCTCCACAATATTTAGCATCCTGCAGCTAACTTCATCATGAATTAATACATAATGTCAAATGAAAATGCACGCTGAGACAAAGGTCATCTCTACTCTTTCCAAATGATGGACTGTCAGTGGCCTCTTTAATCTCCTGAAGCAGGTGAATAGCTGATTAAATGTTACTATACAGGAGAAACATATGGGACATTGGCTCCTTAAATACTCATTGCAAGGAATGTGACCTCATGCACAGACGGATATTTGAAAGGGTGGAAAAGAAACCTTAACGATTCTTGCTAAGGAAAGCTCGATTCATTATCTGTCATGCTTATAAATAGCCTGGACTTAGCAATTCAGGGGAACCATATTAAAATTTGCTGCTAGCATTAATTTGGGAGAATGACTGAAAATTGTGAACAAATGCAGGTCATAGTAAGAATGGGGCAAAGGGGGGCATCATGAGTGTAAAGAGTAGAAAAGCGAACAAATTTTAGTTTGGACATGCGCAGGTCAGTGAAGGTAGCAGTATAAGTAAATAAGATATTAAAATGGAAAACGAGATTCAAAGGCATCGAAGGCACAGTGGCTCAGTGGCTAGTACTGCTGCCTCACAGCACCGGGGACTCGTGTTCAACCCCACCTTAGGGTGACTGTCTGTGTGCTTTTGCCCATTGGCCCATGTCTGCATGGGTTTCCTCTGGGCATTCTGGTTTCCTCCCACAGTCTAGAGATTGTGTAGATTAGGTGGATTGACTATGGGAATTACAGGATTATGGGGATAGGGTAGGGGATGGGATGCTCTAGTGTGGGCCTGATGGGCTGAATGGCCTGCTTCCATATTATGGTGCACATGAAATTAATGCTGAAAAGATTTATGACTGTAGTATTGTCTACTGTTTTTGAACACTATTACAAGAAGAATATAACGTCAATGGAAAAGAAGGAGTGTGGATTTGCTGGAATACTGTCAGGGTTGAACAGTTTCAGTTGTGAAGAGAAATTGGAGATATTATAGATTTTCTTACTGAAATGGAGAAAGTCTAGAGTTTATGGAAAAATAATGATTGATAGACTATTGCTCCTCGTTGGCAACCTGATTTAAAAAGAGGTACATATTTTGGATAACAACAATCAAGGCGACATTAAGAATAACAAAATGTTTGTTTTACAATAAAGCAGAAACTTTTGGAGAAACTCAGCAGGTCTACCAGTGGAGAGAAAGCAGAGTTAATATTTTGGTTCCAGTGACCCGTCTTCAGAACTATTAGTGAATAACATAGTTGTACAACTTTGGACAGAATGTTGAATTCTCTCCAAGAAGCTGTTCGAAAAGTAATGCCCTGTCTGTTGATTTTTATTTGTGAAAGTGAGTTGGACAGTAAATTGTGAAACAGGAAATTGTTAATCTGGTATGAAGACCAGGTAGGAGAGTGGCATTAAATAACACGAACTGGACTTTATCCTCTTAACTCTCCACATCGTGAAATTTGCTCCCACATTTCAACATATCCTTTGTTCTGAGAAAGGGTCACTGGACCTGAAACATTAACTCTGATTTCTGTCCGCAGATGCTGCCACATCTGCTGAGTTTCTCTAGCAATTTCTGTTTTCTTTATTCCCTTCCCTCAGTTCCGCTGATTCAACTGCTGGCCACCCCATTACTGCCCACCATTGTAAATGCCATATTTTCCAATTCTCTGCCTAGAGAGGATGCCAGACCTGATGAGTTTCTCCAGTTGCTGTTTTGGTTTACTTCAGATTTTCAACATTTGCTTTTAAATCTGTTTTAGGTATGGGTTGAGGGATAGATGTTAATCAGGGAGAACTCTCTTGCTTTTTAAACTTGGGAGCTACTATGTCTGCCCAATGAAACAAACAGGGTCTCAGTTTAAACCCCTCTCTGAAAAGCAGCACCTCTGGCTGTGCAGTATTCCTTCAGTACTCCACCGAATGCCATAGTACTCGCATAGATTATTAGTTCAAGTTAAAGGCTTGTTTCAGGAGACGTAATACAGTAAATTTCAAAGATTGAGCTGAAGTGGGATGGCACGGTGGCTCAGTGGTTAGCACTGCTGCTTCAAAGTGCTAGGGACCCGTGTTAAATTCCACCCTCAGGTGACTGCCTGTGTGGAGTTTACACATTCTCCCTGTGTCTATGTTAGTTTCTTCTAGGAGCTCTGGTTTTCTTCCACAGACTAAAGATGTGCAGGTTATGTGGATTGGCCATGGTAATTGCTTCATGATGTGCAGGCTAGGTAGATTAGCCATGGGATATGTGGAGTTGCAGGGCTAGAGTAGGTGGTTAGGTCTGGATGGGATGGTCTTCAGAGGATTGGTGTGGACTTGATGGGCTGAATGGCCTGCTTCCACACTGTAGGGATTCTAAATGGCAATCCTGAACATAGTCAAGGATGTCAACATCATATTATTATGCTCAATATTCTGCAAGTGGCACTATAAAGTGAACTCGAGAATATGTCTAAATCATTTACCAGAAACTAACTCATTAACACTTAAAAGGTTTCACACACAAATACTGTTTTTGATTAAAATTGCATTAACTATTTCTAATGGGAATCCACAATATCTGCACCTCTGTGGAGGGAAAATACTTCTTTCAAGCGCTTGTCTTAAGCTTTGACAATTCGTTATTCATTGTTGCATTTCAATAACTTTAATACTTAAGTGACAAACATACAGGATATTGGATACTTATCGGGGATTAAAAAGCAATATCTTTGGCCTGTGTAAGGTACCATCGACAATGACAGCAACAGAATATTTGTAACCATCAACTAAGCTTACTGGCATGCTGCCCAAGCAATTCTAGAATTTCCTGGTGTATACCTAGCAACCTTTATTTAATAGCCTGATGTTGACACCCCAGCCCTCTACAACAGAGTGAGTATCTGATCTTGCCTTCTGGGTAAATCTTATCCCCACTGCTCTAAGTCCTGCATTCTTGTAGCCAATGACTCACTATGTGAAGACTCCCCTCTTCCAGCCTCTCATTGAAGTAGATACAATGCCAGACTGTTACTTTTGAGGGTCAGCTCAAGAGATGCTACACCTTCAGAAAGTCTCGCATCCTCTTCCTGAAGTGGCAGAATGGTCTCAACACTCCTGAAAAGCAAGGGAGAGACAAAAATTAGCTTTTATTTCATTCACGGGATGAGGGTGTCACTGGCTAGGCAGCATTTATTGCCCATCCCTAATTGGCCAGAAGGCAGTTAGCAGTCAGCCACATTGCTGTGGGTCTGGAGTCATATGCAGGCCAGACCAGGTAAGGATGGCAGTTTCCTTCCCTAAAGGGCATTAGTGAACCAGATAGGTGTTTCCTGACAATCATAAATAGCTTCATGATCATTCGACACTTAATGCAGATTTTTTAAAAATTGAATTCAAATTACGCCATCTGCCATGACAAGATTTGAACACAGGTTCTCAAAGCATTACCAGGGCCTCTAAGTTGATAGTCCAGCAATAATACCAGTAGGCTATTGCCTCCCCTCTAAGCCTGAAAGAGAAATGTGTGTTTGCTGAAAGGAGCAGCAGTTTGTCATGTTGTGGGTCTAGTATGCGATAGAAGCTAGAGGGGGTGGAAGAGACGGTGTGAAATGCCTTTTTGTCAGTTGCTGCATCTACTCAAGGCAGGGGTTGATAGATTTTTGGGTACTAAGGCAATTGTAATTGTAATGATGTTACATTGTGAATATCTAGTTCATTAATTACATGTTTTAGAACGTAAGTTTTAGTTTTCAGAACTAGATTTTTAACTGTAAGAAAATGTTGGGAAATGAAATATAAACAATTCTGATGTAGATACAACTGAAACAAGCCCGGGTTTGTTACACCTAACAAGTAGCCTGTGTGTCTTTCAAGATCAGAGCTGATAATGAAGAAAACTTAAGCAATGATTTAATGATCTTTATTCATCGTAATGGAGCTGGGGGGGTCTAGAAAGAGAGGGAGATCACATCCACGAGCAATAAAAAAAACACTCATTTGTATTTCAAGATCAAAGAGTTGTATTGAAGGTAAAATCATTGATTTGAATGATCCCGAAAAATGCCACATTGTCGTGGAAATAGTAATTCAGGGTTAAGCCTTGGTTGGAGGGCCTTTTACCCAATTTAGTTTTGTGAATTTGCTGACAGTAGCAAATAGTTTAAACTTTTTGAGGGAAGAGCAGCTGAAGGATTTTCCCTTGTTTCTACCTGGTAGAACAAATCCACAGTGGTGTTCAAAGTTTTGGCCAGAAAGCAGTCAGCTTGAATAACCAGATGGAAAGAGCTATGTGATCAGACTTAGAAGGGGTTAAAAAGACAGTCCATGTATATTCAAAGCCAGGATAAGGAGCTGAAGAGTCCACTGTCTGAAGCCTTTAAAAAGATTTAACAAATCATTTATCTAAAGTATAATGGAAAATCCTCACATACTTTAAGGACCAGCTTGAGTCCTGAGCATAATTTAAAATAAAAACTCTGGAGAGCAATGTTTCCATTCAAGAAAAGTGAATGAACCTTAAAAGTTTCAAAAGAGGGAATTCTTGGGGTTGGGATGTGAGACGAGTATAATCTTGAGAAAGAGTTTATAGCATAAGTACTTGTTATTAACACTACAGTGTTAATATTAGTGGCTCTTACTTTGATTAATTTTGTTTTAATGGTCCAATAATGTTTGTGTTTATTAAAACACCACGAGTCCTTGTCATACAGTTCTGTCAGTTAATTGCTGAAAGCTGGGATCTCTTTAAACAGTAATGGTATTAAATGTTCGGGGCATAATATCAGAATAATGAATTTGGTGTAAAAGGTCAGCTGTGATCTTAACTTGTTCTTTATTCATTCATGGGATGTGAGCTTCAATGGCTGGCCCAGCATTTATTGCCTGTCCCTAGATGCCCTTGAGAAGGTGGTGGTGAGCTACGTTCTTGAACAGCTGCAGTTCATTTGATGTAGATATTGGAGAAGAAGAACCAAGATTTTGATAGAGTGACAATGAAGGAACAATGATATATTTCCAAATCAGGCTGATGAGTGGCTGGTCTGGGAACTTGCAAATGGTGGTATTCCCATGAATCTGCCACCCTTGTCCTTCTAGATGATAGTGGTTGTGGATTTGGAAAATCCTGTCTAATGAAACTTATTGAATTCCTGCAGTGTATTTCTAGATGGTACCTGTTGCTGTTAGTGAGCATTAGTGATAGAGGAAGGAGTGAATATTTGCGGATGTTGTGCCAATGAACCAGGCTGATTTATCCTGGATGGTATCAAACTTTCTGAGTGTTGTTGGGTCTGCACTCATCAAGTAAGTAAGGAATATTCCACCACATTCCTGAGTTGTACCTTGTAGATACTGGTGAGGTTTTGGGGAGTCAGGCAGTGAATTATTTGCTGCAGGAATGTTAGTCTTCAATTTGGTTTTGTAGTCATGGTATTTATATGGCTAATCCAATTCAGTTTGTGGTTGACTATAACATCTAGGTTGTTAAAAGTGGGAGATACAGTGAAGGCAGTGTCGTTGAGGCGATGGCCCATTGGTATTATCAGTGGACTGTTAATCTAGACCAGATAATGTTCTGGGGACTCAGATTTGAATCTCGCCATGGCAGATGGTAGAATTTGAATTCATTAATTATCTGGAATTAAGAACCGAACGATGACCACGAATCCATTGTCGATTTTTGGAAAAACCCCTCTGGTTCACTAATGTCTTTTAGGGAAGGAAACTGTCATCCTTACCTGGTCTGGCCTACATGTGACCCCTGACCCACAGCAATGTAGTTGACTCTTAAAAGCCTTCTGGGCAATTAGGGATGAGCAATAAATGTTGCCTAGCCAATGCAACGCCCTCATCCAGTGAATGAATAAAGGGGAAAAAAAATTGAATCTCAAATGATAAAATTCTCTCTTGTTGGAGACAGCACTTGTGTAGTCTGAATATTACTTGCCACCTGTCAGCCCAAATCTGCATATTGCCCAGGTTTTTCTGCCTTAGAACATGGACTGCTTCAGCATGTGAGGAGTCATGAACAGTGTTGGACATTGTGTAGTCATCAGTGAACATCCTCACTTCTGATGATCTGATGGAGGGAAGATCATTGATGAAGCAGCTGAAGCTGGTTGGGCTGAAGACACAAACCCGAGGAACTCCCCTAGAGATGTCCTGGTCATGAGATGACTGACATCCAACAACCACGACCATCTTCCTTTGTGCTAACAAAGACTCTAACCAGCGAGGAGGTTACCTCTAGTTGACTCTATTGACTCTAGCTTTTTCAGAACTCCTCGATGTCGCACTCAGTCAAATGCAGCCTTAATGTTAACGACAGTCATTCTCACTACACATCTAGACCCCAGCTCTTTTGGCATGTTTCAACTAAGACTGTAATGAGGTCAAGAGCTCAGTGGCCATGGTCGAACCCAAACTGAGTGTCAATGAGAAGGTTACAGCTTGCAAGTGCTACTTGACAACACTACTGATGACTCCTTCCATCCCTTTATGGTGGAATAGGATCATAACGCTGAATACCTGACAACAACTTCTTAGGCTTTAGCTATACAAATATTCCTTTAGCTTTATTATTTTGCCACCTTGGATCTATGGTCAAGAGATATTGGGGGAATTTAAGTTTAATATCATTTCTGCAAGCAAACATATAGCTACAGGATTGTTGTTAAAGTGCATGGTTAAAGATAGCTCAATTATTTTCAATTATAGATAACAAGCATGGGGCTGGATGAACACAGCAGGTCAAGCAGCATCATAGGAGCAGGAAAACTTGACGTTTCGGGCCTAAACCCTTCATCAGAAATGGGGGAGGGGAAGAGGGTTCTGAAATAAATAGGGAGAGAGGGGGAGGCGGATAGAGGACGGATAGAGGAGAGGATAGGTGGAGAGGAGGCAGACAAGTCGAAGAGGTGGGGATGGAGCCAGTAAAGGTGAGTGTAGGTAGGGGGGGTAGGGAGGAGATAGGTCAGTCCAGGGAGGACGGACAGGTTAGGGGGGCGGGATGATGTTAGTAGATAGGAGATGGGGGTGTGGTTTGAGGTGAGAGGAAAAACAGGTTAGGGAGGTGGAGATGCGCTGGGCTGGTTTTGGGATGCGGTTGGGGGAGGGGAGATTTTGAAGCTTATGAAATCCACATTGATGCCATTGGGCTGCAGGGTTCCCAGGCTGAATATGATTTGCAGTTCCTGCAGCCTTCGGGTGGCATCACTGTGGCATTGCAGGAGGCCCAGGATGGACATGTCATCTGAGGAATGGGAGGGGGAGTTGAAATGGTTCACGACTGGGAGGTGCAGTTGTTTGTTGCGAACTGAGTGCAGGTGTTCTGCAAAGCGGTCCCCAAGCCTCCGCTTGGTTTCCCCGATGTAGAGGAGGCCACAACGGGTACAGCGGATGCAGTATACCACATTGGCAGATGTCCGTCCTCCCTGGACTGACCTATCTCCTCCCTACTCCCCCCTACCTACACTCACCTTTACTGACTCCATCCCCGCCGCTTCGACTTGTCTGCCTCCTCTCCACCTATCCTCTCCTCTATCCGTCCTCTATCCGCCTCCCCCTCTCTCCCTATTTATTTCAGAACCCTCTTCCCCTCCCCCATTTCTGATGAAGGGTTTAGGCCCAAAACGTCAAGTTTTCCTGCTCCTATGATGCTGCTTGACCTGCTGTGTTCATCCAGCCCCATGCTTGTTATCTCGGATTCTCCAGCATCTGCAGTACCTTTTATCTCTGATAATATTTTCAATTATATGCAGTTTTGAGCAGATATGAAGCTATGGCAGGGTTGAGCTCTGAGGTGTGAACATGAATTCACTCTGTAAATAAATATGCAACAGATTTAATGTTGGGTCCAGTTCTCTCGCCCCTGGTTTTCCAGACCATAGCACAGTCTTTCTTCCTCTTTTGCCTTTGTCTGGCATTTGTACAGCATCTTTCACACCCTTAAAATGTCTAAATAACACGATACAGCCACTTAATAGTTTTGTTTGAAGTGCAATGTAATGATTGGAACTAGGGCTAGTTGGACCCATTGACTATGAGATCCTTAATTGTGATTATTAACCTGGGCCAATCAGGGAGCCCTGGCTGACAGATATAAACGGGAGATTCAGAATGTCTCTTCAGTCTAGGGACCGGCTTGGAGCTGGCTTTTTAGATCCCCATGTACTATGTACATGTAAATAAAGGGTGACTTGGTGACAGGATACTGGCCTCTGTGCAGTCATTTCATGCAATCATTGTTGTAATGTGGGAAATGATTATCCAGTCTACGCATAAGCAGTCCCAACAAATGGCATAACAAGCATGGGGCTGGATGAACACAGCAGGTCAAGCAGCATCATAGGAGCAGGAAAACTTGACGTTTCGGGCCTAAACCCTTCATCAGAAATGGGGGAGGGGAAGAGGGTTCTGAAATAAATAGGGAGAGAGGGGGAGGTGGATAGAGGATGGATAGAGGAGAGGATAGGTGGAGAGGAGGCAGTTTTTTCCTGATGTTGGATAACTAATGGCCAGGTCGGCAGAAGAGAGAGCACTCAAGGCTTTGGCCTCTAATCTTTCATCTGAAAGACAACATCACTAACAGTGAGACTTGCCATCCATGCTGCACAGAAGTATCACCCTTGGGTTATGTGCTTAAAATCTCTGGAATGGTATTTGAAACCACACATTACACTGAGAGTTGTGAGTGCTAGCAGCTGAGCCACAGATGGCTCTGTAGGTGGTTGTACAAGGCACTTTGTTGTATCAAACTGTCTCGGGGCAACTGGGAATTAACGTCAACCTTGTCAGCAAGGTCCATGAAGAAATTTTTAAAAATGTGTTTACACCTCTACTAATGTGGTGAACAGAGGGAGATTGTAGAATTGCATCCCTCTATTAATATCTTTAACCATTATTTGTGGGCTACTGCATGGAATTAACCTGAAAACTTAAGATGATAAGAGACATATCTTTATTTTCCCTCTTGAGGCCATTAGGTTGAATTTCCTGAGTGATTTTAATGTGAGTCTTTGCACTAATTCATGGTTAAAGATTTGAGGGCATTCAATTCCTAGAATGACGAATATACTCTTACCTTCAAATAACCTGGCTTCCACCAGGATTCTGCATGGAAAAGATACTTGGTCACCTTTAGGGAATTATGAGTTACAAAATTTAGACACACCATTTAATGTATACCTTTTAGTTTTGTGTATGACCAACAGATTTCTCTTTACAGAAAACGGCAATATTATTGAGATGGTACAAAATATGAGTTGCGGATTTTTGTGGGACCTTTAGCTTTCATAGAATAGAATCCCTACATTGTAGAAGCAGGCTATTTGGTCCATAAAGTCCACTCTGACCCTCCAAACAGCATTCCATCCAGACCACCCCATCCCTGTAATCCTGCTTTTCCCATGGCTAATCCACCTAGCCTGCACACAATGGGCAATTTAGCACAGCCAATCCACCTAACCTACATATGTTTGTACTGTGGGAGTAAACTGGACCATGAAACCTATGCAGGTATGGGGAGTATGTATAATTTCCACACAGGCAGTCACCGAAGGCTGGGATTGAACATGGGCTTCTGATGCTCTGAGGTTAACCACTTAACTACTGAGCCACCAGGCCATCACTGTTGTAAAGTAACATTGTACAGGAGTGTTCAGATGAAGGATAATGATTCATTGTGTATTGTGGCAATGCTGTTTGCTAATATGTGAGTAGTTAGCTGACCTCCGTATGTGGTCTCATGCTGTTATATGAATGTAAGTGAAATTTTATGTTTAGATTTTATATAAACATTGTTGATCAGCTTTATGTTTTAAATCAAAGAAATAAATATTTGCATTGACATGGCAAGACATCACAAAGTGCTTCAGAAATGATGAATTACTATGACATTTACTAACCAGTAGTTTAGATGTTATAACAGCAAATATTCTCACAAGAAAATACCACACAGCAATGTAATGAATGGTCAGTAAGTCTGTTTATGGTATTTTCACTCGAGGGCAGGCTGTGGTGTTTATATACGAGGTTGACTCCTTGCTGTCCCTTTAATTGATGGACAGAACCTTTTAGCATTTACCTGAACGAAAGTGAGACACGGTCGTTGTTTTATGCTTTATCCTCAGGACAGTACCTCCAACAATGCAGCAATCCTTCAGTATTACAAAGGCAGCACCCTTGCCGTTAATTAGCTTGGCTCAGTTTGTTGTACTCACATTCCTTCATATAAGAGGTTATGAGCACCATTCCCATCTGCTGTGTACTTTAAATGTCTGATTTAGCTTAGAGAAATGCAAAGATGACACTATTTCCTGTGCATGTTAGGGACTTTATTCGCGGAATTTTACGACATCCTACGCCATCCTTCCTGCTCAGCTTATAGTAGCTTCTGTGGTTTCTGTTGCTCTCGCTGTAGTGCATTGCTTAACCAATCAATCATGGATAGTATTATTAGTTACCAGTGTTACACACCAAACACAGAACAATCATACCGTTGAATACTCCATCAGCCCAAGACCTAATGTGAAATGTAGCCTGGCATTTCAGTGGTATCTTAAATGCTGAGGATGCTGTTTTGCTGAAAGGCAGTTTTGTCAACAAAATGTTAAACTAAAATTTCAATCGCCCCACCCCACCTCTGTTCAAACTGATATAAGAAGATCCTGATTCACTATTTTTCATTTTAACTGGCTTGAATTCCTGAAAGTTCCAAACTAACAGCACAGTGGGAGCAACATCACCAAATGCATGACAAGTGGTTTAAGATGAAGGCCCACCATCATCTTCTCAAGGGCTACTGGGACTTTCAATACAAGCCTTGCCCACCCCCTCAAAATGAAGCATTCAAAAAAATTGAGTTTATCTAATGAATTAACCAACTTCCTTCCCTCAACTATCTGGTTAATTGACCACTTAGTCCAAACGTTTCCGGTTGTTGAAGTCTCACCTGCTGCGTTTGGCTCTGTATCATTAGCAGCTCCACTTCAAAAGTAATTAAGTCACTGAGGCATTTTGGAGTCCTGTGAGCTTATAGTAAAGGCACTGTATGAATGTGGGTTCTTCCTTTCAAGAAAGAGACAGCACAGTTGGCTTTCATATGACACCTTTGGAGTTGTATGCTTATGCTCAGAGCTCCTCTCCATCTCCATTAAAAGGAACAAAGAACTGGCAATGCAGCTCAGTTAAATTGGCATAATGGCAATATTATAGATCTCAATAGATGATTATAAATTGTTCTGGATTGGTGTTAAATAAACAGTGGAGGGTGGTTGTACTTGCAATAGTAACCCACCAAGTGGAATTATCATCTATTTGTTTCGATCACAAGTTGGATTATTTGTGTAGACAACAAGTAGGAAGCCATCTGTTCTTCTTCTGCCACACGCTGCTGAAGTGTTGGAAAAAGAAAGCAAACATATTAATCATCTAAGATGTTAGCGGGTATGCAGCAACCCAGTCAATGCATTAAAAAGCGGTGCCATAAAGTATTATCACATTTGCCAGAAGGTGACTTCTGATCTCAAGCAATCTTCCAGGCTGTCTTGGATAGGTATCCAGAAAGGGAAATATCTTGTATATCAATAGTGACAGGGAAGGGAATTTGCAAGCTCTAGCATCTTGTACAGATTCCGGCAAAATGGAAGTCTGGTAGTAACAATATGGTTAGTTCACAGAGATCTTGATGGATCACTGACTCCCTGACATCCTCCACCATTTTGGTAATTTTCCACCATTGTTGACAGACGTCCAGCATACCTGGTCTTATTTTGTTGCATGGTCCTCTGCTACATTAGTGCCAGGAATTAGACATTGTTATTAAACATTGTTCCAATAGTTAAGGCTTAAGTAATACAGAGCATTCAGAATGTTATCACATTTGGCACAAATTATTGTGCTAAAATAAAACAAAGAACTGCCAATGCTGGAAATCTGAAATCAAGCACAAACTCAGCAGGTCTAGCAGCATCTTTGGAGAAAGAAACAGTGTTAAAGTTTAGAATGTGATATGACATATCTTTGGATCCTGTGGCACTGGCAAGGAAAGCATTTGCTCCCCTTTGTGAATTGCCCATGAGATGAGTGGCTTCCTAAGCTATTTCAGAGGACTTTTCAAAGTCAACCACATTGCTGTGGGTCTGAAGTCACATGTAGGCCAGACCAAGCAAGGACAACAATGCAGCAATCCTTCAGTGTCACTTTTCGAGGACTCGCTCCTTCACCAAACATTCCATTTCCCTGAGAAATGACACTAATAAGGAATGTGATGAGATGAAGATAGACCGATGCCAATCTGGTCAGCAACTAGGTTCAGCTTTTTCCCTTTTGTTTCCTCACCAAATTTTAGGATGAAGCAGATATGACCCCACTGCACTCATACTGTTACTCCAAAACCATAAGCCAGGCCTTTCTCATCTAACAGGCAACTATCAACCTGAGCATACTGCTGATGGTGGTATAGATCGCAAAGGGACCCCAAGTTGCAGTGACAACATAAACCTTTACATGCATGTTGTAGCCCAGAGCTATGGATAATGTTGGTAGAGGCTGCAATTTCTTCCTAAATAGGACTCTGTCCCACCCATGCCATCTGCCATTGGCACGTGTTGGAAGGATTTGCAACTTGTCGCTCAACCCGTTTGGTTGCATTAGCCATCAAGTGGGAGCCAAACACAGGACGTCTGACTAAGGGGTAGGAAATCACTCACTGTGTTACAAGATTTTCTCATCCTAGTTACACAACTCTAGAAATTTCCAGCACACAAAGTTGTTGTTCAGAGCATTTTATTTGTGCTTAATTTTTGCGAGAGAACCTTGAAATGAATCCAACTGGGCCATGTTCTCAGCCATTGTTCCTAAGTCTTCTTTTGCATTAATTATTTATCTAATTGTCTCCTAAATTGTCTTTACCACAACTAATCTTTCTGGCAGATACCCACACTCTGAAAAACCTTCTGTATGGAGAAATAGCTCTACACTTTATTGTTTGAGACAGGGATGCCACCTCTATGCCACAGAGCCATTAGAGTGAGTCAACCTATTTGGTTGCATTAGCCATCAATGGGACCCAAACACAGAACATCTGACTAAGGGGCAGGAAACCACTCACTGTGTTAGGGGTTAAGTTTCCTATTCCCTTTTTCTCTTATTTTTAAAAACTCGCCACTAATTCAGTCAGTGAGCTGATTAAACAAATAACAAAGTTCAAGCATTGCCCACCAAGGGCAGAGACACAACAACGAAGAAAAATCAAGAAAGAGTAGGATAAACAAGGGAGGGGGCTAAATTACAATTGTGTCAGAGGGGGAGACGGTACACTCCAGACCTTGTGGTGATTTCTGCGCCTCACATCCTCTCAAAGGCTTTGAGGATATTGGTGGACGCTGCATGCTCCTTCTGCAAGTCACCTGGATGTGAATGTAATCACAGAAGGAAGGTAGATTGTTAGGAATTCTGATCCTACCCAAGTTCCTCACATTTTAAAGAAAAGTCCCACCGCTAAATCATCCAGTTAGGTATTCATCAAATAAACCTTTCCAATTTTTTGTTATTGTGAAATGCCCACCGCCAAATAACCATACACTGTCTACCAGCAGTAGTGTAATCTCCCCATGTTTTCCTAAAAGAAGGATAGTTTTAATCAATCTGCTGAGGCATGCTGTAACACACATCTGGATCAGGCAGGACTTGAATCCTGGCCTCCTAGCCCAGGAGTTGAGGGACTCTATCACTGCACCGGAATAGCTCTCTTCCTCTTCCTTTCCAAAAAATCCCAATAAATCATTCTTCTGAGTCTTCAGTCAAGGAACATAGTACAAGCTTAGCATGTCTGGCAGCATCTGCGAAGAAAAAATAATCAGAGTTAACGTTTCGGGTCCAGAATTCAGGGTTCTGAGGAAGGATCACCAGACCTGAAACGTTAACTCTGATATTTTCTTCACAGATGCTGCCAGACTTGCTGAGCTTTTCCAGCAACTTCCGTTTTTGTTACTGATTTAAAGCATCTGCCGTTCTTTCGGTTTTTAAGGTAGTACAAGCACGGTCTGCACAGGCTGTGGGACAACAGCAAAAATAAAGAAAGGATAAGGAAAAAGGGGGAGGGACAAAATCAAAATGGAGGTGGAATCTCTTCACTGTTGTTGTCGTTCAAGTCAGCACTTATTTCTAAATAAATGCTCATAACAATACCTGAACCAATTAAACGTGTATTAAAAAAACACAGTCAACTTTCACCAAGTTGGCAACATTTCTTTTTAGTTTGAATACCCATCATCAAATCAAATCTTCTTGTTTTTTTTTGAATAACCCACTACAAGTCTCTCATTTCACCTGTTAAAAGAACAAGTTAATCTTCTCACTCTTTTTCATTTTCCATTTTTTAATTCTCCTCTCTCTTTTTATTGTTACCATTTTTTAAAATCTCCTCTCTCTTATATTTTCCGTTTTTAAAGTCTCCTCATTTTTTAATATCTCCTCATTTTTTATATCTCCTTATTCTTACTGACAATCTTAAGTTCATCTACTCTTGTCCACGATCAATTCAAATAGCCTTTGTCCATTCACCATAGTAAAACCCTTAATCTTTTATAAACCTGAATTGAAGCTTTAGTAGTTACAGCTTAATTATTTCAAAGGCCATAACTGGTGTCCAATTCTAGTAATGTCCAATGTGCTTGACTACAGCAAAATGAAAGAAGAAAAGAACATCTATGTAAGAGATAAGTATAATTCGCTTTGACTCTCTTTTCCTGCACAGCTGTTTTAAACTGATTTTACCATATTCCAGACGCTCAGAATAGTTCTGAGTAAGGGTCTCCGAACCCAAAATGTTAACTTTGATTTTTCTTCACAGATGCTGTCAGATCTGCTGAGCTTTTCCAGCAAATTCTGATTTTGTTAATTATGGCTAACAACGTTGTCCAGAAATCAGCAGGTTTGGTGATTTACTCCAATCTAACGATTGTGAGTGATACTGGTTTAAAGATGTTTTAAGGCCAAACTTGTATTTCCATCAGATTTCAGATCTTCCCTGCTGGATGCTTGTAACCTTGTTAGGAGGTTCACTTATTTTTAGTCACTTTTTCTGTTGGAACAGACCGCAAGTTTACTTTAAGGCAGTCTGATGAATTAATTGCAAATCTTTCACTGGTGATGAAAGTTGAGAGAATGTGTTATGTTACTGGTTTAACCACCCTGTTAAAGGAAGAGGGTTTTGATGTGTGAAACTGCTGGAATTTGTTAAAATATAAATAGATGTAGCAGCCTGTTTACGTATAACTGTTCTCAGAATGTGCTATTGCAGACTATCACCACCGTTGTCATGGGTTCTTTTCCAAGCCTTTGTGATTAGGCCTCACTGTTCCTTTTTGTCTTGGAAAGTTTTAGTGCTTTTTGATCTGTCAAAATCAATCTACTTGGTCTCACATCCTAATGTCTTCCTTCTTATTATGACATTTTGAGATGCCTATGGGTGAGGATGTTACATAAAAGTCAGTAAGGGGGAGGCAATGGCCTAGTGGATTATCACTGGACTGTTAATCCAGAGACCCAGTTAACGTTCTGGGAACCCAGGTTCAAATCCCACCACAACAGATGGTGGCATTTGAATTCAATAAAATATCTGAAATTAACAATCTAATGATGACTGTGAATCCTTTGCTGATTGTTGAGGGGTGGGGGGAAAGAAAACCCATCTGGTTCACTAATGTCCTTTAGGGAAGGAAACTGCCATCTTTACCTGGTTTGGCCTACATGTGACTCCAGACCCATAGCAATATGGTTGACTCTCAACTGCCCTCTGGGCAATTAGGGATGGGCAACAAATGCTGCCAAGCCAGTGACGCACTCATCCCATGAATGAATAAGGGAAAAAAAATTCAATGGAAGCCGTAAGGAAAGGTGAGGCATTGAAAGCTAAAATGAGGTATTAGCTTCATTTGAACAATGGCATATCTGCTTTCAAATTTTGCATCTGTATTGCAGGAAATATGTAGACTGAGAGGTGAGTGCACAAAGGATAGCTATGAGGCTGATCCTTGAATTTAGAAGGAGACTTATGGTGAAACGTTTCATGTTGTAATTTTCATTGGAGAAGAGAGAAATGGGACTGTGGAGGGGGCGCTGTGGTTCTTACAGATGTGTGGAGAATTGGATCTTGAAATCTTCTAAAAACTATTTGTGGCTCTACTTGTGTTACATTAATTGATCTAAAGCAATCAATCTGCTAACAATCCAGGAATAGTTTGTGGATGGACACAGAGAATACTGGAGAAACTCAGCAGGTCTGGCAGCATCTGTGGAAAGAGAAACAGAGTTTAAAGTTTTGAGTCTGGTATGATTCTTCTCCAGAACTGGAATTTTTGTGGAAGTTCATTATGCTGACAGCTGGGAGTACTTCACTTTTACAAGTGCTCCAGTATTCTGACCTCTGGTAAAGATGATGAAATTTGGGTTGTATAATTTGCGGTATAATAGTAGTGTCCCTGCTTCAGTATCAGGAGGCCCAGATTTCAAGCCCAATCTGTTCCACAGTTGTGTAATAACATCACCCAACACGTTGATTAGAAAACATAAAGCTGATTTGAGATGTCATTAGGAATCCTTAGATGTTTCAGGCTACTATCCTTTGCTGCTGACCTCAGGATAGCACTGCATTCCATGTATAAACAATCTGAACCTGTCTGCAGGATGCAAGGATTGTAGATACTTTTAATCAACCTGTTCATAGAACCCTACAGCGTGGAAGCAGACCAACCAGCCCATCAGCTCCACAACAACCCTCTGAAAATCATCCCACCAAGACCTCGCCCATTTCTCTCACCCTACATTTCCAATGCCTAATTCACCTAGCCTGTACATCCCTGGTCACTGTGGGAAATTTAGCACGGCCAACCCACACATCTTTGGATTGTGGGAAGAAACCAGGGCTCCCGAAGGGACCCCACGCAGACACAGGGAGAATGTACAAACTCCACATAGACAGTCACCCAAGGGTAGAACTGAACCCAGGTCCCTGGCACCGTGAGGCAGCAGTGCTAACCCCTGAGCCACCTTGCGACTCCTGTGTTCAGCGATATAATAACACACCTCTGAAGCAAACGAGACTTAAACTGGGCCTTCTGGCTCAGGGGTAGGGACACTACCAATGTGGTACACAAGCCAGTGAAGAAACATTCACTCGCAAAGATTATAAATGATATAAACTAAGAAAGTCCTAAAAATGTAGCAAATTTCCTGGTTTAAGACAGATTGATGAGGTTACAGGCATCCACAAAGGAATATCTCAAATGTGGCGGAAATATAAGTTTGGCCTTAAATTATGTTTAACCCAGTATCACTCACAATGGCTACGTTGAAGAGAGTCACCAAACCTATTGATTTCTGTGCAACAATGTTAGCCATAAATATTGGCCCAGACAGTGATGCCCATATTTCATGAGTGAGTAAAAAATTATTTGCAAGTGAGTGACTGAAACGCGATAAAATCAGTTTAAAACTGCTGTGCAGGCAAAAAGAGTCAAAACCAATTATTTCTTATCTCTTATATAGATGGTCTTTTTTTTCTTCATTTTGCTATATTCAAGCACATTTGACATTACTAGAATTGGACACCAGGACTTTGAAATAATCATGCTGTTGCTGCTAAAGCTTCATTTCAGGTTTATAAATGATTAAGGGTTTTATTATGGTGAATGGACAAATGTTATTTACGTTGATCGTGGATAAAGGTTGATGAACTGAATATTGTCACTAAGGGTGAGGATATATAAAAAAGTGAGGAGATTTTAAAAAATGGAAAAATTAAAAGGAGTAAGAACATTGTTTAAAAAATTGAGACATGAAAAAGAGTGAGATTTTAAAAATGGAAAAAGTTATTGAGAGAGAGGAGATGAGCTGCTCATCAACAATAATTTTTGAGAAATTCAAATTAATGTTGGGTGGCATGTGGTGATTATATGAAAAACATTTTAGAATGAAGATTTTGCTGCCATATGGATTAATTGAGGTGACCAGCATTAACACTTTAAGGCTTGCAAGGTACATAGATAATTAGCTTATTGAAAAATTACCATGGCTACAAAGTGACAAATTGTAGTGATGATACAAATAAAACAAGTAATCACAATTTATAACAATTATAGACTGTAGTTTTAAAAAATCTGAATCATAAAATAATAGAAGGATGGAAAAATTCTGAACATTTCCATGAACAAATTATTATAACTCATTGCAAGATTAAGGTCTCCTTAACCTAGTGAAATGTCCACTGTATATCCATTTGTACTAAACTCCATAAATCATGCACTGTCGGGTTGGAGTCAGCAAATTCTCAATCATTAGACATACATTGGATGAAAAGGCATAAAAGTGTCTTGTTAGTTATACGTTACTGACGTGGTGGGCGATAACAGGGGATTCACTTGTGCTCCTATGTCTAAAAGCAAATAGAATTTGTGATTGCTGAGGTTTGGAGGTATATGATTCAATTGTGTATCTCATGTCATGTTAATGATCTAATAATCAATTCCACATCAGAGATTGATTAATTCTGTGGTTTGGTTTATTTAAAACTGTAAAACACGTTATGAGTCACGAAGCAGATATTACAGCAAACCAGTCGATACAGTGTGGAGCTGGAAGAATGCAGCAG
The DNA here is from genome assembly GCA_024137785.1 of Ginglymostoma cirratum. Lineage (NCBI taxonomy): Eukaryota > Metazoa > Chordata > Chondrichthyes > Orectolobiformes > Ginglymostomatidae > Ginglymostoma > Ginglymostoma cirratum. Next base: position 11,155,879 of record JAHRHZ010000081.1, read on the forward strand.
GTCAGGCAGCACCAGAGGAATAGTAGAGTCGATGTTTCGGGCCTGGACCCTTCATCAGGACTAGGGAGGGGGATGGACCTGGGAAATAAAAAGAGAAAAGAGGGGTGGGCCTAGGGGAAGGTAGGTGGGATGGCGATAGGTGGATGCAGGTAGGGGTAGTGGGGGTTGGTCAGTGGGAAGAGCTGGGTGGATAGGTGGGGAAGAAGACGGACAGGTTGTGTCAGGTCAGGGAGGTGGGGTTGAGAGGGAGGATTGGACATGGGATGAGGCTGGGAGCGTGGGGAGAATGATGTTTCTGATGCTGCTTGACCTGCTGCGTTCTTCCAGTTCCACACTGCACCGAAATTGACTCCAGCATCTGCAATTCTTGCTATCTTCAATTACAGCAAACCAACTGATGTCTGTAAGTGGAGCTTGCGGACTAATCAGCAGGGAGAGTTGCAACAATGTTTACACCCATCACAAGATTTCCTTAAAGGCAAGGTGTAGATAAAACATCTCTGGATACTTTACAAGAGTTCAATTACACAAAGTATCAAATGGATGTGAATCTTAGGCTCCAGTTCTATCCTGGGGGTCGCTGTCTATCAGGATTATGAGAACATTGTTGATAGCATTTTATGAGGTGTGAGTGAAAATAAAAACTTGCATGAAGCATGGTATGTACTAGCTTGACTGAAAAATCTGTCTCTGTGCTGTGCAATGTTTAGTTTTCATAAAGTAAGGATGATGAATAAAACAGCAATATTTCTCCTTACAGGTTCTACTGGGACCTGACAATGCTGCTTCTCATGGTGGGAAACCTGATCATCATTCCTGTGGGAATTACATTCTTCAAGGATGAGAACACCACTCCTTGGATAGTCTTCAACGTTGTGTCGGACACTTTCTTTCTTGTTGATCTAGTGCTGAATTTCAGAACTGGGATTGTTGTGGAGGACAACACAGAGATTATTTTGGATCCGCAGAGGATCAAAATGAAGTACTTAAAAAGCTGGTTCGTTGTCGACTTCATATCCTCCATTCCAGTGGACTATATTTTTCTAATAGTTGAAACGAGGATTGACTCAGAAGTTTACAAGACTGCCAGGGCGCTGCGGATTGTAAGATTTACCAAAATCCTCAGTCTCCTTCGGTTGCTGCGGTTATCCCGGTTAATTCGTTACATCCATCAATGGGAAGAGGTAAGTCCCACTTTATTTAGCTCCAATGTTTTGTTTGGACTCTCTGGAGTCTGACCTTTTACCTAAACAACAGAAAGTGACTGAAAATGGTACTGAATCAGAGAATTAGTCCGTTCTATGAAATACAAACTGGGATTCACTTTCTTAGTCAAAGCAAAGAAATGACTGGAAATTAAGGTCACACAGCTTTCCCCATGGATTTCCAGATATCTGTCCTATCTTTGCATACAAATTATTGGTGAAGTTGAGATTCCCACTTGGTGGTTCCTATATCCATCCTGTTATTGTCTCTTTTCAACTGTAGTGAAGAAAGTGATACTGGGCCCTGGAAAGTTTAGAAACAGCCTTGATTAGTACGTCAGTGCGGAGCTGGAGGAACACGGCAGGCCAGGCAGCATCAGAAAATGATTTTCTGAAGAAGGGTCCCGGCCTGAAACATCAACTTTCCTGCTCCTCTGATGCTGCCTGGCCTGCTGTGTTCCTCCGGCTCCACGCTGTGTTACCTCTGACTCCAACATCTGCAGTTCTTACAATCTGTTGATGAGTATGTCCATATGACCTGAGACCACACAGGGCAATGGCCAACTGTACTCCATCTATAAAGACCCCAATCATTTGTACATGGTCTTGATTTTGTATTGAAGTATCCAGGGTTGTAAAGCCTTCAATACAGACTTTGAACCAATGCTATAGCATCTCCTTTGGGTCAATATTCAGAGGTAGCTGAAGCAAGACAGACTTGCCTTTACATGGCACATTTCAGAATCTCTGAATGACTCAAAGCACATTACAGCTGGTGACGTATTTTTTCACATGGAATCGCTATTGAATTTGTTACTGCACAGTTGGATCCCACAAACAATACCTACGCAAAGATCAGATAATCTGTTTTCCAGCAGTTGTTTGAGGGATACATACGACACAAGAATGCTGGGGATAATTCCTTTGTGCTTCTTCCAATATTGTCCTTTGCATTCATGTGGATATTATGCAATGTAGGAGGAACCTCTGTTTGATATTATCCAAAAAGGCAGAAAGTCTGACCATGCAGCAGTTCTCCTGTGTTGCATTGAAATGTCAGTCTAGAATTTGTGTTCTTGTTCCTGGACCTTCCTCAACATAGCTGAGAGTGCTTCCTTTCTGATACATCTCTTGAGGATGGAACATCGTACAAAAATCCAGACATACAATGATAATTTTCAAATATAGAACTGGGGCAGAGTTAGCAAGTGACGTAAAAGTCTGCTGACTGTAATTCTGCCTTGAAGCCATATAGCAACAGGCATGGAATGTATTCCTGGTTTACGATACTCTTGTTTATTAGGTTAAATAAAATTAATGTCTTCAGAGGAAATTCTGAGTACGGTATTATTTTTAGCATGCTGGTTAATGTGCTTGTGAACTGTTTTAACAAAGCCATTAATCCAGTAAGACAGTTTTATTTGGTTTTAATTGTGCGTACAAGATTAATTAGTGCGCTGATCTTTAAGGGTAAAGGTAGAATGATGAGTCACGCAGTATGAAAAGAAAGAAATGAAGACTTGCATTTATATTGCACCTTTCATGACTACTCAGCTTCCCAAAGCACTTTATGGCAAATGGAGTACTTTTGATGTGTAGTCACTGTTATAACAGTAGGAAATATACAGGGATTTAACCAGATCGTCCCTATTTCAAAATCTGATTTTCAGAATCACTTTACATGAGGCAATCTTCTTCTCCTTCTTAGTCCCTCAGGGTCAAGAGTGAGATGCTGCCTCTCCTGCTCAATAGGTTCTGGGATGGTTCTGAGATGGACCAAATGCAGACAAGTGGGGCTAGTTTAATTTGTGAAAACTGGGCAGCATGGGCAAGTTGGGCCAAAGGGCTTGTTTCCATGCTGTAGATCTCTGTGGCTCTATGATTGAAACACCCACTGTGCCATCAGCAGACTCTGCCACCTCCAGGACAGCTGATGCTTAAAGGATTGGCTAATCAAGGCATCAGAGGTCCCTGATGCCTTGACTTGACTCTGAATATTTCCAATGAAGTCTTTCTGTTCAACATCTCCCTGGATAGTCATAGAGTCATCGAGATATGCAGAATGGAAACAAACCCTTTGGTCCAACTTGTTCATGCTGACCAGATATCCTAAATCAATCTAGTTCCATTTGCCACCATTTGGCCCATATCCCTCTAAACCCTTCCTATTTATGTACCCATCCAGATGCTTTTTAAATGATGTAATTGTACCAGATTCCACTACTTCCTCTGGAAGCTCATTCCATATATGCACCACCCTCTTTGAAGACATTGCCCCTTAGGTCCCTTTTAAATCTTTCCCCTCTCACCTTAAAACCATGCCCTCTAGTTTTAGACTCCCCTACCCCGGTGAAAAGACATTGTCTATTTACCCTATCCATGCCTCTCATGATGTTATAAACATCTCTAAGGTCATCCCTTAGCCTTTAACACTCCAGCCTATTCAGCCTCTCCCTATAGCTCAAACTCTCCAACCCTGGTAACATTCTTGTAAATCTTTTCTGAACCCTTTCAAGTTTCAGAACGTCCTTCCTATAGCAGAGAGACCAGAGCTGCACACACTGTTCCAAAAATGGCCTAACCAATGTTCTGTATAGCCGCAACATAATTTCTCAACTCCTATACTCAATGGACTGACCAAATTTTGTCAGCCACAAAACTGGGTATCCACTGAGTTTGACTACTTCTGGAATGCTTTGAGGACCATCTCTAAAGTGTTTACATTGTCTCCTAGGATTTTCCAACAATGACTGAGCTCCAAGTAGACGAATTGCTTCCAATAGTTTTGGCATTGGGCATACGAGTGACTTGCTCCTTCTGAAGTTTGCATCAACAACTTTCAATTATATTGAACACTTAAACATAACAAAATAACTCAAGATGCTTCACAGGTGTGTTGCTAGGCAAAATTTGAATACTAACAGAGGTGAAGAATGGCTTGGTCAAAAGGTAGGTTTTAAGGATCATGTTAGAAGAGTAGAGAGAAATAAATAATGCAAATTTCTGGGACAAAATCCTGGAATTCCGTCCTTATTGGCATTGTGGGTCTACCCACAACAGATGGACTGCAGCAGTTCAAGAAGGCAGCTCACCACTACCTTCTCAATGGCAATTAGTGGATGGGTAACAAATGCTGGTCAGACAGAGATGCCCACATCCCACAAATGAATAAAAGAAATCCCCAGCAGTTTGTTGTACCTGATGAGGCAATGTTTATGTTCATTCCCTGAGCATAAACCATGTGAGCTTGAATATTTATCATAGAATCCCTTCAGTGTGGAAGCAGGCCATTCAGCCCATACTAACCTTCCAAAGAGAATCCCAACCTGACCCACCCCTGTATCCTTGCATTTCCCATGGCTAACTCACCTAGCCTGCACATCCCTGAACACAGACAATTTTGCATGGCCAATCCACCTCATATGCACATCTTTGGACTGTGGGAGTAAACCAGAGCACCCAAAGGAAACCCACACAGACAATGTGCAAACTCCACACAGTCAGTAGCCCATGGGTGAAATCAAACTCAGGTCCCTGGTTCTGTGAGGCAGCAGCTCACCACTAACCACTGAGCCACTGTGCTGCCATATTGAAGCTGATTGGAAGGGTTCAAGGGGAATTCCAACTCTCTGAGGCCGAAGGCAACACTCTCTCCAGGAATATAGCAACAAAAATCAGGAACACACAAGAGGCCATGACTGGAATAGTGCGGTGATCTCAAAGGCTGAAGAAGATTGCAGAGCAAGTGTTATCAATGAGTCAATATTTTTCCATTGCCTCTAACTTCCCAGTGTGCTGGAGGTTTTTTTATTTACTGATTTTGTGGGCTGTGGGTATTGCTGGCTAGGTCAGCAATTATTGCCAGTCCCTAGTTGCCCTTGAGAAGGTGGTGGTGAGCTGCCTTCTTGAACCGCTGCAGTCCACCTGCTGTGGGTTGAACTACAATGCCATCAGGGAGAGAATTCCAGGATTTTGACCCAGCGACAGTGAAGGAATGGCAATACATTTCCAAGCCAGGATAGTGAGTGGCTTGGAAGGGAGCTTGAAGGTGGTGGTGTTCCTATGTGTGTGCCGCCCTTATCCTTCGAGATGGAAGTGGTCGTGGGTTTGGAAGGTGCTGTCTCAGAATCTTTAATGAATTACTGCAGTGCATCTTGTAGGAAGTACACACTGCTGTTACAGAGCATTGGTGGTGGAGGGAGTGGATGCTTATGGATGTGGTTCCAATCAAGTGGGCTGCATTTTCCTGGATGGTGTCGAGCTTCGTGAGTGTTGTTGGGGCTGAACTCATCCAGGCAAGTGGGGAGTATTCCATCACACTCCTGACTTGTGCTTTGTAGATGGTGGACAGGCTTTGGGGAGTGAGGAAGTGAGTTACTCGCCGCAGTATTCCTAGCCTCTGACCTGCTCTTGCAGCTGTTTCATTTATGTGGTGAGTTCAGTTGAGTTTCTGACCAGTGATAACTCCCAGGATGTTGGTAGTGGGTGATTCAGTGATGGTAACACCATTGAATGCCAAGGGGCGGTGGTTAGATTGCCTCTTATTGGTGATGGTCATAGCCTGGCATTTGTATAGTGCGAATGTCATTTGCCACTTGTCAGCCCAAGCCTGGATATTGTCCAGATCTTGTTGCATTTGGACAAGGACTGCTTCAGTGTCTAAGGAGTCAGTAGTGGTGCTGAACATTGTGCAATCATCGGCAAACACCTCCACTTCTGGCCTTATTATGGAAGGAAGATCATTGATGAAGCAGCTGAAGGTGGTTGGGCTTAGGACACTATCCTGAAGAAAACCTGCAGAGATGTTCCGGAGCTGAGATGATTGACCTCCAACAATCATGACCATCTTCCTACGTGTCAGGTATGGCTCCATCCACTAGAGAGTTTGCTCTCATTGACGACAGTTTTGGTAGTAGTGCCTAATCTTAAAAAAACTGCTGATTCTGGAAATCAGAAACAAAAACAGAAATTGCTGGAAAAACTCAGCAGGTCTGGCAGCATCTGTGGAGAGAGAAAGCAGAGTTAATGCTTCGGGTCCAGTGACCCTTCTTCAGAACTCAGAATCTTGCTGCAACTATACGGGACATTGCAATTGTAGTCACCCCACTCTATTCTTATTCATCCATAGGACATGGACATCACAGGCTGGGCCAGCATTTATTACTCATTCCTGTTTGCCCCTGAGAAGTTGTTGGTGAGCTGCCTTCTTGAACTGCTGCAGTCCATTTAGTATGGGTAGATCTACAATACCATTAGGGAGGGAATTCCAGGATTTTGACTCCAAATGAATGACAATATATTTCCAAGATGGAATGATGTGTGTTTTGGAAGGGAACTTGCAGGTTGAAGTGTGAACTGTGGATGCAGGAAGTCAGAAACGGAAATTGCTGGAAAAGCTCAGCAGATCTATGGAGAGAAATCAGAGTTAATGTTTCGGGTACAGTGACACTTCTTCAAAACTGATGGTAGCTAAGAAATTATTGATTTTTATGCAGAAGATACAGTGGAGGAAGGGATTAAGGAGTAAACAATAGATGAAGAGAGAAGAACAGTTGGACAGACAATTGCATAATAGCCAGCCTATAAGAATCCAATAAGGACTCTTGGTGGCTAACAGTGGGTACTGTGTAATAGCAGGCCATGTGATAACAAGGCCTGGTGTGTGGAGTTGGGATAAGGACATGGTAGAAGATGCCTCAAGCCCTGAAATTGTTGAACTTGTTTTTGAGTCCAGAAGGCTGTGTAGTGGAAAATGAAGTGCTGTTGTAGCTTGCGTTGAGCTTCCCTGGAGCATGGCAGCAAGACTGAAACAAAGATGTTGGCCAGAGAACACTGGTGTGTTGAAGAAGCAGGCAACAGGAATTTCATGCCTAATCATGGTTGAACGATAATCTATTCTACTGCCTGCCATTGACATATGTTGGAAGGTTTTGTAGGTTGCCTGCCCTCGTGAGCACATTTCCTTTGCCTATCAAATTCTGAGGTGGGGCTCTAAACTAGAGTTTCTGATTCAAAGACAGGTTGACCACTGGGTCACATGACCTTCTTTGCAGGGACTTACCAGCCTCTATTTACTTGCCCACCTTGAGCACAGCTCTCCTTTTGGAATCATTTCGAATCCAGCACAATGTTACAAAGCATTTTCCATCTGCTTTGGCTTCATTCCAGAAGAAAATTAGGTCAGTCCGAGATGTGGAACAAGTAATGAAATTTCAGCGCAACAGCTGTTGGTGTGTGTGTGTTTCTTTTAAAAATATACTTTCAATGGCCTTCCCCATTAGCATCAGCACATAAAACACATGCAAATACTTAAAAGAAAAAAAACACAGCCCTTTGAAATATATGTCACATCAAAGTGTTTGAAGCACTGAATTCAAAAGTATGATGTGAAAATAATATTGCATGCAGTTGATACATTCAGAGAGACGTGGATGAGCCAAAAATGCAGCAGAGAATGTGTAATATAATAAAGGTCATGACATATAGTTTGCATTTGACCTAGGGATTAGGATAATTTGAGAATTCCACAATTGTGTTTCTCCCCCAGAATGTCATTAGCCACTTTAAGAAATTTGAAAACATTTGTCTAAATGATTACATGGCATCACTTTGGAGTGAATGTGAGGTAAACTAAGTCCTTTCATGATGCTGCCTTGTGACGGGGAATATGTCTTCACTTACCTCTGTGATCTAAAATGCTGTCTGGCGAGCAAGGAGACCTGCATTACACTTTTCAATGACTCCATCAGTAAATTCAATCTTCCCTCTGCTGGAGTGCTCCATTGAACAGTAATCTGCTGATTCTGGAAATCAGAAACAAAAACAGAAATTGCTGGAAAAACTCAGCAGGTCTGGCAGCATCTGTGGAGAGAAAAAGCAGAGTTAACTTTTCGGGTCCAGTGACCCTTCTCCAGAACTCAGAATCTTGCTGCAACTATACGGGACATTGCAATTGTAGTCACCCCACTCTATTCTTATTCATCCATAGGACATGGACATCACAGGCTGGGCCAGCATTTATTACCCATTCCTGTTTGCCCCTGAGAAGGTGATGGTGAGCTGCCTTCTTGAACTGCTGCAGTCCATTTAGTATGGGTAGACCCACAATACCATTAGGGAGGAAATTCCAGGATATTGACCCAATGACACAAAATGAGTGACAATATATTTCCAAGATGGAATGATGTGTGTTTTGGAAGGGAATTTGTGGGTTGAAGTGTTCTCTGTAAGACAGGGACATAATTGCAGTGGAGGCAGTTCAGAGGAACTGCACTACATTGCTTTCTGCAATGGAGGATTTGTCTTTGAGAAGTTTAAGCAGGATAACCCTATGCTCTTTGGAGTTTAAAGGAATGAGAGGTGAACTTATTGGAACATTTAGGATGTTTGACAGGTAAGTGCTGAGGGGGTGTTGCCTGTCAGTGGAGAAATCTAGAGCTAGTTTCCAGAACAGTTTCATAACAAGAGATCTCATGCTTAAAACCAAGGTGACGAGGAATTATTTTCTCTCTTGGTCATGAGTGTTTTGAACTCTCTCTCCCAGCAAGTTGAGGGTTATAGGGGACAGGCAGAAAAGTGGATTGAGACTATCAGATAAAACACAAAAAAAATCCCAAAGAACTGTAGATGCTGGAAATCAGAAGTTGCTGGGAAAACTCAGCAGGTCGGGCAGCATCTGTGGAGAGAAAGCAGACTTAAACTTTCAGGCTCAGTCTTCAGAACTCAGCCATGATTCTATAAATTGGTGGAGCCGGCTTGAGGAGCCAAATGGCACACTGCTGCCTCCAATTTCGTATGCTCTAATGTGGGTACAGTTCTTACAGAATAAATCATTGCAGGGCATGCGTGAAAGAATAGGTTAATGGTGAAAAAGGCAGTATTTGTATCATCTTTACTACTCCCTCAGCTTCAATAGACTTCCAACATTGGCAAGATAGGTTCGAATAAAGGAGGTGTTTCAGCCCATTTAGCTTTCTCCATCTGACCTAGCAAGGGGCACATCCTATCGCTGCTGCATGAATGTTTCGAATGCCATGTCCTCACCTATACATCACGATAACTGATCTTGTTTGCTGATGGCTTCAGTGGTAAAGAACATATCCTGTTGTTGGAGTAGGCTTGAGGGGCTATCTGACCTAATTGTGCTCATTTTTCCTATGTTCTTATCTCTTCGAACACGCATCTTTCCCAACCTTGAACCCTGCTTTTAGACCTGGTGGAAAAATTTAAATACTTGGAATACAGATGTGCTTGGGTTCAGTGGGAGAGTTTAATGTGCTAAAACGCTGAATCTAGTCCCCAGCCATCCTCTAACCTGTCAGGTTTATTGAGAGGCGGGATGAAGGTTACCTAACTCAGTCTGCAATGCTGGTTGACCTCTTGAAATATTGTATGTTGAGACTACTTTTTTTTTAATGAATCACTTTAAATTTGACTCCGGGTAGTTGGATTTCTGGATTCGGAAATTGACAATGATTAAAAACTGAAAGACGTATGGATGCTGGAAATCAGAAATGGAAGCAGAAATTGCTGGAAAAGCACAGCAGGTCTAGCAGCATCTGTTGACAGAGAAAGGGAGTTAATGTTTTGGGTCCAGTGACCCTTCCTCAGAACAATGGCAATGATAATGATTATTGAGGTCAGGAGACAAGTGCCTTTCTGCTTATCTGCTGGATGTAACCAATACAAAAACCCTTCAGGAGCTCCTTCACTTCATTCCTTCCACCTGCCCCAGGCCCTCTAACTTCCTCCCTCCTAAGTATATGTTGCCTTTTAACAGAGTTCACCTTTAACGACTCCCATGTGTTGTGTGTATACAATGTTGGAACTCTGCCTGGCTTTTGGTCGTAGAACCAGACAGTAAAGGAGATGACCTTAAAGTTACCCATTGCATTAGGTAGGGGGTGGCATAGACCTGAGGGGGATCGGGGTGGGGTACAGACAGGGCTGGGGTTTGTGGGAGGGGCAAGCATTATGGGACAGGTGGTGGGGGGGAAGGTGAAGCGACAGGGTGTGAGACATTGGTGGGGACCGGGGGAGGTGGGAGGAATCTGTACATGGGTGACAAGCGCATGAAGGTCATTGGACTCCTGTGTTGGGGCTAAGGTGCTTTTGGGCAGCTGTAGCTGGGACTGAGCAGTGATTTCTCATGTGGGATGGTAAAGCTGACTTAAATGTAAAATCTCCCGCTTCCTTCTGGCTGGGGGATCATATCCCTTGAGATCGCATCCCTGTGATCAAAGAACAGAAACTTTAAATTTTATAACTGGTCACACGATAATCTTGACAGTAAGTATACAAAAAAGAACTGGAGCACTGAAGGGTTATCAGGCAATTATCAACATCTTCCAATGAAGAAAGGCTTTAAAACAAAATGACAGAGATAGAATGAGACATGCAAATGCTTTTTACTGAGATAGTTTGTGTTATCTTTTGGAGCAGCGTGCCATAAATGTTGGATTCAAACAGCACTTTGACAAAGCACCAGATGCTATATTTAATGACACATCCAGATGCTGATACCATTGTGCTAACCCTGTGTTTGTAAACCTGTGAGTGAATTGCTTTCTGAATGCTTACCGTTGTTAAGATCTAAGCCAGATTAAAGTCAGTTTTGTTTAAACATTTGTTTTGTGGAAATAAATGTTTATCGAAAGATTATTTTTTATTAATTTTTTTGAAAGAATTTGGAGTTGTTCTTATATGTAAAAAAAGATTGGGAGGAGATTTTAGGATGCGGTGGCTCAGTGGTTAGCACTGCTGCCTCACAGTGCTAGGGACCTGGGTTTGATTCCACCATCGGGCAACAGTCTGTGCGAAGTTTGCACATTCTCCCCGTGTCTGTGTGGGTTTCCTCCAGGTGCTCTGGTTTCCTCCCACAGTCCAAAGATGTGCAGGTTAGGTGGATTGGCCATGCTAAATTACCCCATAGTGTTCAGGGATGCATAGATTAGGTGGGTTATAGGGGGATGGGTCTGAGTGGGATGCCATGTGGGTTGGTGTAGACTTGTTGGACCGAAGGGCCTGTTTCCGCACTGTAGGGATTCTATGATCTATGATCTATGATCTATTTCACTGAGGTGCTCTGAGTGGTAAAAGGTTTACAATAGCTCTTCCCAGAACTTTCTCCCACTGTTACCCCAAATCAAGCCTTGATAGTCGACACTGAAAAGAAAAAATGTTGGAGATCATAGCGAGTTCAGGCAGCATCCATGGAGAGAGAGCGAACTAATGTTTCGAGTCCAGATGACTCTTCACCAGAGCTTGAAAATTGCCAACCTGCTAGCAAGAACTGAGTAGAGTAGGAGGGTACTGTGAGAGCTGGAGCCTGTTAGAGTAAATCCTTGTCTTTAAAAAAAAGTCCTTTACCCTTTTCAGTCCACAATAGAAAATACAGCATAATGGAAAGATTCTGTCATTGGATGTGGCATAGAGAGTGGAAAAGTTGAATAATTCAACAGTGCTTTTATGCCGAAGATGATGCCATGGAGGAATACTCTGTTGTAATTGAGCTCTCGACAACAGAAAGGTAGACCTGCATTAATGCAGCACCTATCATGAAGAAAGGATGTTCCAAAACATTTTTACAGTCAATGAAGTAATTTTTGAACTGTAGTCACAGTTGTTACGTAGGGGACGTAGCAGACAATTTGTATGCAGCAAGGTTCGACTAACAGCAAAGTTATAATGAACAGACCGTCTGTTTTTACGATGTTAATTGAGGATAAATATTGGCCGGGACACCAGGGATAACTCTGCTTCTTTTCTTCAAAATAATGCTCCAGGATCCTTTACGTCCAGCTGAAAAGATTGAATAAGATGTCATTTAAATATCTCGTATGAAGGCTAGTGATCTCAACAAAGTAGCAATCCCTCAATACTGCCTTGTAGCGTTCTCCTTTGATTTTGTTCCAAAGTGCGACTTGAACCCACAACCTTCTGAGTTGGGGGCGACAGTGCTGATACTTCATATCCAGAAGTTTTGATTTCTGGCTGGAGATGGAAAATCTAAAAAGTTGGCATCTGGTGGCTGATGCTGGCGTTGTCCTGTTTTCATTGTAGGAAGTGAAGGACTGGGGAATTGTTTCTGTCCACAAGCGTTGAATAACTTATCAGGTGAAAAAGATTGCTGACAGCAGAAGCTGACTGCAAATAAAAGGTGTAAACCATTGCCAGAGCATGGGTGCAACTTATAGGTGACAGACTGGAGTGAGCCTTGTGCCCTATCCTCCTGTGCACTGTCACAGCCCCTTTGTATTCGTCTGTCACCTTCTCCCTCTAATCTGGCACTGATGGATTGCAGGATGAAGAGCTGGAAATCCATTTCACAATATGTTTGCTATGCCAGGTCAACCCCAATGTGTTGCAGATAACATTAGCCTTTTGCTTTGAAAGATGCCGAATGGAAAAGAAAGGGGATTTATCTTTCAGCGAAAGAGTAACATGGAGACTTCAGCGGAACCAGTTTACCAGAAATTAAACAACTTTAAATGAAAGCGAAATACTGTAGATACTGGAAATCTGAAATAAAAACAGAAAATTCTGGAGAAACTCAGCAGGTCTGGTAGCATCTGTTTAGAAAGAGTGCATTCCTTATGTCTTCAGCCTCACAGAAGATTTACATCTTTGCTTTCGGATGATTGAAAATATTGTACAATGCCAGTCTAACTGTGTGTGCATTAGAGACCCCACACTGCTCCACAATTGAAATGTATAAATTCTTAAAAGGTTTGATGACTTTAGGTGGAGAGGCTTTTCCTGTGGCATGAACCAGGGTCATAGTGTCAGGATAAAAACTTGCCATTTCAGAGAAAATTCTCCACTCAAGATCATTGCAAGTCTTTGGGTTTCTCTATCCTAGGTATGTTGTGTGGAGTACATTCAAGGCAGAGATATTTGACCACAGAAGGGGATGTAGGGATAGCAAAGGAAGGCAGATTGGAGATCAAAGATTGACCATAACATTATTGAATTAAGGAGCTGTACTTATATCCATTATTTCCTTTGAAGGGTCTAGGCCCGAAACATCAAGCTTTCCTGCTCCTATGATGCTGCTTGGCCTGCTGTGTTCATCCAGCTCTACACCTTGTTATCTCGGACTCTCCAGCATCTGCAGTACCTATTATCTCTGGTGTAATGACCTTGTTGTTTTGGAGCCATATGTTATGAAATTGGACTCATATATATCCTAGTGAGATGAAGTTGGGGGCATCGCTTTCCTTACATGCTAATGTGGACTGACAGGCTTTTTTTTATGATGATTGCCTTGTCATTGTCCTTTCTTCCCTCTGGGGTTGGATCTCTCATAACCAGATTTAGGATTGAAATCTCTTACCCGAATTTACAATGTCCAGGTTGTTCAGTTCTATAATAACTAGACTCCAGTAACCATCCAAAATAGGAATACAGCCTTTTTTAAGCAATAATGTTAAAGATTTGACAGTAGACCATCATAATTTATAAGGTGAAGGAAACTAAACAGTTAGCAAATGCTACATCTGAAAAAAAATGATCGCTTTGCAAACATTTAATTGATGTGTGACAATTTTTGACACAGATTGCTAGCATTATTCAGCTACGATTGCAAATAGCATACATCATGCAGTTTGAGCTTTGTGACCTCTCAAAGATAAGTAGGTGGATTTGAAAGCTAGTAGAGGGAAAACAGGCCAAACATAATCATTACACTCCCTAGGAACAAAAATTTATGGTCCAAATACTGTCATTTAATTGAGAAACCCTTCATTAACTCTGCACAGGCACACAAAAGTGGGCAGCTAAAAAAAATTGGAAAAAGCCTATTGCTGTCCTTCAAACACCATTAAACAATTGGGTGCTGATGGGTTTTCTTATTTCAGTTCCTCTGGCTGTAGATGTGATAAGTGGGGGCGGCACGGTGGATCAGTGGTTAGCACTGCTGCCTCACAGCGCCGATGACCCAGGTTTGATTTTAGCCTCGGGTGACTGTCTGTGTGGAGTTTGCACATTCTCCCTTTCTGAGCAGGTTTCCTCTGGGTGCTCCAGTTTCTGCCCACAATCCAAAGATGTGTAAGTTAGGTGGATTGGTCAAGCTAAATTACCCATAGTGTCCTGGGATGTGCAGGCTGGGGGGATTAACCGTAGGGAATGAAGAGTTACAGGGATAATGTAAGAGAGTGGGTCTGGGTGGAATGCTGCTTGGAGGGTCAGTGTGGACTCAATTGGCTGATTGGACTATATCCACACTGTAGGGATTCTATGATTTCTCCTAAAATTCTTGGTATAGACAGAGAAAGCAAAAATCAACCAACAATCTGTCTCCAAGTTGTTACAAGCATACAATGTAAGAAATATGGACATAACCTGGCCATACAACTCCTGAATTTAATAAGATCATGGCTAATTTTTGATCTCCGTTCTGCTTTCCTTCACTATCCCTATATCACTTTCTGTGGTCAAATATTTCTGCCTTGAATGCACTCCATACAAATGCATCTAGGGCTGTAAAGCCCAAAGACTTGCAATGTGCTTGAGTAGAGGATTTTCTCAGAAATGGTAAAATTTTATGCTGAGGCCGTAACTCCTTGTACGTGACTTTATAGTCATGGGAAAAGCCTCTCAGCATCTGAAGTCGTGAAGCCCTCATAGAGCTTATACATTTCAGTTGTGGGGCACTGTTAGTGTTCCTACCCCTAGACCAGAGGGCCTGGGTTCAAGTCCCACCTGCTCCAAAGGTATGAAATAACATCTCTGAATCAGGTTGATTAGGAAAAACAGGTTAAAAATTAAGCTCAATGATATTCAGCAACCTCTTGTGGGGAAAATGTAATCTTGGAGATGTTGTGTGAGGGTTTGCTGCTTGCAGTGTCCTAGCTTATAACACTCAATGGGTGATTGCAGGGGCCTGTGCCCCCAGTGGTGAGCCTCATGTATATGACCCACCTTCGCCGTGGGTTTATCCTTTCAGAAATTTGAATGTATAATTTGATTTTACTGAGTGAATGTATTCAGAAGATTGTGGACAGTGATCCCTGATTTTGTGCTGAGCTCCCAAGGGAGTACAATGTCCTAAAATTACCCTTTTAATATATTCATAAGTGATCTAAGACTTCCAGGGATTCAAAGAACAATAGAATAGGAGGCTAAGAGATAACAAGGTGTAGAGCAGGCTGAACACAGCAGGCCAGGCATCATCAGAGGAACAGGAAAGCTGACGTTTCAGGTCTGGACCCTTCTTTTTTCTGAAGAAGGTGATATGGGCCAGGAGCAGGTAAGTGGGACTAGTTTAGTTTGGGATTATGTTTGGCATGGACTGGTTGAACCGAAGGTTCTGTTTACATGCTGTATGACTCTATGACTCTATCTCTCTGCGGGCTCCCTGCAACAGCAATTCACTGCCCCACTTCCCGAATTTATGCCTCTTGATCCTGCAATTTATTTTCTCTTCCAATTCCGTCTTGAAAGCAATGATTGAATCTGCCTCCATCGTACCCTTTGGAAGCGCATTCCCAACTCCTAAACTCTTGCTGTGGAGAAATGGTTTTCCTCATGTTGACTTTGCTTCTTTTGCCAGTCACCTTAAATGGATGTTCGCTGGTTCTCAATCTTGCCAATAATGTGAACATTATTTGGAATGCCTCTATTTTCTTCTTTAGAGAGAACAGTCCTACCTTTGCCAATCTATCCTTGTAATTGAAGTTCCCCATCCTGGAGTCATTCTCATAAATCATCTTCTCTGCACTCTGTCTGAAACCATCGTGTCTTTCCTGAACTAGGTGAAGTTACAAAAGGGGACGCATTCCCCATGAGTACAAAGTGCAAACTGGCACCTTTGAGAAAGTGGAGTGTGACGTTTTCTTTTTGCAAATTGCTTTTTGACTACTCAATACAAAAACCCGATTAGGAAGAGTCGTATGAGGTCTGCATTAATATTACAGCATAAAGCAATACACAAATGATCCAGTGCAGCAAATATATAACATAATACCATTTTCTGAGCTCAAAAGTTATAGCAAAGACTTCTCTTCCTCGGAAAATACAAATTCCAGAGTCCTAGTTTAAATTGGAGTAATATTGAACATGTGTTATGTCTTTTTATTAATCCCTAGCTATAAACTACGCAGCTTTCTAAACGCAACATTTGTGTTTTTTTCATGTTCAACCCTAATAAGCACTTAATACTGATGATTTTTCAGTGTGTACGCAGTGAGCTGTTCTTCCTGTCGATTAGTGCTGCATTAAGGAAATGATGCTGAATGTGTTTACATTTTTAGCACTCGTAAAACATCAAATTCTTCAATTTTGTTAAATATTCCACAAGAAGACATGAGCATGATTATCAATTTTCAAAAGATTCTATTCCTGGACAGGAATACAAGCACTGTGGCACTGAATACAGCTGAGCGACTTGCTTAACTTTATTATTAAGTGTCAAACACATTCCTGTGGATCACTTAGACTAGACTCAGTGAAGATGACAGACTTCCTTCCCTAAAGGATATTATCAAATCCGATGAGATTTCATGATAACCGGATTGACATGACAACGATGAAACAAATGCCAGCCACATTTATTTAATTAAGTGCATTTAAATCCCCCAGTTGCGATGGTCACATTGAATTCCTGGAGTTGGGAATTCATCTTTTAATGGAGGTGTGAATCTAAGTGCAAGGAGTTGAACATAGATTTTTTTTTTGCTGGACTTTCACACTGTAACTGCCCACAAGAGGAACAGTAACAAAAATTGTATTTGTTCCAGCACACATTTTCAGTGTTCTGGTATGGATTTTGGAATGACCCCACTGCCCGTCCAAAAGAAAAGTGCTGCCTTGTAGAGTTTATGACCACTGAGAGAAGCTTGAGGATTTAGTGAATAAGTGTAAAATGTTTGATGCATTTACGTTATCATTTTTGGGCGCTGTGTTGTGGATTGGATCTGTTTTTCAAGCAATTATACATTGTGGGGATCTGTCCCTTTGTCATAAGGTCAAACATCATAGAAGCAGGCCCTTTTGCCCACTGTGTCTATGCTGACCATACCACTAATCCCATTTGCCTGCGCTTGGTCCGTAACTGACAGACCCTGACATTATAAGTTCTCATTTAGATGCTTCTTCAATGTTGTGAGAGTACCTTCCTCCATGACCCTCTCAGGCAGCATGTTCCAAATTTCTACCACTATCTGGGTGAAAAAAAATTCTCAGATCTTTTCTAAACAACCTACTCCTCACCTTAAACTTGTGATGTCTGGCCTTAGGTACATAGAGTCATACAGCATGGAAAGAGACCCTCTGCCATGGGGAAAATATTCTCACAATTACCCTGTCTATGCTTCTCTTAATTTTGCATATTTCAATCAGATCCTCGCTCAGTCTCCTCTGCTCCAAGGAAAACAAACCCAGGCTATCCAGTCTCGCCTCGTAACTGAGACTATTTAGTGGCATTGAACACCATTTTCTAAGTGTTGTCACGTGTTACAATATTTTTCCCTTTGAAGAAAGTGCCACATGCATTAAAATTCTTTTAAAAATCTAACAGTCTCTGCCACAATATGTTGTGCTGTTACTTAAATCAACTGTCAATTCTGGGTGTTTGAACAAACAAAACTACTTTTGAAAGATTTAAAAAGAAACGCTGCACCTGCTCATCTCTATTGATAATAGGAACTTTACGTTGAATTGGAAATGGTGTCGTATCAGTTTCGGACAATGTGGCTTGGATTTTTGTTGTGGCATACAGTCACTGGTAGGATTAATGTATGAAGAAAAACCGGATTGGTCAAGCTATATTCACTGGAGCTCGGAGGAGTGGGGGGGATCACATTGAAACCTATAAAATTCTACAGAATAAATGTGGGAAGATATCCCTGATGATCAGGAAGTCCAGAGCCAGGGGTCATAGTCTAAGGATACAAGGTCGGTTATTTAGGACTTAGAGGAGGGGAAATTTTCTCACCCAGAAACTGATGAGCCAATGATTGATTGGTGATTGATTTAATGTTATTTGTACCGAAATACAGTGAAAAGCTTTGTTTATGAGGCAGATCATAGTAAGCATAGATGTACAGATCAAAAAGACTGAGACAGAAGTATACAGGTTACGTTGTACAGGGCGTGCATTAGGAGAGATCAATGTTCGCAAGATCAGCATTATTTGAGGCTAGAGAGTCCATTCATTAGTCTAATAACAGCTGGGAAGAAGCTGTTCCTTAACCTGCTGGTGAGTGTGCTCAGGCTTCAATATCTTCTGCCTGACAGAAGAGGTTGTAGGAGAGCATTACCAAGGTGCAATGCGTCTTTGATGATGTTGGCAGCATCTCCATGGCAGTGAGCCATGTAAATGAAGTCCATGGATGGAAGGTTGGCTTCCGTGATGGTCTGGGCTGTACACACCATCTTCTTCAGTTTCTTATGGTCCTGGGGATTCTATGACATTCTCTACTACAGAAAGAGGTTAAAACTAAAGCATTGGATGGTTTCAAGAAGGACTTGGATATAGTTCTCAGTGCCAAAGGGAGAAAGCAGGAACAGGGTACTGAGTAGGATGATCAGCCATTGAAAGTGTTATGGACCACACCAAACCCCTTAAAATATATGAACAAGAGAACCTAGGCCCTAACTTTTTCTCATTTTAAAGGCAAGTGCCAGGAATTATGTTCCATTTGCAATTTGATTGGTCAAACTGCCTGTCTTGAAGCAAAAATCGTGTTATTCATAGACTGTAGTTAAAATGCAACGAAATAAAGAAATGAAATAACTTAACTCTATTGGAAAGCTTAAAAGAATAATAGATTATTCAACTGCTAAAGAATAACATCCCATAAGCACATCCTTGGCAAAGGCATATTCAGTAAAATGCCTCTCTAGTTCTCTAGTCCAGAAGGAAAAACATCAAGAGAAAACTCTGAGAGAGAGAATAGCAGGTAGAGATGTACTGCAGCTTCCAAACCCAGCTTCAAGACCCCAGAACTAAAACTAAAACTGAAAAACTAAAATGAAAAATCTTGACTCTGGGGGAGTTTGACCCCACCCATTCAGGCTGCTTCTATTGTTCCAACTTTAAAAAAAAACCTGAGCCCTCACAAGCTGTTTACTTTATTGGATTCAAATAAACACCTTGTCACCTCTGTCTGAACCTTTATTCATTAAAAAAAAGGAAAAAATAGCCCCTCTTAAGGCCACAGTATCATCACAAAAGGCTCAAAGGACTGAATGGCCTACTCCTATGTCAGTTTTTTATAGTCAGTGGAGTTTCAAAAGCCACTTTAGTTTCAGCTCAGCAGCTGATCTTTTAATCCAAGAATGATTATGCCTTTTTAAGAGGTTGCAACTATAGATTTTGCCGGCGGGTGTGGTTTGTTTATAAACTTAATAGGCACCTAAAGAACTGATATTTGTTTTTATACTCCATAAGCTGTTGCAGCTTTATTTCTGCAAAATTCTACAGAATTCAAAATGAGACAGAGTTTACATAACAGTTACAATCTGTGACGCCATTTTAAGCCAGGACAGTAGGTTGATGATGTACCCTGTGGTTCCTAAAAAGATCTGAGCTCCATTTCTAACAATAGCATCGCCCACCTTGAATTCGATAATACAGAAGAAAACTAAACTTGAAAGCACTTAATGCATTCAAATTTATTGCATCTTCTGTCCTATTAGTTTCAACTTTGATGGTGCCCAGCATTAGTGCCCTTGGTCAATGCTATTTGTTTATTTTAAATAATGTGCTGTACAAAAAGTTTTAACAATCTTTGGGTGAAATTATAGCTGTCTAAATTATTACAGATTACGCATGCTTTCATTTCACTTCGCCTCTCTTGTTCTCACTTTTGCCTTTGAAGTAAAGAATAATAATTTGATAGAAAGGATGGGCTTGAAAGTTTACAGAATCCCGACGGCACAGAAAAAGGCCATTCAGTCTGCATTGACCCTCTGAATAGTATCCCACCCAGGCTCATGAGTATTTTTTTGAACCCACCTCACCGGATACTACAGAGCAATTTTTAGCATGGCTAATGCACCTAACCTGCACACCTTTCGACTGTAGAAGGAAATCCACATAGGCAACCACATAGACAATCACGTGGGGCTGGAATTGAACTCAGATCCCTGGTGCCGGGAGGGGGCAGTACTACCCATTGTGCCATCCAATCTTATCTGATGAAAGCTTTTAAAATTAGTCCCCTTTGTGGTCTGTCACATGCTCTAACTCACAAGTATTGCCATCAACCCAGAAGATTTAAATTAGCTGCGACCACATTGACTGGTGGAGCAGGCTTGAGGGCCCGAATGGCCTACTCCTGCTCCTATTTTGTATGTCTCTGTGTAATTCAGAGACCAAGATCTATGATCATTTCAAAGCTTCGGTGGAGGCTGTACAAGTAAGAGATTCATTTTTTTATTCATGAATGGGATGAGGGCATCACTGGCTAGGCAGCATTTATTGCCCATCCCTAATTGCCTACAGTCAACCACATTGCAGTGGGTCTGAAGTCACATGTAGGCCAGACCAGGTAAGGATGGCAGTTTCCTTTCCTAAAGGACATTAGTGAACCAGATGGGTTTTTCTGACAATCAGCAATGGATTCATGGTCATCATTAGACTCTTAGTTGGCCAGATGTTTATTGAATTCAAATTCCACCATCTGCCGCGGTGGGATTTGAACTCGGGTCCCCAGAACATTATCTGGGTCTCTGGATTAACAGTCCTGTGATAATACCACTGCCTCCCCAGTAACATTCATGTTACTGTGTGCTGGAAATGCCTGTACAGGGTGCGCACTCTGACTGTAGTGTTAAGGCGATAGCAAGTTCAAAACAAGAGCTACAGGGGAAACATTGATTGTACGCTCTGACTCTTGACACAAGATGTGGTATTTATGAAAAAACTCTGAAGATGAAACTTTGGTTGCAGGAAATTTGTGAAATTGCTTGCAAGGAAAGTGTGATGTCAAGGTGTAAATGGAAAATAAGACAATTTCTGTATCATACTTCTGCAGTTTCAGGTAGCCGCATAAGTTTCAATAAGACCGAAAGAATAAAATGGTTGATAATAAATATTGGTTTTGACCACTACAGAAAATAAATTCCAACGCCATCAAAGCTTTCAGCAAAAGAACTAAGCAACTAAAATAATTAACAAAGTCATCTTTATACTGGAATTAGCTTTTTGTTAGTCGATTTTCTTTCTAGCTCATTCAAGGAAAATGTGCTTTCCTAGCTGGTACCATCCTAGTTGCCCTTGAGAAATTGGTTCTGTGCTGCCTTCTTGAACCACTGCAGTTTATTTTGCGTAGGGACACCTACAGTGCTGTTAGTGAGGACGAGAGTGCCAGGATTTTGACCCCATGACATTGAACAAATGACAACATATTTCAAAGTCAGAATGGTGAGTGCCTTAGTGGGGAGCTTGCATCCGGTGGTGTTCCCTTATGTCTCTTTCCTTTGTTCCTCCAGATGGTATTGCTTATGGATTTAGAAGTTGCTATCAAAGGACCCTTTTTGCAATGTATGTTGTAGATGATACAGACTACAGGTGCTGAGAATCACTAGAGGAGTGAGTTAATAGGAGCACATCCACAAATATTTAAGTGGGCTGCTTTTTATTCCATCCTGGATGGTGTCAAGTTTCTTGAATGCTGTTGAAGCTGCAATAATCCAGGCAAGTGAGAAGTATTCCTTCATATTGTAGGTGGTGGACAGGCTTTGGGGAGTCAGGAAGTGTTTACTTTCTGCAGGATTCCTAGCCTACAACCTGCTGTTGCAGCCTTAGCATTTACCTAGCTGGGTCAGTTAAGTTGCTGGTCAACTGCAAACACATTTCTCCTCATTTCAAATGGTAGATAACTAAAACTTAGAGATCAGAAGGATTTGCTTCCATTCTGATTTGAGGGTTCTGAACTGACTAAGCCCAATGCGCAACTTGCAGATTCTGTCCCTTGTAGGTCAGTTGGTTATTTGCAACCGTTTCCAACATCTTGGCTTCAGATTCCTAACACAATCTCTCAATCTGGTCTGCACCTTCTGGATTAAACCGACCAAATCTCTTGATGTGTTCTGTGCCTTCGAGAATAAACCTTCCCCGTGCCTAGTGATTACAAGCCAGAGTCTCCCAGCGGGATATATGACCTGTTCAGTGGTGTATTGAGAACATCCCTGTAGCGTTCCCGTTGCCCTCCTGGGAGCCTTCTGCCATGACCAAATTCCAAGCAGAGGAGTTGCTTCAACTGCTGTTGCCAGGCCAACGAGCAATCAATTAGCAGAGGGGTTGGTTTTGAGGGATGAGCAGCTCG
The DNA here is from genome assembly GCA_024137785.1 of Ginglymostoma cirratum. Lineage (NCBI taxonomy): Eukaryota > Metazoa > Chordata > Chondrichthyes > Orectolobiformes > Ginglymostomatidae > Ginglymostoma > Ginglymostoma cirratum. The sequence continues at coordinate 11,178,356 of JAHRHZ010000081.1, forward strand.
GTACTGGGTAGATTGGTTAAGGACAGGACACCGCTGTTGGATCTCCTTAATGACCACCCGATAAACTGGTACCATGTTTGAAGAACAATTGACTTTGGAAACTACAGTTCTCAAAGCTTTCTGTAGCTGAGTCCTTATCTCCTTTCTGGATTAGAGAGACGCCAATCAATAGGAACTGATCACCATTCCATGATTGTGTGATGGAACTAACAGGATGGTAGTAGACTGAGATCAGTCTTTTATCATTTACTGATTCCTATAGGTTCCTATGCGTACTGCACATTGAAAGGGAGGAAATCTTGCCGCATTGTTTCACAATGCAAACCAAATACTACAGTCCCAATTGAAATGAAATAACTGTTGACCAACACAGCCTTGCCTGGAAGGGTCTGGTTCTGTTCTGTGTGACTCTATGACATAATTAAATTGAATATTTTTGGGCCAGAAATTTACATTGTACAGCTAAATGTTAATCAATAGCAGAGACTTAAAGAGCAACTGCATATCCATTGATCATGAGGCAAATTTAGTCACCGAATATACACTCTATTTTTTTTTGAAACCAAGGGGTTCAGAAGAATGCAATTTTTTCAAGATATTGTCGTTTTATCGAAGATTTGGAGTGGGCTCAACGGGGAGATGCTAAAACGACATTAGGTTTAGGGTGATTCTCGAACTAGAGAGCACTGTTTTTAAAAAAAGCAACTTCAGAAGAAGATGAGGAGGAAGTTCTTCTTTCAGAGGGTCATGAGTGTCCGAATTCTCTTACACAGAGTTGAGGCACAAGCAGATCAGTCATGATTTTGTAGAATGGCAGATCTGATTGGATGGCTGAATGCTATCCCAACTTCATTTTCTTAACTTTATATGTTCTTTTCACTTTCATGGCTTGATTGGATTTTGTAGTAAAACCTGCCTCTTTCACCAACCTTTCAGTCATCTGTCCGAAGATCTCACGTGGCTCTGTGTCAAGCTTTGCTTGATATAACTCTAGTAAAGTGCCTTGGGGCACTTTATCTACATTAAAGCTGCTATACAAATGCATGTTGATCTTACCTAGTAGGGAACCTGCTCTGAGCAGTTCTTTATATTCAACATGAGCTAATTCATATTGCCTCACCCTCATCAGGTCTGCGCTGAGACCAGGAGTACGGTTCTGCACTGAGGCTGGGAGACCAGGTCCTCACTGAGGCCGGGAGTCTGGGTCCGCGCTGAGGCCTGGAGTCCGGGTCTGCGCTGAGGCCGGGAGTCCGAGTCCACACTGAGGCCAAAATCAGAGTCCACGCTGGGGCAGGGAGTCGAGGTCCACGCTGAAGCCGGGAGTCCGAGTCCGCGCTGAGGCCAGGGTTCAGTGTCCGCGCTGGGGCAGGGAGTCCAGGTCCACGCTGAGGCCAGGAGTCAGAGTCCGCACTGGGGCCGGGTGTCCGAGTCCACACTGAGGCGGGAGTCTAAGTCCGTGCTGGGGCCGGAAGTCCGGATCTGCGCTGGGGCCGAGAGTCCGGGTCCGTGCTGAGGCCAGGAGTCCGGGTCCGTGCTGAGGCCGGGAGTCCGGGTCTGCTCTGGGGCAGGGAGTCCGAGTCCACACTGCAGCCAGGATCCAGGCCCATGCTGATGCTGGGTGTCCAGAATGTCACCAAGAAAAACGATGAGAGAACAAAAAACACAAAAGTGAAAAAGGAAAATAAATAAACGAACAGATCGGACAAGCTCCAGCTGTCTGTTACCATCTTGGTTCATTATTTAATTTGCTATTGCATCATTCCACTTTAGTTCATGGGTCGGTCACTTCAAGAATGGTGGCTGTGGAATATTAAAGTCAATTCCCTTTATTCTGACATTGTTGGCCAAACTGACTGAGCAAACCAGAGTGAGCAACAGGAGACTAAGGCAGAAACTAATTGAGTGACAATCAAATAGAAATTGCTGGAGAAACCCAACAACTCTGACAGCACCTGTGAAGAGAGAAACAGAGGTAATGTTTTGAAATCATTGCGACTTTCTCAAGAGCTATAATCGCCTTGAAACATTAGCTCTGTTTCACCTGGCTGTCAGACCTACTGACTTTCTCCTGCACTTTCTGCATCTTTTTCAGATTTCCAACATTTTAAAAATGAAATATTTGCATGTTACAATGGAAGGAAGATCTTTGTATTTCTACAAATGTTCCATAACAGTAGAATATTACAAAGCACTTGACAACCAAGGAAATAGATATTTTCTAATCAATTCATTTTATTAAAGGGGCAGCACGGTGGCTCAGTGGCTAGCACTGCTGCCTCACAGTGCCGGGGACCTGGGTTTGATCCCACCCTCGGGCGACTGTCTGTGTGGAGTTTGCACAATCTCCCAGTGTCTGCGAGGGTTTCCTCCGGGTGCTCCGGTTTCCTCCCACGGTCCAACGTTGTGCAGGTTAGATGGATTGGCCATGCTAACTTGCCCATTGTATGCAGGGATGTGTAGATTAGGTGAGTTAGGTGGTTGGATATGTGTGGACTTGTTGAACAGGGCCTGTTTCCACACTGTAGGGCTTCTATGATCTAATCTTAGGATCTGTTCAGTGATATTATGACATACCTTTGGAGCAGGTTGGGACTTGAACCTGTGTCTCCTTGCAGGCGTTCTGCTACTGCACCATAAGAGGCTAGCGAATGAAATATAGCTGCTGTAGCAATGAGAGAAAACTGGTAGCCCTCAAACTCTTTCAATCAGTAATGCACCAGAAACCAAATCATCTACTTTTCTGATATAGGTATGTCAGGAATAAAAGAATGACTAGAGTAAGATTAGGGCCAATCAAGGACAGTAGTGGGAAGTTGTGCGTGGAGTCCGAAGAGATAAGAGAGGTGCTAAATGAATATCTTTCGTCAGTATTCACAAAGGAAAAAGACAATGTGTCGAGGGGAATACTGAGATACAGGCTATTAGACTAGACGGGATTGATGTTCATAAGGAGGAGGTGTTAGCAATTCTGGAAAGTGTGAAAAGAGATAAGTCCCCTGGGCCAGATGGGATCTATCCTAGGATTCTCTGGGAAGCTAGGGAGGAGGTTGCAGAGTCTTTGGCTTTGATCTTTATGTCGTCATTGTCTATAGGAATAGTGCCAGAAGACTGGAGGATAGCAAATGTTGTCCCCTTGTTCAAGAAGGGGAGTAGAGACAACCCTGGTAATTATAGACCAGTGAGCCTTACTTTGGTTGTGGATAAAGTGTTGGAAAGGATTATAAGAAATAGGATTTATAATCATCTAGAAAGGAATAATTTGATTAGGGATAGTCAATACGGTTTTGTGAAGCGTAGGTTGTGCCTCACAAATCTTATTGAGTTCTTTGAGAAGGTGACTAAACAGGTGGATGAGGGTAAAGCGGTTGATGTGGTGTATATGGATTTCAGTAAAGCGTTTGATAAGGTTCACCATGGTAGGCTATTGCAGAAAATACGAAGGCATGGGATTGAAGGTGATTTAACGGTTTGGATCGGAAATTGGCTAGCTGTAAGAAGACAGAGGGTGGTGGTTGATGGGAAATATTCATCCTGGAGTTCAGTTACCAGTGGTGTACCGCAAGGATCTGTTTTGGGGCCACTGCTATTTGTCATTTTTATAAATGACCTGGATGAGGGCGTAGAAGGATGGGTTAGTAAATTTGCGGATGACACTAAAGTCGGTGGAGTTGTGGATAGTGCGGAAGAATGTTGCAGGTTACAGAGGGACATAGATAAGCTGCAGAGCTGGGCTGAGAGGTGGCAAATAGAGTTTAATGTGGAAAAGTGTGAGGTGATTCACTTTGGAAGGAGTAACAGGAATACAGAGTACAGGGCTAATGGTAAGATTCTTGGTAGTGTGGACGAGCAGAGAGATCTCGGTGTCCATGTGCATAGATCCGTGAAAGTTGCCACCCAGGTTGATAGGGTTGTTAAGAAGGCATATGGTGTGTTAGGTTTTATTGGTAGAGGGATTGAGTTTCGGAGCCCTGAGGTCATGTTGCAGCTGTACAAAACTCTGGTGCGGCTGCACTTGGAGTATTGCGTACAGTTCTGGTCGCCACATTATAGGAAGGATGTGGAAGCATTGGAAAGGGTGCAGAGGAGATTTACCAGGATGTTGCCTGGTATGGAGGGAAGATCTTATGAGGAAACGCTGAAGGACTTGAGGCTATCTTCGTTAGAGAGAAGGTGGTTAAGAGGTGACTTAATAGAGACATACAAAATGATCAGAGGATTAGATAGGGTGGACAGTGAGAGCCTTTTTCCTCGGATGGTGATGGTTAGCACGAGGCGACATAGCTTTAAATTGAGGGATGATAGATATAGGAAAGATGTCAGAGGTAGGTTCTTTACTCAGAGAGTAGTAAGGGCATGGAATGCCCTGCCTGCAACAGTAGTAGACTCGCCAACTTTAAGGGCATTTAAATGATCATTGGATAAACATATGGGTGATAAGGGAATAGTATAGGTTAGATAGGCTTCAGATTGGTTTCACAGGTTGGTGCAACATTGAGAGCCAAAGGGCCTGTACTGCGCTGTAATGTTCTATGTTCTATGATATTAATAGAAGGATAAGTATTGGTCATGGCACTGGTATTACCATGATTGCTTTCTTTGGAAATCGTGATATGGGATTTGTTTTAATTATTTGTGTGCGGAAGGACACATGGGACCTCAGCATGGCATCTCATCAGAAAGATGGCACTCCTGGCACTGTAACCCTCCTTCAATGTTGCCCTGCTGTTGACCTTGACATTGGAACATTAAAATCCTGGAGTGGAACGTGATCCCAGAGGTAAGACTGCTATCAAGTGAGACACCCTTAAAAGTTTTGTGAGCCCACTTTGTTTATAATTAATGAACTGTTGTGGTAAACAGCATTGAGACATAACATCTGCAAGTGGCACAATAACTGTGATCATAATAAAAAAATGTCAACTAACTGCGGCTGCTTGAATGATCATTATCCAGTAACTCGTTTCTGGTTAAAAATTGATGGCATTTCTGTTCCTGTTAACGCAGTCAAAATCTCTGTTCACATGTGTTACAACACACCCCCAGAATAGATGAGACTTGAACACAGGTCTCCTGACCCAGAGTTACGCACATTACCACTGCACCACAAGTGCCCCCAGGGTAATCTATACTGATTGAATTCAAAGGATTGATGGATTGTCTGTATGCAAAAAACTCTTTTCAGTAATTACCAAGTCCCACAGGTTAGTTCTGTAGCCAGATTGAGACTTCTTAAAATTATTCATTCATGATACATGGACGTCACTGGTTAGACCAGCCTTTATTACCGATCCCTAATTGCCCAGAGGACAGCTAAGAGACAGTCTCATTGCTGTGCGCCTGGAGCCACATGTAGGGCCAGACCAGGTAAGGATGGCAGTTTTCTTCCCTAAAGGACATTAGGGAACTCGATGGATTGAAATATTGGCAGTTCTATGGACTTGCCCCTTTGATTGTTTAACACTCGTGGGATTTTGGTCCCACGTTTTCCAAGTCATGGCTTAAGCCTTCTTTCAGCATCCAGTGCAATTTGCTGAAAGTTCAGTCAATCTGTGTAATTATTAATCCGATTTGCTGACTCCCAGATCTGGAAGCTGCCACATGTCGGTGTTTGAAAAGAGCAGGGAAATTGTTATTTTGATGTTCAACTTACCACTTTGCGATTCCTGCAGCCAATTGCAAGCAAACTTCATAAAATAATGCATTTTGAGTTGTCATGTAATACTTACATATTAATCAGTGGCAAAAAATGAAGGCTGATTGCTGGCAGCTATGATTGCTTTGACATGAGTTATGAGTCGTGTAGGATGCTATCAGGAGTGAAAAATCAGACCCAACCAAGTGAAATTAAAGTTGATAATCCCATCTACTAAGAAGTAATGAGGGAAGGAAAATTATGTCCTGCCATAAAACACTTTCCAACACCATAATTCACAAACTGGGTTCTGTTCTAACCGCTCCATTAAGTGACCAAGAGTGTAGAGTTAATTATAGAATCTCTACAGTATGGAAGCAAGCCATTCAGCCCATACCATCCTACTGAAGAGTATCCCACCCAAGCCCATCCATCACTGAATTTCCCATGGCTAACCCATGTAGTATACACACTCTTGGACACTATGCACAGACTTATTTTTTTATTCATTTGTGGGATGTGGGTGTCGCTGGCTGGCCAGCATTTATTGCCCATCTCTAATTGCCCCTGAGAAAGTGGTGGTGAGCTGCCTTCTTGAACCACTGCAGTCCACCTGCTGTAGGTTGACCCACAATGGCATTAAGGAGGGAATTCCAGGATTTTGACTCAGTGACAGTGAAGGAAAGGTGATATATTTCCAAGTCAGGTTGGTGAATGGCTTGGAGGGGAACATGGAGATGGTGATATTCCCATGTATCTGTTGCGCTTGTCCTTCTAGATGGAAGTGGTCATGGGTTTGGAAGGTGCTGTCTAAGGTTCTTTTGTGAATTTCTGCAGTGCATCTTGTAGACAGTACACACTGCTGCTACTGAGCGTAGATGGTGGAAGAGTGGATGCTTGTGGATGTAATGCCAATCAAGCAGGCTGCTTTGTCCTGCATGGTGTCAAGCTTCTTGAGTGTAGTTGGGGCAGCACTCATCCAGGAAAGTGGGGAATATTCCATCACACTCCTGACTTGTAGATGGTGGACAGGCTTTGAGGAGTCAGGAGGTGAGTTACTCACTGCCATATTCCTATCTTCTGACTTGCTCTTGTAGCAACTGTGTTTATATGGTGAGCCCAGTTGAGTTTCAGGTCATTGCTAGCCCCCATGTTGATATGTAGCATGGCCAATCCACTTAACCTGTGCATCTTTGGATTGTGGGAGGAAACCGGAGCAAACCCACACAGACAAGAGGAGAATGTGCAAACTCCACACAGATAGTTGCCCAAGGGTGGAATCGAACCACTGGGGCTGTGAGGTAGCAGTGCTAACCACTGTGCCACTGTGTGCCATCGTGCCATGCTAAGAAAGTGGAATGTGGAATCCCAATCTATCAGGGATACCAAAAAGGATCACTGGGCAGAATTTTTTAGAGCCTTGAGTTTTGTGGGCCATGGCAAGATCTGTGGCAGAATCCGGTAAGAAAGTGAATCACTATCTTTTAACGATTTGTCAAGCACGAGCACAAAGTCAGTTTCTCGCTCGACAGTGGTAAGTTGTCACTGAAGGAGGATTATAGCTTTTTAAATGCCTTCTCAATGCCGCAACTCACCCCACTAATATTCCACTTGCTAGGATGGTGACAAGGAGGAAACTCAAAGGGAATAGATAGATTTTTAATCAGCAAAACAATCAAAGGTTATGGGGAAAAACAAGGAAAGTGGAGTTGAAGATGACCAGATCAGCCATGATCTCATTTAATGGCAGAGCAGGTGCCATGGGCTGAATCACCTCCTACATCTTTCAGTCTTATGGGACGGTTTACGGAATAACATTGGAGGGCTTGGTGGGCTAATTTGGAGCATTTATTGGCAGTGATTACCACAGTGGCTTCCACAGGGTGAGCATCACTAAGGTGTAATGTTGGACTTCAATGGGTTTGGGAGGACTGTTGGAAGTGAACTGCAATGAGGTTGCCTCCACACGGGAAGAGAATGAGTGCAAGTGTGCTGTCAGGCTAAATGTGGTACTTGGAAGCTCTGGGGAAGGTTACCCAGCATCCATGTGGAGTCCAATGCTGTGCTGTGCCAACTGCGAGCTACATTCCCTTCCATCAGTTACCTTTCTCCAGACGTGAAATGTAAGCGCCCAGGGTTGGTGGAGTCAATATTGCTTTTGGCCAAAAGTAAGGGATCCACGTCTGCTGGTTAATATTACACTACAGGGCCAAATACGTGAAGCATGCGGGCCTATTTCATTTGCAACCATGCCTTTGTCCATATGCAATGTATGCAGGGTGAACGAACTAAGATGTCAAAGGTATATTTGTATCACGCCTCTGGTGCTTGCAAATCTAACATTGTCAGAAGTTAGTGGCAATGCCTTAAAAAGAGGCGAATGCTGGCTTAAACTCTTCCCATCGCTTGTGGAACTTGTGAGACAAGAGGAACACCATTGCATTATAAGCCCAATAGTAGACAATGGACTATACAATGATAAGCTTCAAAGTTGATTTGGCCTTTGGATGCAGAGGGAGTCCTTGTATGATGTTATGTGCTGATCATTCAGTTGTTGTGGAGCCATCAAGTTGGTGTGCATGCTTTGAGGAGCCTGATGTTGGCCTGATGCTCCCATTTGCTGTAGCCGAATGTACTTGCTTTTCCTGGGATGTGCTGGCACCACAAATGCCATCTTGAAGCCACAGAGATGCAGCCGGTCAAGAATTGTTGGTCCAACTCCTGTGATGTAATGGCACAGCAAGCTAATTCTTCTCAGAGCACAGAGGTGGCACATACAACTGCACATTTCTACATCTGTTAAACACCAGTTACTCAGCTTACCTATTCTTAGCCACATCCCATCTGACAATCCTTTCTGCTGCAGGTCAATTTAGCATGAACACAAGTCTCTGGCACTGTGAGGCAGCAGTGCTAACTCTGAGCCACTGTGCCGCCCACTCTCTAGGGAGTGGGCTGACTTCTTCCTCTTTCTCCAATGCCCACTGTAGCCCAATGTCTTATCATTATTCAATTTGAGACCATCACCTCCAGGCAAGTCTTTGGTCACCTCAAAAAATTCACCTTTGTTTTCAAACACCCAAAGTTAACAGAGAACATTGACCTCCCCCACCTCCCTTAGTGCATCAGTGACCCGTCAAATACCCATCTCTGACATTCATTCGGCCAATCCCAGATGTGACTGTGCTTCAGCCTACTGACTAGCTTAAATGGAAATCCCCAACCAGATACCTGTCTGATTTCGAATCTCCCATCTTCTGATTAGTTGCACTAGATCTACATGACTAACTTGGCCCGTTCACTGGATAGTAGCGAAATGGACCCCCTGAACCGGACTACCCCAAGCAGATGTCTGACTGTGCCCGACACGTGGACTGTGAATGGATGGTGACCTTGACTGTCTGCACCAGGACCCCCTGACTGACAACCATGCCCTTTGACTTGATTGAGGACTACTCCCCTTCAACTTTGAGACATGGCCAATTGTCTAAGAAGCTTTCCTCCTCAACTCTTCTGGGAACATTATTGTTATTATGCTTCCTCCAACTGATCCACTCCATCCTCCTGCAGAACCATATCTCACAACTTTCTTGTTTCTGGATGTCACTTTTCAGAAGGTCTGCATTTCAAATCACAATCCTGATTATTCTTTTCTTAAGGTCTCTACTCATTCTTATGTGGAACAATGCTCAATGTTTGGAGAATGACATTCCTTGACATTCTTCATCAAATCAGCCTTCTTTTTTACATGTTTCCTAGGGAATCACAAGGATTCAGGTGAAGTGGGGATGTATATGTGGAACAGGTTGGATGGACCATCTTCCTGTCTGTCATTGTCTACGTTGTGGTAGCTGGATCCTTCTGTTGCAAGAAGATCCATACAGCATTTTAGCAAGTAAGGGTTTTATTGAAGTAACTGATTATTGCCTACGCAGAAAGAAAGAACTTGAGTTTTTATAGTACCTTCCATGACCACATTGAAGTATGTTTGAAGTGTAGCTGCTGTTGTAATTTGAAAGACAAACATGGCAATAAGTCTTCACATGCAAACCAAAAAAACAAATGTTATAGGTATGGTATTTTCCCAGATGACCAACCGTATTACCTTTTATGGTATTTTCCACCTTCATCAGCATGTTGCACTGAGTAAGGGTCGTTTGTGTTAATTCACTGCCACTCATCCTACTTTACCTGTTGGTCAATAAAGATTAGCTCCTGGACCAGTGCTGGATAGCTCTTTGTTTTGGATTAGTTGCTCTCTGAGGGATCACGATCTCCTTCTCTAACTCTTCTGATAAAGAAGTGTGGAACATGTGTGCCAAAAGTAAGTTGGTTGATTAAAACAACATAACAATCCAGATCATTCGTGTTGTTCTAGTTCTTTATTCTTTTGTGGCATGTAGGCGTCACTGACAGGCCAGCTTTTGTTTCCCATCTCTAATTGGCCTTGGAATGAATGGCTTTCTAAACATTTTCAGAGGGCAGTTAAGAGCCAACTACATCACTCTGGATCTGGAGTCATGTCAAACAGATAGGGTAAGAATAGCAGATTCCTGTCCCTAAGAGCTGTATAATTCCTCTGCCACTTGTTCCACCTTCTTTGCCTGCAGTCTCACTCCTGTGGGTTGTAACTTTTGTTTCTTCAACTAAGTAACTGGGCTGACAGGGCACCTACATACCTGACAGTTATCAAGTTAAAAAATATCCATTGATGTAGACAAGTTCTGTGTCTTCTGGCTCAGCTGGTTAAAACACACAAGCATGCGCACATGCACGCACACGTGCATAGACCACCCACACACACACACACACACGTAGGATCACCGTTGCTTCTATTGTTCTGAAACTGATTCTTACTTCTGCACATCTTCAAATGTTGGAACTGACCATTTTGCAAATAGTCCATTCCTTTGTAGTGCCTGAACATTGTCTATGCCAGTCAGCCCTGGTTGTCCTGCACTACTGAGAATGATTGTGTTTTGTCAGATGTTTGACTCACTCTCTGTGCAGAATTGTTATTTGTTTTTCTACAGAATACATACCTTTAAAAGTGAAGAGACTTTGTTGCCCTCTTGAAGCTGATATTCTCCTCTTGGAATCCCTCTTTGGGTCGTCCTGGTTTCTCCTTCCAGCGTACTTTTCATCAAAGTGGAATATTCTTTGGACTGTAAGAAATCTGACAAAGTTTCATTAAGAATTCCAACAACACTTCTGGCTCTAATTTCTGATTTCAAAGCCCCACATGTATGGTTTTCCATTAATCTTTGGAGGCCGTGAATGAAATATTTTGTTTTCCCAGAAAATAAACTTTTCTGAGGAAGGGTCACTGGAACCTAAATGTTAACTCTGTTTTTTCCTTCACAGATGCTGCCAGACCTGCTGAGCTTTTCCAGCAACATTGTTTTTTTGTCTTCTGAACAGTTAGTGGCTTCAATTTAAGAATAAATACGTTTTATCAAAAGTTTCAAGGACATCTTCAAAAGTGCCTATAATCTCTTTAATATTTTGTCTTTTACTACATCTTCTGCATTCAGACCCACTGAATGTAATAGTATATTGATATGCTCAGGTTGCAATTTGGTGCTTAATTTTGAGTCAGTGCCATATCTTAAGAAACCAAGGCCTCCATGAAGCCCAATCTTGTGTTCTGGATGGGCCTTCTTTAAATTTGAATCTGCCGGGAGATATCTTTTTCCATTACATCTCAATGTTCTGATTAGTTTTATGAATGTCAAGTAAATGTATTTTTTATTTCAAGGTTGTTTACTTTCAGCCTGTATTGTTGTATTCACCAGTTGGGGCTTGCTAGCCTTTGTGCCATAGCAATATTTCTGTGTTTCTGTAATACTGTACTGAATTCTAAAATAAAGCTTTAAATTGTTTTGCTGATATTTTTTGTAGCAATTTACTGTGTTCATAGAATCCCTACAGTATAGAAGCAGGCCATTCAACCCTTCGAGATCCCTCCAAAGAGCAGCCCACCCAGACCCACTCCTCTACCCTGTTGTTGTAACACTGCATTTCCCATGGCTAACCCACCTAGCCTATACATCCCTAGACACTATGGACAATTTAGCATGACCAATTCGCCCAACCTGCACACCTTTGGACTGTGGGAGGAAACTGGAGCACCCGAAGGAAACCCACGCAGACATCGGGAGAATGTGCAAACTCCACAGACAGTTGACTGAGGGCAGGAACAAACCTGGGTCCCGACACTGTGGGACAACAGCGCTAAATGTTGACCCACTGTTCCACCGCTATGTTCAAGCACTGTGTTCTGTTTCTTTATGCTACTCTATCACTGAGTTGCTTTTCTGCTTTTTTGTTTGACAATAGAAAATTGGAAAACCCTAACTATCTCCTGTTTGTTCCTATGTAAAATAGGTATTTACCATCTTAATATCACCTTTCATGGCCTAAAGCACCAAATGGTTTCTTCTGCACATTTTCTCTTAAAATAATGCCTCTGGCCGCAGTCTCTATAAACCATACCAACAAAACCATGCTTAATTACTGAATCTGGACCTTTTGAATTTTCAGTTTTCTGACTTTTCTTGTTCTGCTAGATTATTTTACCAGATCTTTCCAAATTTGCTCATTTTCAAAATATTGTGACACCTTCCAGATTCTGCTGTTTGGTTTCAATTTATTTTCTGGTCCTTTTCACTGTCCCTCACATCTGTAACTTCCAGATCTCCTTGTTAATAACATTCATGTTCATTGTGAGAGGTCAAAACTCTCTTTTACACTAACTTGTCTTTTCTTTCTGGTCTTTGTGCCAATTTTTAAATAAGTTTTTTTTTCCCTTTCCCCTTGGGGACTTCTGACTACTTCCTGGAAATTCAATTGTTCCAGGTACTTCCTTTTCTAAGGCATCTGTATTTACTAAAAGTGTCTGGCTCTTTTCTCTGTTCCTGCCTACACTCCTGCCTCATTGCTTTTTACCAGCTTCTGAATGAGGTTTTGCCCTTGGACAGCTGAGCTGCCTTTATCGTCTGCTTCTTTGTTGTTGCTGTTTGGTTGTTGGGAGTCGCTTTTCAGTTGCTAACTGACTTTGGCTGGCTGTGTCTTCTTAAAGTGTTACAGGTCCTAAAGGAGAAAACTACTTTGCTTGAATTGTTTTCTTCTGGGTTGTATAGAGTTCTTCTGTTCATGGCGGGCATCAGATTCAAAATGCTGCAATAACATGATATTTTCCAAGATGACAACTCCTTGAAGTCACCTTGTGGTATTTGCCAACTTTTAGCAAAGTGCGGTGCTGCTTAAGAGTTGCTTGAGGTGATTCTCTGCCACCAATCCTCATTTTGCCCCCAGACGAAAAGACAATCTCGTGATTAATGGTGGAGGGATAACCCCTACCACTGTTCTTAGATGAAGAGAATGTTTATCATACTATAGTAATAAATACAATAATATTTTGTCAGGCATAATTATGAGGATCTTAGTGAGTCGACAACTGCTCCTTCCAAAGGCGAGAGTAGAACACTTTGTCTCTGCCCATGGACTATGCATGACTTCAGTAGATGGGTGCAGCTATTGTAACATGAAAATTAACCCCTTCAGAACCATTACCTTAAACAACAATGGGCTGTTGACCATAGAGTTGGATTTGGGGAAAGTAGAGGTTGCAATGCAGAGGGATCACAGTGTTCTAGATCTCAGGTTTTCAATTTGCCCTATTTTTGGATGAGTTTTCTCTCGGGTTCAGACAACTTGGACAGGGTGGTGAGTACGGGAGAGAAGAAGAATGTCTGCCTTTGGGAATAAAGTGCCTTTTTTCCTGATCGTGTTGCACCGTTTCTTCCATTTCTCTCCAGGTTTTGAGTGAGTCGCCGTTAGGTGATGAGTGACCCATCACAATAAAGTTGGGTTGAGTTTTCCCTTCAATCTGAATCAAATGAGAAATTGGCTGCCACTTGACAGCCTGGTAGGGTACATCTGATTTCTGGCATTCTCATTTACATACTACATTTTCGGCAACCGTTACTCTCAACAACTTTTCCATTGCCTCACTCAAACACAATTTGACTTTTAACAAGTGTGTTCGTTTATTAACTTATTTGGTTTTATCCATTCATGGGCTGTGAGCATCATTGGCTAGACCAACATTTATTGACCATCTTTAATTGTACTGGGGGGTGTTAAAACAGAAACACTTTGCTGTGGATTTGGAGTCACATGTAGGCCAGACAAGGTAAGGATGGCAATTTCCTTCCCTAAAGGACGTTAGTGAACCAAATGGATTTTCTCCCAATTCATTAGGTTTCTAATTCCAGATTTGTCCTGTGCTCAAATTCCACTGTCTACCATGGCAGGATTTGAGCCTAGATCCCTGGAGAATTTACTTGGTCTCTGGATTGATAGTCTAGTGACAATGCCACAGTGCTATCACCTCCCTTATGCATTTTCTAGTCCCAGTCCTCATTGTTTTTTCCCTGGACATTTCTCCAATACTAACATCAAGCCGGATGGTCAAAAATTTCCAGGTTTGTTCCTCTCCCTTTTTTCGCAGTAATACTTGTGAAGCTCCAATACCCTGGAAGCTGCGATGGTGTCAGAGAAGATCCAAAGGTTAGCTTCCACATCACTGCTTTGGTAATCTAGGATCCTCCCTTCCAGACAAAATGACTTTTCTGCTTCTGAGAGAAGCTGATTTTCAAGTCATTCCTCTCGTCTATTTACTTTTTTTTTTCCCATATTGCTCCTGTTTCCTCCTTTGCATCTGGCTTCCCTGCTTTGAATCTGTCTTCAATAGAGGAAAAGATGCTGCCAATTTAGGAGTAAAGTAGTCATCAAGTGCCTTCCGATGGGAAGAGCCACTCTTAAGAAGAGCCACCTTATAATAACCAATCATAATAATAACCAATATCTTAAGAACTGAAAGAACTGCGGATGCTGTAAATCAGGAACAAAACAGAAGTTGCTGGAAAAGCTCAGCAGGTTTGGCAGCATCTGTGAAGAAAAGATCAGAATTAACGTCTCGGGTCTGGTGACCCTTCCTCAGAACAGTTCAGAAGAAGGGTCACCTGACCCGAGAAGTTAACTCTGATTTTTTTCCAACAGATGCTGCCAGACTTGCTGAGCTTTTCCATCAAGTTCTGTTTTTGTTCCTGTCCCACTATCTCTCTGGTTAACCTTTGTTCCTCTGTTTACAAAAGAAAGTCTTTTGGCTTCCCTTTTATGTTGACCGTCAATCTATTCTTGTAGCCCCTACAACAATTGAGCCCATTTTCTGCAGTGCAATCACTCCCTGGGTGCCTATTATCCACCGTATAATTACCAGTGCTTCACAGACACAAAAAAACTCAACAATCTATATTTAAATAATTGTAACTGAAAAAACTATACAAGAGCATGAGGAAGCTCAGAATTCTACTTAATCGCAGTTACAGATATAAAACAGGAGGCAGTCATTCGATTTGTTGAACTATTCAGTTATACCTCACTTCCACTTTCCTGACTTTGCTCCCTATTCTTTGATGTCCATGCTAAACAAAGATCCATTTCAATCTTTAAAACACGACTCGTTTGTTATCATCCAATAACAGCGAAGTGGCACACTCCAGCTGAAGTTCTTCCATTCCGCTTGTTCTTTGTCTTCTTTTTCTTTTATCCTCCCTCTTTTCCTCCCTTTTCTCGGGCTCGAAGACCCAGGCTTGGCCTCCAACTCCTGGCCTCCGAAGCGAAGATGGTGGTCAGTGGCCTGAATTTGGGGATGCCAGTGACCAATGTCCCAGGATGGAGCATGGCAGCCATTGGTCAGACTGTATGGAGGCTCCCTGTGCTGGTCTGTTGCGGAGAGCCCTTGGAGAGAGACTGTGATGTTTGTCTTTTTCACTTTGCTCCTTGTTCTTCCGACCTATGGCTTATACAGTGTATAGATCTAATGGAACTTTTCTTCATTTCTCTAACTAAGGATTGAACCTCGGCACTTTGTACCTAAGATGGTGTTGTGCGTTGCTGACATTGTTACACTGTATCTAATCTGGTAACTGAAGAAGCTGTACCAAGGTTAGAGACAAAAAAAAACCTGCAGATGCTGGAATCCAAGGTATATAAACAGGAGTAGT
>JAHRHZ010000081.1:11194460-11214924 GCA_024137785.1 Ginglymostoma cirratum
CTCTGATGCTGCTTGGCCTGCAGTGTCCATCCAGCTCTACACCTTGTTATCTCTATATAAACAGGAGAATGGAATAACACAGCAAGCCAGACAGCATCTGGAGGAAAGGAACAGTCAACGTTTCGGATAATACCCTTCTTCCTGAAGAAGGGAAATACCCAAAATGTTGACTGCTCCTTTCGGCCAGATGCTGCCTGTTCTGCTGTGTTCTTCCAGCCTCCTGTTGTCTATCTAAGCTGTACCTAGGTACCTTTGTACCTCAGATGGCACTGTAAGTGGTGACTTGTCAACTTTTCCCTGTCCTCATTTGAGTACATGTGACAATAAAACTAGTTCAATTTGGAGGTGAGTCTCAAATTTCTGCTTTGGGCGAAAAAGTGTTTCTGGCTTTAGTCTGGAATGGACTGGCTTTAGTTTTAAGACCTTGCCACCTTGTTCCTACTTTTCCCACCAGATGAAGCCTTACTGAAGGACAGACTGTGGTGCAGTGGTAATGTTGGTAGAATAAGCAATCTGGTAGGTCTAGGCTAATGCCTTATAGACATGGGTTCAATCTCACCACAGTAGTTAATGGAGTTTAAATTCAGTGAACAAATCTGGAATTGAAAGGTAGTCTCAATGATAATGGCTGTCCAACTACCAGTGATGGTTGTAAAAATTCTGCCTGGTTCAATAATTTTCCTTCAAGGGAAGGAACTTTGTCAACTATACCTGGTTTAGGCTACAAGTGATTCCAGATCTCCAGCAACGTGATTACTCTTAAATACCATCTAAGATGGCTTTAGCAAGCGACTCAGTTCAAGAGCAGTAAGGGATGGGCAACAAATTGCTCAAAGGAGGTTAATTAGATTGATTCCAGAGATGAGGGGTTTGTCTTATGAAGAGAGTCTGAGCAGTTCAGGACTGCACTGTCTAGAATTTAGAAGAATGAGAGGAGATGGAATTGAGGTTTAAAAAGTGCTAAAGGAGATTGACAAAGTAGGCATAGAAAGGATATTTCTTCATGTGGGACAATCTAGAATGAGAGGTCATTGTTTAAGGATAATAGGTAGGAGATTTAAAACAGAAATGAGGAGCATTTCCTCTCAAAAGGTCATGAATCTGTGGGATTCACTTCCCAAGAGTGTGGTGGATGCCAGGACATCGAGTAAACTTAAGAAGGAGATAAACAGATTCTTAATTGGTTGAAGATTTATGCAGTTGAGGCCAAGATGAGATCAACCATGATTATATTAAATGGTGAAGCAGCCTTGAGCAGCTAAATTATCTTCTCCTGCTTCTGGATCTTATGTTCTTTAATGCTGGCCTTCCCAGAATGCCCACATTTCAAAAACAAACATGAATCTTCTGGACACTTTAAACACTTCAATCTAAACGCTACTTATTTTGCCCATCAGAAACCTCCAGCACCAAGAACATTGGATTTTTTCTGTCACAATCGTTAAGAATTAAGAAAAGAAAGCTGACTGCAATAACCTCTGAAATTGGAGATGATAATTCCCGTCAGTGAAGTAACAGACAGTGATATCTGTGTTCACAGATACAATCTTCTTGTCTGTAATTCATCAAATTCTGACATTGGTATGGCTCGCTCTGGTCTCTTTTCACATGCAGCAGCTGATAAGACAGCTCAAATAAAGGAGAACAAATTACACAGATCAACATAGCACACACTATCCTAACTTGACGGCAATTTATTAAATTAGGTAGTGATACAGAGGACATTGGATGCAAATGAAAAACAACATGCCAGTGTTAACTCTAAATAAGGTATCGGTTCTTTTGACAAGGTAGCTCTATTAAAATTTTAAAATTCCTCATTACATTTTACAAAACATTGACTGGTCATGACCTCCATAGAACCCCCACCAGTTCTAAGAGCCGTAAACCTTGTGTGCTTGCAATTCTAGCCACGTGAACACGCGCAGTTTTCACTGATCCCCCTTTGACAGCTGTGGTTTCATCTACCTTAATTTCTGAAATTTCCTCCCTCAAATGCTTTGTCTCTTGTTCTTTTTGTATCTGTGTGCATGTTTCTCTCTCTTCACTGTCTTTCTATCTCTGTCTGTCTGTGTGTCTCTCTCTCTCCATTTCTCTATCTCCCTGTCTCTATGGCTCTGTGGCTCTTCTCTCTATCATTGTAAGTCATTCTTTGAAAACTACATACTTGACTAAGCTTTCGCAGTTGCCCTGCGACTCCCATTATGAATCAGTGTTAAGTTTAGTCTGATAATCAGAGAAGCACTTTGGAACATTTTGCTACATTAAAGCTACTTTACAAATGCAAGTTGTTGTTTTTTAAGCGGATTGTGTCTTGGAAATACCATAAAGTCATAGAGTCGCACTACATGGAAACAAATCCTTTGGTTCAACTCGTCCATGCCAACCAAGGTTCCCAAATTAATCTAGTCCCATTTGCTTGCATTTGGCCCATATCGTTCTAAACATTTCCTATTCATGAACCTGTCCAAAATGTCTTTTAAATGTTGTGACTGTACCTGCATCTCCCACTGACACTGACATATATTCCACATACACACCGCTCTCTGTGTGAAAAAGTTTCCCCTCAGGTCCCTTTTAAATCTTTCTCCTCTCACCTTAAAATTATGCCCTTTAGCTTTGAACTCCCCAACCCAAGGGGAAAGACCTTTTCTATTCACCTTATCCATGCCCCTCATGATTTTATAAATCTTTACAGGGTCAAGTCAATGTCTTTTCCCCAGGGTAGGGGATTCCAAAACTAGAGGGCATATGTTTAAGGTGAGAGGAGAAAGATTTAAAAGAGACCTAAGAGAGAACTTTTTCACATAGAGGGTGGTGCATGTATGGAATGAGCTGCCAGAGGAAGTGGTGGAAGCAGGTACAATTACAACATTTAAAAGGCATCTGGAAGGATATATGAATTGGAAGGGTTTAGAGGACCATTGGCGGATGCTGGTAAATGGGACTAGATTAATTTAGGATATCTGGTCGGCATGGGCGAGTTGGACCTAAGGGTCTGTTTCTGTGCTGTACTTCTCTATGACTGTATGACCCCTCAATCTCCTACGCGCCAGTGAAAAAGTCTCAGCTTATCCAGCCTCTCCTTATAACTCAAACCTTCCAATCCTAATAATGTCTTTGTAAATCTTTTCTGCACTCTTTCCAATTTAATAATATCATTCCTATAGCAGGGTGACCTGAGCTGTACACAGTACTCCAAAAGTGGCCTCACGAACATCCTGTACAATTGTAACATGACATCCCAACTCCTAAACTCATTGTCACATGTGTTGGATGTGGAATAAATTGTCACATTATAGTGCCTGCCCTGGGAAAGAATCTTTTAGTAAAGGTTTGCATCCCATACATATGTGTCCCCATGGATAGTGAAGAGCATCTTATAACTGATATGAATAAAATATCGATATGCATACCAATCCCATTTTTCTTAAAAAGCATAAAGCTTTTAAATGCGGATTTTCTTTTCCAGAGAGTTGTAGGTATACTCTTTCAAAGAACACTTTTTAACATGCAGGTACAGCCAATAATTGCACATTAATAGCCTTTGTTTACAGGGGGCTGTGATATATATGGCATCATTTTGCCCCCGATATATATTATTCACTGGAACTTTCTGGGATGCCTTAGGTAGATTCATTGCCACCAATATTTCTTACCAGTATTATTCTAAGTTGCTAATACCATTTAGGAAAGGATACTGACAAAAGAAAAGTCTTCAACAGAACACAGGTCGAATCTTGCTAAACAGAATATGTTTATTGTTCAATTGCTCAATATAGTACCTAATATCTACATGACATCTGAGTTACATGATAGTAAGACGATTCAATGTTAGAGTACTTACACCTTGACCTTACCCCAGGAAATAGTCATGCAACTTAAAATAACACTGGTTAGCTCCCCCTAGGATTAGTCCTTTGTGTTTTGCATGGCTGACCTTGTTTTGCAATGTCAGTTAACCCTTTTGGATAACAGTTGTCATATACAACAGGTTGGAGTACACAAATATGAAAGTCTTGCTGTAATTGTATGGGACCTTTGGTAAGACTAGGCTTGAGTACTGTGCACAGATTTGGTCTCCATAACCGAGGAACAAAATACTTGCTTTGGAGAGGGTACCAGCAAAGACCCACTTGTTTGGTGTCTGATGTTTAGAGGGTTGCCCTGTGATGAGAAGCCAGGGCTTTCTGGAGTTTAGAACAATGCAAGGTGACCTTCTTGATACATACCTGACTCTGAAGTAACTTTACAGGATTGACATGGGCAGACTTTTCCCTTTGGCTGGGGAATCTAGAACACAGTAATTGAGCTACACAGCATGGAAACAAACCTTTTGGTCCAATGAGTCCATTCTGAAAGTAATCCCAAACTAAACTAGCCCCACCTCCCTGCTCTTGGCCCATTACCCTACAAACCTTTCTGATTTGTATACCCATCTAATTGTCTTTTAAACATTTTAATTGTCCCTGCATTCTTCAGGAAGTTCATTCCACACACAAATATTTGCCTCCTATGTCTTTTAACATGTCTCTCCTCTTACCTTAAGAATGTGCCCCCTAGTCTTGAAATTCCCCACCTTAGGGAAAATAGAACTACCATCAACTCTATCTATACCTCTCATTATTTTATAAACTTCTATCATGTCGCCTCTCAACCTTCTATGCTCCCATGAAAAAAGTCCCAGCCTATCCAACCTTTCCTTATAACTCATATCTTCCATACCCAGCAACGCCCTGGTAAATCTCTTATAAACTCTCTCCAAATTGATAATACCCTCCCTATAACTGGGTGACCAGAACTAGACACAGTATTCTAGAAGAGGCCTCACCGACATCCTGTACAAGCTCTACATAATGTCCCAACTCCCATACTCAAAGGACAGAGCAATGAAGGCAAGCGTGCTCCATGACTTCTCAACAATCCTGTCAATATGTGATGGAAACTTTAAGGAATTATGTACCTGCACCCCTAGGTCCCTCTGTTCTACAACACTACCAAAGGCCCTACCATTAATTGTATAAGCCCTACCCTTGTTAGTTGCACCAAAATGCAATACCTCGCATTTATCCAGACTAAACTCTTTCAGCCCTTTGAATCATTTGATCAAGATCCCTTTGTAATCTTAGTAACCTTCTTCACTATCTACACTGTCATCTGCAAACTTACTAACTATGCCTTCTACATTCTCATCCAAATCATTTATATAAATGACAAATAAAACAGGACTCAGAACAGATCCCTGTGGAACACTGCTGGGGACAGACCTTCAGTCCAAAAAACAATCCTCTGCCATTCCTCTCTGTCTCCTGCTTTTAGCCAATTATCTATCCAATTGACAAGTTCACCCTGAATCCCATGTGATCTAACTTTACTAATTAGTCTACTATGTGGAACCTTGTCAAAGGCCTTACTAAAATCCAAATAAACAACATTCATTTCTCTGCCATCATCAACCTTTTTGGTAACTTCCTCAAAAAACACAATCAACTTTGTGAGACACGATTTTCCTCTCACAAAACCATGCTGACTGTCCCTAATCAACCTTTGCCTCTCTGAATGTCTATGAATCCTCACTTTTATAATCATCTCCAACAATTTACCCATAACAGAAGGCAGACTCACAGGTCTATAGCTCCCTGGTTTCCCCTTTAAATCTTTCTTAAACAAATGTACAACATTAGCCACCCTCCAGCCATCAGGCACCTCACCAGTAGTTATAAATGATGCAAATATTTTTGCAAGGGGCCTCATAGTTTCCTCCCTTACTTTCCACAACTTTCTGGGATACATTAGATCGGGTCCCAGAGGTTTATCCACATTTATATTCTCTAAGACCTCCTGGACTTCCTCTTCTGTAAAGTGAACTGTTTTTGGGACACAATCTAAGGAGAAAGAGTTAATTATTTAGGACTAAGCAAGTTTTTGCACATTGGGTTGTGAACCTGTTTATGTCTCTACTATAGAGGGTTGTGGATGATTCATCCCTGAATATATTCAAGGGTGGGATTAACTCCCACTTCTGACGAACGGTCCCGACCCGAAACGTCAATGTTCCTGCTCCTCTAATGCTGCCTGGCCTGCTGTGTTCCTCCAGCTCCACACTGTGTTATCTCTGACTCCAGCATTGGCAGTTCTTATTATGTCAGAGGAAAAGGGAACCTTCATTTTTTGGGAGCATTTTGTAATAATCATCCCTGGCAATCATCCCAAAAAAGGGAAAATGATTCAGCCTCAGCGGGGATGACAACAGTAGGGGAAAACATTGGGGTATATTTGAAATAAAATTACTGCCGTGGTGAGAATGCCATTATTTTTCACAGCAAGACTGTGCTTTGAAAATTAATCGGAGAGGAACAACTTGATTTTGAGTCAGACTGCACTGTAGCATTTTCCTTCCCTTGACTTTATCAATGGCTACATGTTCTTCAATTGCTTTGACTTAGTACATGGTGCCCCAGCTACACCAAGCGCCAGTCAATATCAAAAGCAAGAGGTGTTTCAATTCCTTCATGACAGGTTAGAGGGGCCGAGGGGCTGAGTGGCTCCGTCCTGATACTGTGAGACTGACGTTGCACCTAGTGAAATATTGCTCAGAAATAGCCATCACACCCAAAAACACACCATGGGAATATGCAACATTCCTCAAACCCTGACTCTGAGATGGAGGCAGTGATTTTGGAAGGTTTTGAGTCACTTAAACTCAATAGATGCTCAAGAAATTAAATTAGACTCATAGAGTCATATAGATATACGGCAGAGAAACAGACCCATCTGTCCAACTTGTTCATGCCAACCAGATATCCTAAATAAATCTAGTCCATTTGCCAGCATTTGGCTCATATCCCTCTAAACCCTTCCTATTCGTTTATCCATCCAATGCTTTTTAAATATTGCAATTGTACCATCTTCCACCAATTCTTCTGACAGCCCATTCCATATACACACCACACTCTGCGTGAAAATTTTACACCTTAGGTCCCTTTTAAATCTTTCCCTTCCCATCTTAAACCAATGCCCTCTAGTTTCGGACTTCCCCACCCTGGGGAAAAGACCTTGTCTATTTACCTTATCCATTCCCCTCACGATTTTATAAACCTCTATGAGGTCACCCCCCCAGACTCCAATGCTCTAGGGAGAATAGCCCCAGCCTATTCAGCCTCTCCCTACAGCTCAAACCCTCCAACCCTGGCAACATTCTTGTAAATCTTGTTTGAACTCTTTCAAATTTCACGATATCCATCCTATAGCAGTATTGAAATAGAATAGAATAGAATTGAATTGAATTAGCTTTATTGTCATTGGTACTCGAACAAGTGAAGAATTTACATGTCACCACTTATGGCACCATCTTAAATACAAGAGACCTAAATATAGATACTTATGTATTTGGTACAAAATTGAAAAAATAATAAATAAAATTTGAGCATAAGAATAAAGGGAAAAAGAAGTACTCGGTTTACAACCCTTCCTCCCCGGTCCGTGACAGCACCTGGACTCCAGACCACTCCAGGCTTCAAAACTTGAGGCCTCACCTCCAGTCCACAAGGGCCTTACCTCCCTGTGGCGGCCTCCAGTCTGGAACTGGAATTAGAGGATTAAAACCTCTTATAACTCCTGGGTGACCATTAAACTGAATCCCTGACTCGCGGTTAATTCCACTCCCATTCCCATCCCGCAATTTACCATCCCGTATTCTGGCACCCCCTGAAACTTTCCAAGACATTGGGTTTCTGATCTGATTGGAACATCTGGGACCATGTCTTGTTGGACTGGTGTGCAACAGTCACTTAATATGGGTAAGATGTTAAACCGAGACCAAATCACAATTAGTTCTTAACCAAATGTGACAGATTATCTGATAATTTCTGTTATTCAAGGGCGCTCCTTGACCGCAAATTATTTACATTTCTTAACACAGGGACTCAACTTCTAAAGTATTTTATTGGCTTGTAAAATGTCTAGTGTCATGCTGAGGTCAGGAAAAGTGCCCCATAAATGACAGTCTTCTTTATCCCTTATATTCCGACTGAGTGGTTGACATCACAAACCATTAAAGTACATAATGTTAATAGAAAGTTGCCATAGTCTTACTGGACCATAGGCCTGCTCTCTCATCAGAGAGGTGACTGGTGGTAGTTTAATCTAAGGGTCACTAAACTCGGGTGAGGAGAGGGGTTGCAGAGAAATATCCTTTGTGGTAACTTCAGCTGGCTGTGGGATTGGAACCTCTGCTATTCGCAGCATCCTGTTCACAAGGTGGATATCCAGCCAACTGAGCTAACTGACTTCCACTTGCATTAAAATGCATTCCAGGTAAAATTGTCAAATTTGTTAGGTCTATTTTATTTCCCTTTCTCCTAAATGCTAATCTTTCTTTCCTGGTGCTAATCATGGAAAGACATATAACATTTGGAACACATAGTACTCAATCTTAGAGTTTGGATTTTACTATGTTGCAGTGGGCGGGGGAATGGGAATGGGGTAGCTCGGAAACGCTTAGGCCTTATTCGATTGTACAGTTTTTTCTATAACTTTCAAAGAATGTGAATATTGCTGGCTAGACCAGCATTTGTAGCCCATCCCTAGTTGCCCTTTAGAATGTGGTTGCAAGTCCCTTTCTTGACCTGGAAGTGAGTTCCAGCATTTACAGCAGGAATGGAAGGGCCAAATGATCTTTCCTAACTGTAACAGTCTTACGTAAGTCCATAATCTTTCGGAGCTGACCCACCTTGCACACTGATGTGCCTTCCTAACCAGCCATGGGTTTCCATAATATTAAATAAATTCCACTGCATGTTAATGTGGCATTTAGGATTTCAAGAGAAAGTCTGAACACTGAATGTCATGTGGAATTAATGTGTGAGAAGCTTCCCAGGGGCTTAATTCCAGCTAGGTTTAGAACATATGATGATCAGAACAGATTTGACTGTGTAATTTTGCTGCCACAATCAATTTGCACATAAATTTCTGTGAAAATGTTGTGGCATAAATGGTAGCTGGTGGATACCCTAAATTTGAGGTGAATGGGTTTAATGACATAGAGTTAGAGTCATACAGCATGGAAACAGACCCTTCGGTCCTGCTTATCTATACTGACCAGACATCCCAATCTGACCTAGTCCTAGTTGCAAGCATTTGGCCTATATCTTTCTAAGCCCTACTACTCATATAACCATCCAGATGCTTTTCAGATGTTGTAATTGTACCCAGCTCCACCACCTCTTCTGGCAACTTGTTCCATACATGCACCACACTCTGCATGGAAAAGTTACCCCTCAGATCCTTTTCAAACTTTCCTCTCTCAAATTAAACCTCTAGTTTTGGACTCCCCCAAACTAGGAAAAAGACCTTGGCTATTCACCCTATCCATGCCTGTCATGATTTTATAAACCTCTATAAGCCTCCAACATTCCAGGGAAAATAGCTCCAGCCTATTCAGCCTATGCCTATAGCTCAAAACCTCTGGTCCTTGCAACATCCTTGTAAATCTTTTTTGAACCCTTTCAAGTTTCACAACATCCTTCCTATAGAAGACTGACCAGAATTGCATGCGGTTTTCTAAATGTGGTCTCACCAATGTCCTGTACAGCTGCAACATGACATCCCAACTCCTATACTCAATGTTCTGACCAGTGAAGGCAAGCATGCTGAATGCTTCTTCACTGCCCTGTCTACCTGTGACTCCACTTTCAAGGAACAATGCACCTGAACCCCTAGATCTCTTTGTTCAGCAACTCTCCCCAGACCCCTACCATTAACTGTATAAATCTTGCCCTGGTTTGTTGCACCAAAATGTAACACCTCACGTTTATCTAAATGAACTTCATTTGCCACTCCTCGGCCCATTAGCCCATCTGATTCCATTGTACTCTGAGATAATCTTCTTCACTATCCACTGCCCCACCGATTTTGGTGTCATCTACAAACTTACTATCCATGCCTCCTATATTCACATCCAAATCATTTATATAAATGACAAAAAGCAGTGCGCCCACCACACCAATCCTTGTGGCACACAGCTGGTCATGAGCCTCCAGTCTGGAAAACAGTCCTCCACTACCACTCTTTGTCTTCTATTGTCAAGCCAGTTTTGTATCCCATTGGCTGACTCTGCCTGGATCCCATGTGATATAATATTACTGATCAGTCTACCATGTGGAACCTTATCAAAAGCTTTGGAGAAGTCCATATGGACAATGTCTACCGTTCTGCCTTCATCAATTTTTCTTTTCTTCTTCTTCAAAAAACTCAACCAAGTTAGTGCAACATGATTTCCCCACGCTCAAAGCCATGTTGACGATCCCTAATCAGTTATTGTCTTTCCAGCTATGGAGCCACAGAGATGTACAGCACAGAAACAAACCCTTCGGTCCAACTCATTTATGCCGACCAGTTATCCTAAATTAATATAGTCCCATTTGCCAGTGTTTGCCCCATATCCCTCTAAACCTTTCCTATTCATATACCCATCCAGATGCCTGTTGAATGTCGTAATTGTACGAGCCTCCACCATTTCTTCTGGTAGCTCATCCCATACTCGTACCATGAAAAAGTTGCCCCTTAGGTCCCTGTTAAATCTTTTCTCTCTCATCTTAAACATATGCCCTCAGGCTTTGGACTCCCCCACCCCGGGGAAAAGACCTATACTATGAATGCCCCTCGTGATTGTATATACCTCTGTAAGTCTTCGATGCTCCAGGGAAAATAGCCCCAACCTATTCAGCCTCTGCCTGCAGCTCAAATCCTCCAATCCTGGCAACATCCTCGTAAATCTTTCCTGAGATCTTTCAAGTTCAACAATATCTTTCTTATAGCAAGGAGACCAGAACTGAAGGCAGTATTCCAAAAGTGGCCTAACCACTGTACAGCCGCAACATGACCTCTTATATTCATTGTATGCTCATTACTTGCAGTGCTTAAATGTAAAATGGCTTGAAGTTCATTTCTGAAAAATAAAAGCCACATTGATAAAGATTTTTTATCATACACAAGACAAAAGCAATAATGCCAGATTTTGAAAGATCACAATTGTTTACAAAGCCAGAGGAAAGTTTGCTGAGTAACACCCTTTTTGTCTTAAAGGGGAGGAAAGCCAGCTGCTGCTTTCTCCATGCCATTGGCTCAACCAATCGAAGTTGCAATGCCAACCAATCAGCAGTCTTTCCTCCTGTAGCATAAATTACTTTGATCATTTGAAATTTGGCATTCTTGCATTTGTCCTAAAAAGCATAAGATGAAGAATTTAGGCAGTATGCCTCTTTTCATCCAACTTTCTAGCCACAACACATGGACTGCAGTGGTTCCAAAAGGCAGCTCACCACCACCTTCTCAAGGGCAACTAGGGACGGGCAATGAATATTAGGCAGTCAGTGATGCCCATGTCCCATGGTTGAGTTTTTAAAAAATTCTGTACGAATGAGCAACTGAACTAAATTTATAGAATTAGAGTTTATTTTAATGCAGATGTTTAATTTGATATTTGGGTATACTTCCCTTTTAATTTAATTCCAGTATACATTATATAATATCTCTTAATAATGAAATATAGGTTATGGACTGTTACTCTAAGTACCCGTATGATAATAAGAAAAAATTATAAATTAACTAACTAACAAGCTTGACAATTGTCACTAAATTATGTCCACTGAAGGAACAATGTTCTTGGGATCATAATCTTAAGAACAGCTCTGCCACTGGTTCTGTACCAGTTTGTATCATGCACTGAGTGCCCACTCCCACAGCAGGATATGCCTGCAACTGAGTGTTTAAGTGCAGTTGTGGAATTTCTGAATTGCAGCTGCACGATCCCACAGTGAGGTAGCTTTTACACTGCCTAATCAAAGTGTGTGGTTCAAAGCAGAATAATAATTTCATACTCAGCACGTTCAGACATATGTGGGACACAGGAGGACATCACAAACAAGGTAGTGGAAATTTATCCGTGGGTTTGAGAACGTAACAGGAAAAATCAAATGTCAAGATGAGTCAAGTTGTTGAGCAGACAGAAGGAATTTTATGCAGGCTGTGCCTCTGCAGATCATCTCAAATTTATTTACATTTTAATATGATAATCAACAGCGAAACCTGCCTAAACAATTGTGAGATTTACTGCACAGTTATGAGCAGAAGTGAATGGAAAACATGGAAAGTTTTAAATTAAATAAAATGTAATTTACATGAAAATTATTTCCACTGGGGACTGCTGACAACATTGTCATGGCAAAGTCACATCTTAAAGCGGCATTTAAAGTTAGTAATTTTTAAGCCAGGGATTCTTATGGTCTTCACAAACTTGAGACAGGCTTCAGAGATAACAGAGTGTGGAGCTGGAGGAACAAAGCAGACCAGGCAGAATCAATGTTTCGGGTCGGGATGGATCAACTTTCCTGCTCCCCTGATACTGCCTGGCCTGCTGTGTTCCTCCAGCTCCACACTGTGTTATCTCTGACTCCAGCATCTGCAGTTCTTGCTATCTTTGAGGCAGCCTTCAGTTCTTAGAGCAGCCCAATAAATCAGCTCAACTTTACTGGTCTCCCTCAGGAACAAACAAGAACAGAAATTACTGGAGAAACTCAGCAGGTCTGACAGCATCCGTGGAGAGAGAAACAGAGTCAACGTTTAGAATCCAGTGACCCTTCTTTAGTTCTGCCTATTTGCTTCCTCCCTCCTCTATCCAAAGGCCCAAACATACCTTCCAGGTGAAGCACCACCTTATTGTACTTTACTCAATCTAGTCTACTGCATTCGCAGCTCATATTGTGGTCTCTTCTACACTGGGGCAACAAAATGTAGACTGGGTGACCACTTCAGAGAACATCTACATTCTGCCTGCAAAAAGATCCTGAGCTTCCAGTTGACTGCTACTTCAACACACCACCATGTTCCCTGGCCAACATCTCTGTCTCAGGCTTGCTGCTGTGCTTCAATGAAGCTCAGCGCAATCTGAATGAAAAGCACCTCATTTTCAGCTTGGGAACTCTACAGCCTTCTAGACTCAATATCGAGTTCAACAATTTTAGGGCTTGAGGACCTTCCCAAGATTTTCCCCACCTCAACACACTTGGCCTTGTTATAGCATGGCCTGCCATTACTCATAATCCAATTTTAGCCACTAATTGTCCCCATTAGCAGCTTTTCATTCTTCCAAGCTGACTGTTACCCACTCCTTTGTCTGCCCAACTGTGTTTTCTCTCTCCCTGGGCTGCATTTTTGCCTATTGTTTACCCCTTATCTCAGACCTATTCTCTGCATAAAAAGCAAAATTTTTCTAGCTACCATCAGCCCTGAAGAAGCATCATTGGATCCAAAGCATTACCTCTGATTTCTCTCCACAGATGCTGCTAGACCTAATGAGCTTTTTCTGCAATTTCTGTTTTTGTTCTGGTGTCGGTCCCTTAACACCAGAAATAGGCTTTTAATCCATCCAGGAAATGACAGGTCACCATCATCAGGTCCATTGTCTGGCCCAGGATGACATGGGTAAACCAACTTTTGGGGTCTGAAGGAATGTCTGTTTATTCCACAGCCACTGCACACTGTTCCTTTAAGATGGACAGCTGTCATCATGTCATCACATACACCCAGTTTCCCTATTCTGCCAAACAAATATGCAGCCAATTTGGTTACGTATTTCACACACAATAACTGGATCACAGTACAAATTTCACATGGCTCCATGTGTTCATAATATTGGTATCAGTTTAGCTCTATTGGCTGGATGGTCAGCTCACAAGGCAGTGTGATGCCAACAGTATGGGTTCAGTTCCTATCACTGGCTGAGGTTAACCATGAAGGACTCTCCCTCCAGCTGAGGTGGGCCCTCAGGTTAAATCATCACCAGTCATCTCTCTCTCATGAGAGCATAGCCTTATGATCTGGTAATACTAGGGCAACTTGTGATGCTTGGCCATGTTCAGATAAAGGGGCTTCAGCTGAAGATTCACTGTACATAGAATCAGACTGACATTGTGGTTGTTGGGTTTGTCAAAGTCACCTACCAGACTGTAGGGCTGCACTGCCTTTACCACAGGTAAGGGAAGAGTCCATTGCAATAACTTCAGCCAATGCAGGAATTGAACCTATGCTGTTGGGGTTACTCTACATTGCAGACCAACCATCCAGCCAACTGAGCTAACCAACCTGTTAGAGGTATATGTTTGTAACCTGTGTCTGCCTGAGTAAAAACCAATAAATGGATAAAGGTTAAGCTCCAGTCTATCATTTACCAGCTGGATAGCTGGAATGGAAGACCCTGCGCAGCAATTTTCAGACTTAATTAAACTTTTAGGGCATTGACTGTTTATTTAATTTGAGAGGTTTTTCTCATCTTTAACAAATTTGATCTAATAAAGTTTCTCTAAAACAAATTGCACTAGGAAAGGACATTCATTAATTGGGAATTTTTGTAATCTTGATAGGAGGCCATTAAGTGATCAATTTTGCTGTTGAGTGAAGTAAATCCGAAGCTGCATTGGATGCAATCCCCTGCTCCTCCAGTTTAAATTCTGAGATCAACAAGACACTTAAATTGATAGCAACAGGTCTCCCAATGCTTTGAAAGCTTCACTCAGTCTCGGTCTTGTAAATCTTAACATTTCCAAATCAATATTCCATCTAAAACTATTCAATCCTTTAGTGCAAGCCTTGGTTTTAATATATCAGTACCACCAGAAGCATTATGACCATCTCTGCCTACTTTCGATTTTTAAAATTCAATGCATGCAGGATGTAAATTTAAATCAGTTTTAAATCAATATCTTGTGAAACACATTCTTTTCTCAAACCATATCTGGAGAAATAAAATTGTGAGGACTGTTGTTTTACCAGAGTTTCAATAAGCAAATGTTTTCATCTGAAGTAATGATTGTGATGATTTTTCTCACTGAACACTATGGTAACAGTCACATTGCCTGTGTTTGCAAATGTTGTGCTTTGCTGTACTTATAAAAAGGTTTTAGAAGTTAACTTTAAAAGCCAAAGATGACTCCAGTTAGGAACTGAAAAAGACTTAAATAAAATGACCAATATTCTGTACAGTACTGCAGATATGGTATAGATTATAAAATGTTGTAGCAAGGAGGTTGTGACACATTAAAGTGTTCAGAAAAGATTTATGATGTTGCCAGGATTGGAGGTTTGAACTACAGGGAGAGCCTGAATAAGCTGAAGCTATTTTCCCTGGAGTATTGGAGGCTGAGGGCTGAGGATGAAGAGGTTTATAAAATCATGAGGGGCATGGATAGGGTGAATAGTCAAGGTCTTTTCTCCAGGGTAGAGGTGTCCAAAACTAGAGGGAATAGGTTTAAGGTGAGAGGGGAGAGATTTTAAAGGGACCTAAAGGGCAACATTTTCATGCAGTGGGTGGTGCGTGTATGGAATGAGCTGCCAGAGGAGGTGGTGGAGGCTGGTACAGTTACAACATTTAAAAGGCATCTGGATGGGTACATGAATAGGAAGGGTTTAGAGGGATAGGGGCCAAATGCTGGCAAATGGGACTAGATTAATTTAGGATATCCAGTCAGCATGGATGAGTTAGACCAAAGGGTTTGTTTCCATGTTTTAACTCTCTATGGCACTGAGTTCAGGCCCCATCACTGACCCCTGTGATACACTACTCATTCCATCGTTTCAAACAGAAAATGATCCGTTTTTGCTCCTCACTGTTTCCTGTTAGCTAGCCAATCTTCCATCCATGCCAATGAGTTTCTTATGGTGCAGTAGTACTGTCCCTACTTCTGGGCTAAGAGGCTTGATTCAAGTCCTAAGTGCTCCAGAAATGTGTCATAACATCTCTGAATAGAATGTTTAAAAAATATCCATCCATACCAATGTGTTACCCTTTACACCATGAGCTTTCATGTGACATCTTATCAAATGCCTTCTTGCGATCCAGTTCCCCTTGATTCTATGGCAGATGTGGCTTCCTGAAAGAACTCCTATAACTAGGTTAAATATGATTTCCCCATGCATACAATTATGTCAACTCTGCATAATTACCTTGAGCATTTTTCCTGCTAAAAACTAATAGTCCAATATCTTCCCTATGACCAATGTTACCCTAATTGGCCTACACTTTCTTGCTTTTTATTTCCCCTTGTGGACTGTCAGGATAATTGTTAACATGGACTTTCATCCAGTTCACACATTTATGGAAGGTGCAGATTGAAGTGGAAGGCTGCCTGTGAAGCATTCAGCCTGGTGAAACAATGGAGAGGTTGGATAAGCACGGATTGTTTTCACCAGGATGAAAGAGGCAGGAGGAGTGGGGTGACCTCATAGAGGTCTACAAAATTATGAGAGACATAGATAGGGTGGAGAGTCAGAGGCTATTTCTCAGGATGGAAGTGTCAACTACAAGAGATCACAGTTTCAAGGTGAGGGGGGAAAGTTTAGGGGAGAAGTGCAGGGTTAATGTTTCACACAGCGGGTGGTGGGCGCTTGGAACACACTGCCGGTGGAGGTGGTGGAAGTAGGCACATTAGCAACGTTTAAGGTATATCGTGATAGACTCATGATCGGGAGGCGAACAGAGGGATCAATACCATGCATGGGCAATAAGTGGTGGGTATAAGTAAGGATTAGGAATTGGCACAGGCTTGGTGGGGAAAGTGCCTGTTTATGTGCTGTATTGTGTTGTATAATGAGCAGGCTTGGGAATATACAAAGGGGTAGAGAAAAACATATACAAAGAGGCCTCTCACTCTCTATGTCCTGCTCCCTCGACTTGTCAACCCGGAACTCCAAGAGTTTCCACAGTACTACTTCCCTGGTAGTTAGAAGTTTCTTCAGTTCTTTGTTCTTTTCAACATCCATTGATTTGGGATGTAACTTAAATCCTTCATAGTGAAAACCAATGAAAATACCTGTTAAGTTCATCTATCATCTCCTATTTTCCCTCATCAGTTCTTCAAATTCACTTTCTATATGATCAACACTCAGTTTATTAACCTTTTTTCAAATATCTATGGTATCACTTCACATTGGCTTGCTTCTAGCTTAGTTTATTTCTCATACTCCAATTTTCTGTCCATTTGACTTTTGTCATATTTTAAAATTTTATATCCCATCTTCTGACCTACACCCACCTTTGAATAATTATATATGCATTCTCTTTATATTTGATACTAACTTTAATATCTTTAGTTAATCATTTATGGTGTGCAGTTCTCTTCCATTTTTTCTTTCTTATTTGGATGTATATATTTTGTTTATTCTGAAATATCTGTCTATATGTCAGCTACGTTTTTTCTATTGACTTGACTCTTAACCCAATTTACCATTTTTTGCTTTGGCTAGGTTTACTTCCATGCCATCATAATTGTCCTTTTTCAGTCTAAAATACTAGTCTTGGACTCAATTTTCACTCCTTAAAATTGAATGTAAAATTCAAACAAATTATAGTTACTGCCTCTTGGAGGCAGCTTCACTATGAGGTAATTATAGTCTAGTTTCTGGTCAGGTCCAGAATTGGCTGTTTATTCTATGAACCTATACTGGAAACACTGTATGAACTCTTCATTTGGCTACCTATGCCCAGACTTTTATATGTAAATTAAAATTTCCCATTATTCTCACCATTGCTTTCTCCCAAGCTTCTATTATTCCCTCCTTTATATTCAATCCTACCATGGGTTTAAGATTTGTAGACCTGAAAACCACTGCCGTTCATGACTTCTTGTTGTTACCATTTCTTATGTCTACCCAAACTCCTGGTTTCCTAAACTTCAGTCAACCTCCTCCAACTTGCTAGTGCCATCACTAATTAACACTGCCATGCCTCCACCTTTTCCTAACTTCCTGTCCTTCCCAAATGTCATGTGCACTCCATTCTGTTGAGCTGCAGCCACAACTCTGTGATAGCTCTAAAAGCATACTTAATTATTTTTGCTATCAGTTTTTATTTTGTTTCAAATACCATGCGCATTCACATTGAGAGCAGAAGCTTGAACACACGCACCAGCAGGTTCAAGGACAGATTCTTCCCTTCTGTTGTTAGACTAATGAATGGACTCTTTAACTTCAAATATTCAAATGTGAATCTGGTTAATGTTGTTCTTGCCTCACGCATGTCCTGTGCATTGTAACCTGTGTCCCTCACTCTATCTAAGTTTTTTTAACCCTATGATCTGTACATCTTTGCTTCAATCAATCAATCAGTTTAGTCTTGTCCTTTTAATGTTTTTGTAAGTTATTTTGTCTGGTGTGATTCTTGGTCAGACCTGATCTGAAATTTCCACAGTTCTGTAAAAGAGTCACATCAGACTCGAAACATTAACTCTTGTTTCTCTTTCCATAGATGCTGCCAGCCCTGCTGAGTTCTCCAGCAATTTCTCATTTTACTTCAAACTTTAGGAATGAACAAATCGATTATTTCGGTTTCTTTTGGTTCTGCTGTGTTTCTGTGTTCCATCCCTTTTTGGAGAGATCAGCGTCAGAGACTGTTGCCTGTCTTCCACCAACATGTATTTTTATGAATGTTGTTACACTGTGATAATGATCAGATAATTTCTTCTTGCAAGGTTGATTAAGGGACAGATTCTGGCCTGTTCCTCTTTTAAGGAAGATCATGAAATCTTTTGTATCCATCTGATCAGAGTGACAGGACCACATTTTGCAGCATATTTGGCAGCGCTCCCACAGTACTACACAGGTGTGATGTGCTCTTAAGGTCTGGAGAGGGACTTGATGCAGGGACTTTTTGAGGCAGAGGAGAGAGTGTTACCAACTGAGCCACAGCTAATAACTGCATAATATTCATATAAAACCATAATGACTTCCTTCTACTGCACTGTCTGCAATGCCCAGTATTTATTGTGACACTTGAATAGTCAGTATTCACCTGATGCTTTCCAAACTCACCAGCCATAGTATGTGGCAGTACTGTGACATCTGAATCAGAGCTTTGATGCTTGAAGGTCTGTTTAACTTGCCTTCAGTGTCTTACAATATCTTTCAGGTGAGATGTTGAATCAAGTCCCCATCTATTCCCCATTGACATAGTCGCGATCTATTCAGCTGGATAGAAATTTGTCGACTAGATGATTTGAAGGAGAACTGAGACAACAGCTTGAGGTTACCAACTCTTCCCATAATATCCAAAGTCTTCAGGAATTAAAGATTAAAGTTGTAACGCCAAAAAGAAATCGATGAGACAGATTGATGCCACTGATCACATAATTTGTTTATTATCTTATTTTATATACTAGATACTGTCGTCTCTGCAAATCATTTTTAATTGTTCATGAGCTGGCATTTATTGTCCATCTCTAGTTGCCCTGGTGAGCTGCCTTCTTGAACGGCTGCACTTGCAGTGCTGGTAAGTAGGGAGTTACAGGATGTTGTGCCCGTGACAGTGATGTAAAAATGATACATGTCCAAGTCAGGATGATGAGTGGTTTGGAGAAGAAATTGCAAGTGGTGACATTCCCATGTATCTGTTGCCCTTTTCAGTGGAGCAGATCATGGGTTTGGTTGGTGATGCTGAAAGAGGCTTGATGAGTTGCTGCAATGCATCTTGTCAGTGGTATACACTGCTGCTACTGCGTGCTGGTGGTGAAGGGAGTGAATATTGATGGCAGTGGTTGGGGTGCCAATCATGATTCAACTGGTGCCTTGAGTGTTGTTTGAACTGTGCCATCAAGGCAAGTGGGCAGTATTCCATCGCTCTCCTGACTTGTAGATACAGTCAGGAGGACCTCCTAGTCTCTGACCAGCTCTTGTAGTCAAAGTAATTACAGTTCTTTCACTGGTCCAGTTCAGTTTCAGGTCAATAGTAAACCCCAGGATGTTCATTCATTCAGTTAAATAAAAAGGTACATTATTCACCTCTTCAGTTATTGTCAATTCCTTAATGGTTAGAAATCTAAAAGGTTGCCTGTGAATGTTAAGCTTACATTCTTCCAGCAGCAGCAGAGTATATGATAGGAATTTCAATAAAAAAAGATACATTGATGGTGAGCTAAAACCCTAAATGACCTGACACCAGTGGTAAAACGTGTTTAAATGCTAAAACATTTGCCCTTGTTTGCTCCTCCTTTAATGTAACAGCTGTACTGCAACACTGTCAGGAATTCCCTGCTCTGATGTTTCCCTTATTCAGTGAGTCAATAAATACTGAAAAATATTGAACTCATGGGTCCCATAGAATCAGTAGATGGTAACCTGAAAACATTTTAACATTCAGAGTATCCTTCCCTCGAAACATAACAATTTATGTTACATACATAATAAAGACGGGTTTGTCACAAGAGCATTTTAAAACAAAGTACAACACTTACACCCAGTGGGGAGATGTTACACCAGATGGCAAAAGTTTGGGCAATATGAATATTTTCAGACGACGATAAGGTTTTGAGATGGAAAGTATTGTATGTAATACAGAATCAATCATTACTAATGAACAGAGATAAAAGGTACTGCAGATGCTGGAGAATCCGAGATAACAAGTTGTGGGGCTGGATGA
>JAHRHZ010000081.1:11219924-11276277 GCA_024137785.1 Ginglymostoma cirratum
CAGCCCCATGCTTGTTATCTCGGATTCTCCAGCATCTGCAGTACCTTTTATCTCTGATTTCATTCCAAATAAATAGTTTCCAACTTCAGATGAAAAGTTATGGACCATTAGCGTATAACTCAGCCAATTAAAACTCTATTCCTCTTACATTCCCCCATTACTCATACACACAGACACACACATCCAGATGCATACAAACACACATACACATGCACACGTATGCACACACAGACACAGACACTCGGTTGCTCACTCACTCACACTAACTCACACTAACAAAGGTTGCTGAGATGATTTTTTTTATTATTCATCTGCAGGTTAGAATGCTGCTTCTCAGTCATCCTTCTCCAGATGCTTCCTCTGGTTTGCAAGAAGCACAGGGTGGCTGGTTCATTTATAAGAGGTCTCTCGCTTATCACTTAAGATTCATAGCTTACAACAACTGTGGAATAAAAAGATAAACTGGTTTACTTCAGGCCTAAATTGGCTTACTGCAGGGAATGGAAAGAGAACTCCTAAGCTGTTGATGATTGGATGCTTTCTCTCTATCTTATTCACAGCCCCAGGTTGTTTAATTGCTTGTGAATTAATCCCATGGTTGTTGGTAAGCAGACCACTAGCTCGTAGACCAATCAGCTACTTATTACTGACCAAAGCATATATATAGAAAATAACTGCTCTGCTCCAGCTTGTCTATAAACTACACTTCAACTACTGATTCTCAAGCAAATGTATAAATAACATTTGCAATGAGTGCCAGGTTATTGCAGCTATTCTTCATTTTGAGTTCTTTACTCACATTAGTCCACAATTGAAATAAAAACAAAAGGAAAAAGTACGCTCTTAACAAATTGTTGTTTATAACTGTGATCAATTGCTAGAAGTAACGGTAATTTGACTAGCCTCGCAAGCCGGTGACTCATGCTTTGTTCACAGCAGGAACACCCTACTGTGCAATGATGGCTCGGAAATGTTGGGTCCAGTAAATGGGATTATTAACATGACTGATAATATTTTGCCTTCGGTCTTCTGCTTGATACCTGTGTCACATTAGTTATGTCAGTTAATAGATCACATTAGATCTGTTGATCACGCATTACAGATTGATTAATTCCAAGGGTTAGTTTATTCAGTTCATTAGTTCAAATACTATCCTGGCTGTTGAGAATTTTATCTAATTATTCTGGATTTTAAGTGTATAATGTAAAACTAGTCTCTCTAATGGTCAATATGACAGTTATCATTCATATTGTAAAAATAAACCTGATTCACTAATGTCCTTTAGGAAATCTGCTGTATTGTGGTGCTGGTCTGGCCTGCATGTGATTCTAGACCCACGCCAATATGTTTAACTGTTAACTGTCCTCCGAATTGGCCTGGCAAGTGAGTCAATGCAAGGGCAGTTACAGATGGATTGCCAGTAGTGCCAACATCGCATGAAGGAATAAAGAAGGGGGAGAAATTTGCTTGATTTCCTTTAGGATGATAAACAGTAACTTCAAGAATTTTATCCTGCAATTGGCTGCAGACTTTAGCCTTTTTACTGCTTCTTCACCAATGATAATATTAATGAGGATTAGAAGGCTGATATTAGATTGCCTACTGATATGGTGACCTCGTTAAGTTTAATCATTGTCTTTTTATACTTACAGGCATTCATCCACCTGGCTGAAAGTAACAGAACCAGGTGTTACTTTACTTTTGAGATAGTTCACCTTTAAGGGGTCCATGTTCTGTGTATATACGATGTTGTGACTCTGCCTGACAGTTAGTCTGCTGTAGCGATCCCATACTGAAATCAGTTATTTCACTCTAATGAACTGCTTTATAACTTACATTGTGCTTTATTGTTTTAAATGAACTGGCCCACAGGATTAATCAATCTGTAATGGGTGATCATTAGACCATTATAACTAATTGGACACCAGCTATTCAGCGGAAGACTGAAGGCAAAATATTATTGTTCATGTTAACAATGTTATGTTCTAAACCCAACATTCCAGAGTCCCAGAGCCCTCATTGCACTGTAGGATATTCCTGTTGTGAATAATCTCATCTCTGATCTGTAGAAAATCATTTTCACAATTTAAAATAAACATTGTTTTCATGTTTTTGATGTTATATTGATGAGATATACCATCTTGGATAAATCTAATTCACAGTTGAACACTGTAATATTGGTATTTGGCTTCAGAGTTACCAAATATAGGCATCAACTGTTTAGAAGGAATTTTTAGATTGTTTGTCAAGGAAGAAGCAATTTAGTTATAATACATTAGATAATGAGACAAAAACAGTGCATGACCAATTACAATTGAGGATGGTTTATTGATAGCAGAAGGTGATCAGGTTGGCATGGTGTGTGCCAATCTCATTAAAGTTGTGGTGGTGGCATCTGGCACTTTAGCCTAAGAGCTAGGGAGCTCTTCCTTGGGCAATTCTCCTCCTCTTTTTATCTAATAGAAGGAGACAGTTACTTGGTGAGCACTTCCACCAGATGAGGACCGTCTCCAGACCCTGGGTACTTGATGATATATTCTATTTCTGGTTTCTAGTGGCTTACTCTATGCAAATTGCCCCTGTTTCAATCCTTCCAAGAAATGGATATGGGACAACCAGTCACAATTTCAGAATAGCTGACAGACCCTTGCCCCCACCAGCTTGCATTAAGGAGGAACAGATCTTTCTGTTTCTCATGAACAACTTCAGGACACTGGGTGGTAGTGAGCTGGTAACTTCCATAACTTATTTTTCATAGAATCCCTACATTTTGGAAAGAGGCCATTCAGCTCATTGAGTCTGCACTGATTGTCCAAAGAGCAGCCCACTCAGACTTAGCACCCACCAACCCTATCCCCTTAACCCCGCATTTCCCATGGCCAACCCACCTAACCTGCACAACTTTTGGGCCACGGGAGGAAACCACCCCACCTGTTTGAAACTCGCATAGGCAACTTGCAAACTCCACACAGACAGTCACCCAAGGCTGGAATCGAACCCAGGTCCATGGCACTGTGATTTGGCAGTGCTAACCGCTAAGCCACTGTGCCACCCTTCAGCTTTACTTTTGTTCCTGTTAGGATTGTTTACATTTGGACAAAGAAGTAAACTACTGCAGCAATCGTTTTAAGAAATCTTGTTCTGAAGAAGTGTCCTACCAGACTCGACACATTAACTCAGTTTTTCTCTCTATAGATGCTGCTAGACATGCTGAGTTTCTCCAGCATTGTCTGTGTTTGTTTTAAGAAATCTTGTGCTACTCAGAATATACTAGAGACACTATGAAATATTTTGTTTTTCAAGCGATCCCAACTTCTGAGACCAGCACATGTAATCTGCGCTTTCCACAAAAGCATGATAAAACTTTCTTGACTTGGGACATCTATTAATAGCAAGTGAGAGATTTCCTGAGACATCATCGGGATTGATATTGTTAGATCAAATTTAACTTGTTCCCTACAGAGGAAGCTTTGCATGTTCTTATGCTGCGAGTTCACCCAAAGTTATCAATTCTCAACATAAAACAATTGTTTGACTCATCAATTCTAAACTGAGCAGTAGATCAATCTAACCATCAGCTGTTTAAAAGATAAAATCTTGGTTTCTTTTGGGAGCACTTGCTGTTGATGTTTAGACCAACTTCTGCGCATATCTGAAATTCAAGCTGTCCATTGCAATTTAAAAATAGATTCTTGCAGGGGCAAAATTTATATTTGTCAGTGGTAGAATGGCTTCTTCTGGAGGCACCTTTCATTCTCTATATATCAAAAAAAGGTCTTGATTTTGAACATGTATCTATTATTGCCTTATATCTCTCTGCAGTCAGCTTCACTGTTTTTCTCCCGAACTGGATCTGAGCTTGTTCATTTGATCTTTCATTGTTTCCAGCCTCATCCATTATTTCTTTACTTGCCTCGTTACTGACTCAGTTTACTCATCTAATCATTCCTTCTCACAACCCTTTAATCATGATCTTTTTCTACAATACTGGCTCCTGAAAAATTCCAATTTTACTTGCTTTCCCATTGGCAGCTATGTCTTAAGAAGTCATGGCCCTAAGCTCTCAGATAGTCTCACTCTTTTTCCTCCTTTTGAGAAGCCTCTCTTTTTACTGCATTCAAAGGCACTATATAAATATAATTTATCATTTGTGCCTTCTTTCCTTCCTTGTCCTCACTTTGATGCCTTTGGCTTTGCACTAAAATCTATTTAAATCTCTGTTTGCTTCCAGCTCTAAGGAACGGTCACTGATCTGAAATATAACTCTTGTTACACACTCCACATTTGCTGTGTGCCCTTGAGTGTCCTGTTGTTACTCCAGAAAGGTTGATATTGTATGTCAACCAAGAGGCAGATAATCACCAAACTGGTATTAGGTGGTTCTTGTTCGGAAGACCATATTAAACTGAGTCCTTGGTCACCTCAAGAAAGCAATTCATTGAGTTGGATGAATTGCAAGGGGAAATATTTCATCACTTAGCTTCACTACTCTTCAAGATTACTGCTAAATTCAGGC
The DNA here is from genome assembly GCA_024137785.1 of Ginglymostoma cirratum. NCBI lineage: Eukaryota > Metazoa > Chordata > Chondrichthyes > Orectolobiformes > Ginglymostomatidae > Ginglymostoma > Ginglymostoma cirratum. The sequence goes on from JAHRHZ010000081.1 coordinate 11,224,441, forward strand.
ATGTTCTTTAAGATTGTGAATGGGTTTGACGCAGTAGACAAAGAACAGTACAGCACAGGAATAGGCCCTTTGGCCCATGGTGTTTTGCCGAACATGACACCAAATTAAACGATTTTCCTTGACCCATATCCCTCCATTCCTCGCATATTCATGTGCTTATCTAAAAGTGCCTTAAATGCCCCTATCATAATTGCCTCCACCACCAACAACGGCAGTGCGTTACAGATTCCAACTACTCTCTATGTGTAAACAACTTGCCCCTCACATCTCCTTTGAACTTTCCCCTTCTCACCTTAAATGTACGTCCCCAATTATTAGTCATTTCAGCTCTGGGGAAAGGCTTCTGACCGTCAACCCTATCTATGCATTTCACAATTTTATAAACTTCTATCAAGTCTCCCCTTAGCCTCAGCCATTTCAGAACAACGTGTGTTTTTCTAGCCTGTCCTTATAGATCATTCCCTCTAATCCTGGTAAACCTCTTCTGCAACCTCTCCAAAGCTTCCACATCCTTCCTGTAATGTGGCAACCAGAATTGAATGCAATACTCTAAGTGTGGCCTAACCAAAGCCTCATAAACCTGCAACATGTAATCTTGACTCTTGTACTCTATTCCCTGACCAATAAAAGCAAGCATCCCATACATTCTCTTTACCACATTTTCTACTTGTGTGACCATATTGTGGATTTTCCCATTTGTAGGGGAAATCAGATTTAGGGACATATATGTAAGCTAGTCAGCAAAAAATCCAATAGCAAATTCAACTTCTTTACCCAGAGAGAGAGAGATTAGAATGTCGAACCCACTACTGCAAGATGCTGTGCAGACAACTTTGAAATTAAAAGAAAGCTAGAGAATTGTATTAGGGATAAGAAAATATGGATAAAGTCCAGCCTAAATGCAAAGGCTATGGAGTGTAAACACCAGCATGTACATGTTGGGCCAAATGGCCTGCTTCTGCACTGTAAATGGGAGGAGGCGATGGTCTAGTGACATTATCGCTGGATTGTTAATCCAGAGACCCAGATATTATTCTGGGAACCTGGGTTTGAATGCAGCCACAGCAGATGGTGGAATTTGAATTCAATAAAATCATGAATTAAGAGTCTAATGATGACCAAGAAACCATTGTTGGAAAAACCCATCTGGTTCACTAATGTCCTTCAGGGAAGGAAACTGCCATCCTTTCCTGGTCTGGTCTACATGTGACCCCAGACCCACAGCAATGTGGTTGATTCTTAACTGCCCTCTGGGCAATTAGGGATGGGCAATAAATGCCGGCCTAGTCAGTGATGCCCACTTTCCATGAAAGAATAAATTAAAAAAAAGAACTTCATGTAATCATGATTAATCTTATGATGCCAAGATATAGAAGGCTATGGGCCACTTGCTGGAAAATGGGTTTAGAATAGTGAGATGGTTGTTTTTGACTAGCATGGACCGATGGGCCAAAGGGCCTTTTTCTGTGCTGTAGATCTCTATGACTCTAATCTCTTTGCAATTTGTGCAATTCCCTGATCTCTAAATCCCACAATTTTGTTCCCAGATTTTGTTTTTGATTAAGGTAAATAGGTAGAAGGAAATGGGGTTAAAGAGAAACAGGCACAGGGTAAATGCATTACTGTAGGAATGCCCTTTGTTTGTAGTGTTATGATCCCAATCGTGACAGATAGCAGGACGGAATACTAGGAAAGGAAAAGATTTTACATTTTAAGGCATTTATTGTAACAAACAAACTATAGCCAGCACTTTATTAACTTAATATTAATTAACCAGAAACTAATATACCAAGGTAAAGAAAAGGTATTTTCATATTGCTATCTAATACAATTGAGATAGATCTTATGATATATTTTGCTATGAACTGCACTTCTGGGAGGTGCTTGAGTTTACAAAAACAATTCCACTGTTGTTTCTAGCTCAGGAGCAAGCTGATATTCTTCTGGATACACCAGGTCAAAATGTTCACTGACTTCCAAAGGTCATTCCACTTAGCCTGAATTTTGCAGCACTGACTTCCGACAACAAGGCACACCTCAGAAACTCCTTATTCTTTAAAACCCCTATAGGTTCCATTCCCTTCATTCATTGCAGAAACAGAACAACTCCCACAAACAAAAACAGATGTTGCTGGAAAAGCTCGGCAGGTCTGGCAACATCTGCAAAGAAAAAAAAAGCGTTTCGAATCCAGTGACATTTCCTCAGACCCAAAATATTATTTCCGATTTTTTCTTCACAGATGCTGCCAGGCCTGCTGAACTTTTCTAGCAACTTCTGTATTTATTCCTGATTTACAGCATCCACAGTTCTTTCAGTAACTCTCCCAAACATCATGTTTTTTTTTTCTAACATTCCTACTACTTGTCCACAGGAGCAACTGCTTTCCTTTTTCACAAGAGTAGCATCTGCTTTCTCTCTCTGTATGTCTCAAAAAATACATTTCCTTTACTGTGTGGTAGCTGTCACTTGATATTTCAGTAAGTAACTGAATTTCTTTGTGGATGCCCACTAGATTACATGGGTCTGTCTCTAAATGGAAGTGTCTAGTTTAACTTCACCATCCCTTCCCAGATATTCTGTTTCACTTTGAATTAAAGGAGACATTTTAAAACATAACTGCTTTGTCAAATCCTAGTGTTTGTAACAGTAGACAGTTAACTCTAGAAATGTGCAGTTTGTTTCCATGTTGTAATTCTCCACTCATGGTGAAACCTAGGCTCACAGAATCTTGGCATCATAGAATTCCTACAGTGTGAAAGCAGGCCATTTGGCCCATCGAGTCCACACCAAACCTCTGAAGAGTTCCAACCCACACCTGCCCCCCACCCAATCCCTGTAATCCTGCATTTACCATGGTAAGGACTAAAATGCAGGAATGCATGTCCTCATTTTCAGAGTAAGATATCATTGGAGCTTGCTTTTAAGTCTCTTTAAAGGTGTGAGGGGAGAGATACAAAAGGGTCCAGAGGGACAATATTTATACACAGAGGGTGGTGAGTGTCTGGAACTGCCTGCCAGAGGTAGTGGTGGAGGCAAGTATAATTTTGCCATTTAAGAACAATTTGTACAGATACATGGATTGGATAAGTATAGAGGGATATGAACCAAATGCAGGCAAATGGGACTGGTTTAATGGTGAATCCTAGGCGGCATGGACCAGCTGGGCTGAAGAGCCTGTTTCCATGGTATAAACCTCTATGACTTTAATCCGCTTAGCCTGCACACTACAGGGCAACAGGGCAATTTAGCATGGCCAACCCACCTAACCTGCTCATCTTCGGACTGTGGTAAGAAACCAGAGCACCCGGGGGAAACCCACGCAGACACAGGGAGAATGTGTAAACTTCTCACAAACAGTCGCCTGAGGGTGGAATTGAACCTGGGTCTGTGATGCTGTGATGCAGCAGTGCTAACCATGGGTTATTTTGAATCTCTGTGTTCAATCTCCATGTCCATGTTCTACTCTATCAAACGTAAACCTCCAAAAAATAGATGTGCTCTGAAACTCCACAATTTGCCTCTAATTACATTACACTCCCCTCCCTCAATCTTGTTGATTTCTATTGCTTTCATTATCATGTTGATTTTCTCATCCTTGTCTCCAAGTCTGTGGTGTGTTTCTCCCTCCTCCACCATTTTATTCAAACTCACCGCTTTACCTTCTCTGATCTGCTTGTAGACAGTCTATAGATTGTCCCGTTTCGTCCCACAGTCCAAAGATGCGCAGGTTAGGGTGGATTGGCCGTGCTCAATTGCCCAGAGTGTCCAGGGATGTGTAGGTTAAGTGGATTATCCATGGGAAATGCAGGGTTATAAGACTAGGGTAAGGGGGTGGGTCTGGGTGGGGTGCTCTTCAGAAGGGTTGGTGTGGACTCAATGGGCTGAATGGCCTACTTCTACTTTGTAGGGATTCTTTGACAATAACAGCTGTACTTTGAAATTATTTCCTTGCCTGTAAACCAGCATGAGGCATCCAATGCTCATGAAAAATGCAATATAAATAGAAGTCCTTTTTAAAAAGTTTCCTTAACACAAACCATAGCAATGACAGTATTATTGAAGTAAACTGTGTTTATACCTCCACCCCCAGTACTCATTCCATTTTCTAACATTACAATGTCAAGCTTAATAATATTCCCTGTTAGCTTTCCTCAGTGGTGTCAGTTTTCACCTTTTGAAGCAAAAATATTCACAAAGACTAAAGAGAAAAGATATGAACAGGGAAAAACAAAAAGAATAATTCAATTCTCTTTAAGTGATGGCTTGATTTATAAAAGGGTTGATGGTGGCAAGGATTCATTTCTAAGGAACTGCTGGAGTGGAATGAAGCGATCATTAGGCTCTTTGTAAGTAATTTTCCCTAAAGTGCTGCAGCAATCTTTGTCATTTCAACGGTGTTCCTTCATTTGATTGTTTCCACTCATGGCAAGATAATACCACAAAGTACCTGTGACCCTAAAGAGTGAAAGAAGAATAAATAAAATAGTATTGATTATCAAGTGTACCTGCAAAAGAGGCAACTTTACTTGCTTATCAATTGTAATGATTATTAATGATTGCAAAACATTTTTCACTGATTAACTTTTGTGGTGCTCAACAAGATAGATAAAATTGCTTGGGAATTAAATATTTTTGACATATTTTGTGTAAAGGATCAATTTTTTATGTTTTTGGTACGAGTTTCATTCTTCCAGTCCATGCAACTGGTAATTAAATACGTGTCTAATGTCTGGTCCCAGCAGAGGAGGGGAAAAATCTTTATCCCATTCATTCTCAACTCCTGGCTTTTGCCACATTTTAGGTACAGGACCAGCCTGAAACTCCCTTTGAATCATCTCAGTCATGCATTAACTGTCTTCATTATGTGTGCCCAGTGATTAATATGTGTTAGCTGGCTCAGTGGTTAACACGGCTGCCTCACTGTGCCAGTGACTTGGGTTCAATTCGACCCTCGGGTGACTGTCTGTGTGGAGTTTCCACATTCTCCCTGTGTCTGCGTGGGTTTCCTCCGGGTGCTCCAGCTTCCTCCCACAGTCCAAAGATGTGCAGGCTAGGTGGATCAGCCATGGGAAATGTGGGTTATGGGGATAGGTCAGGGGGTGTGGCTCTGGGTAGGATGCCCTTTGGAGGGTTGGTGTGGACTTGATGGGCTGAATGGCCTGCTTCCGCACTGTGGGGATTCTATGGTGTCATGCAGCAAGGCTTCCACTGTTGATTTAAACCCAATTTTAACTGGACTCATTAGATTTTTTTTATTAATTCATGGAATGTGGGCATCAATTGCCGGTGTCAGCATTTATTGCCCATCCCTAATTGCCCAGAGGACAGTTAAGAGTCAACCACATTGATGTGGATCTGGAATCACAGGTAACCCAGACCATGTAAGGATGGAAGTTTCCTTCCCCAAAGGGCATCAGTGAACCAGATGGGCTTTTCCCTGTCAGTGGGTTAATGGTCATCATTAGACTCTTAATATAAATTTTTCATTAAATTTCGATTTATTCTCTGCTGCGGCAGGATTCAAACCTGTCTCCCCAAAACATTACCTGGGTATCTGGATTAACAGTCCAGCAATAATACCACTAGACTGTTACCTTCCCTTAAATACCTCTGCTTTAAACACTGGCTGTTCTATATTTCTGAGATAGATGTGAGTTTAATGAAACCACCTTCTCCTGTTCCTTGCCTGAAGGCTGGTCCAACTCTCAGTGCCATGCCGCACAACTACTACCATAAGCAGCCAAGGAGACAAGTGCTGAGTCCATCCTAGCTAAGTCAGGGATTCAAAACCTCGGATCCACACTGATTCCACATCTCAGCGTCACCCAACAAGAGTTCTGAGTTGCTATGGCAACATGCAGGCTTGTAACTTGCGCTATAAATAGTCATGAAGAAAGAGGGGAATGGGGTTGAAATCTCATAGAAACCTATAAAATTCTAATAAGATTAGACAAATTACAGGCAGGATGAATGTTCCAGATGTTCGAGGAGTAAAGAATCCGGATCATAGTTTAAGGATAAGGGGACTTTAGGATTGAGTTGAGGAGAAATTTCTTCAACCAGACAGTGGTGAGCCTGTGGAATTCACTACCACAGAACAATAGTTGAGGACAAGAAATTGTATTCTCAAGAAGGAGGTAGATCTAGCTCTTGTGGCTAAAGGGATATGGGGGTGTGGGGGAGGGCAGGATTCGGGTAGTGAGCTTGATGATCAGCCATGATCACAATGATTGGAAGAGCAGGCTTGAGGGGTTGAATGGTCTGCTCCTCTCGTCAATGTTAGAGTCTTCAATTTCAACTTTCCACCTCATGGCTACCCAGGAAACACTCCTGATTTTATTTGCCTCATGTTGACATGTGTTGGAAGGATTCACAGGCTAATATTTGACTTGTTCAGCCACATTAGTGATCAGTCATTGCTTGACCATCAAGACCCAGAGTGGGACTTGAACCCAGAGCTTCTAGCTCAGAAACAGGGATGCCATCCAATATCCACTGGGCAACAAGAGCTCTCCAACACTCCATTACTTAGAGTTTTGCGAAGTTTCGTCTAATTTCTCCAGCTGCTCCATTGACCTGCAAGGTTCCTGCACAGCAGAGTCTGGAGAAAATGGAAATGAATTTGCTGGCAAACCAATCAGTGCGTGTGGCTACACTGCCAGGAGGCTGTGCAAGTGTCTTCACCTCATACCTGCTAGCCATGGACAGACAGAGCTCAGTTTATTTAACTTAACTTATTTTTCCCAGAGAAGGATGTTTATCCAATCTGCCTTCATAATGCATCAGTTTATATCACAGACACTGTCGGATCTCTTTGAATGAGATTGTCAATTCCGCGCCACTTTCTGCTGCATACTCAGTCGTTGTGCATTGTTGATGCGCAGCCATAGAAATAAAGCTTCAGATTTTCCAATCATACTTTCACCTGATTCACTCAGCCTTCATTCAATCAGTCAAGGCTGGATTTGTACTCTAATCACATAGCTGAAAGGCTAGCCTACTGAATACAAGTCCCACACTCCGTGCTCCTGAGTGCCATTTGTCATTACCATGGTCTGAGACCTTTGCTTGCCAATTCTGGCCTCTTGCATGTCACCTCAATTTTAATGTTTTCCTTTATTTCAAGTTCCTCTTCCCCTCCAAGCTCTGCAATCTCCTTCTGCCCCCCACAAATCTCTGATGAAAGCGGATGTTGAAAACTTGAAACAAGCAAAGAGAAAGTGCTTTAGAAACTCAGCAGGTTTGGCAGCCTCCGTGGAGAGAGAAACAGAGTTGAGTCATATCAGACTCGAAACGTTAACCTTGTGTTTTTCTCTCCCCACAGACACTGACAGATCTGTTGAGTTTCACCAGCATTCTTGGTGTTTACTACAAATTTCTAGATCTCTGAGCCCTCTCCAACTCATATCTAAAGTCATAGAGTCATTGAGCTGTACAGCATGGAAACAGACCCTTCGGCCAACTCGTCCATGCTGACCAGATATCCTAAACTAATCTAGTCCCATTCACCAGCATTTGCCCCATATCCCTCTAAATTCTTCCTATTAATATATCCATCTAGATGCCTTTTAAATGTTGTAATTATACCACTTCCACCACTTCCTCTTGCAGCTCATTGAATACTTGCATGACCCTCTTTTTCCTAAGATCCCTTTTAAATCTTTACCCTCTCATCTTAAACCTATGTCCTCTAGTTTTGGACTCCCCTATCCTGGGCAAAAGACCTCGGCTACTCACCCTACCCATGCCCCTCATGATTTTATAAACCTCTATAAGGTCACCCCTCAGCGTCTGAAGCTCCAGGGAAAACAGCCCTGGTCTATTCAGCCTCTCCCTATAGCTCAAACCCTCCAACCCTGGCAAACCCCTTGTAAATATTTTCTGAAACCTTTCAAGTTTCACAACATATTTACTGTAATAGGGAAACCAGAACTGAATGCAGTATTCCAAAAGTGGCCTAAACAGTGTGCCGCACAGCCGCTCTTGATATCTTGAATGTTCTCTTCTCTACTGTCGGCATCCCAGCTCTTAGCTGCCTTTTACACTCTGGAATTCCTTTCTTAAATATTTCCACTTCTCCATCTTTCTTTAAAATGCTACTTAAAACACATATATGGAATCCCTCCAGTGTGGAAACAGGTCATTCAGCCCACCAGGTCCACACCAACCCTTTGAAGATCATCTCACCCAGACCATCCCCCTCCCTGTATTTCCATGGCTAATCCACCTAACCTACAAATCCCTGAACACTATGGGCAATTTATCACGGCCAATCCACCTAACTTGCTCATCTTGGGACTCTGGGAAGAAACCGGAGTACCCAGAGGCAACTCACACAGACACAGGGTGAACGTGCAAACTCCACACAGACAGATGCCTGAGGGTGGAATCAAACCAAAGTCCCTGATGCTCTGAGGTAGCAGTGCTAACCAATGAGCCACTGTGCCGCTCCTTTTGCCTAAGCTTTTGGTCATCTGTCCCATTAGTTCCTATTAGTGGCAATGGTGTTGACTTTTTCTGATACTGCTGCTGTGGAGTGCCTAAGAAAATTTCATTAAATTTAAGATGCTCTAAAAATCTAAGTTGCTTTCACAATTTCTTTTCTCAAGGTCCGCACATTTCATTGGCAGCTGGTTCGAAAGTGCTTTTTTTAAATTCACTAATGGGACACAGGTGTCGCTGGCTGGGTCCACATTTCTTTCCCATCCCTAGTTGCCCTTGAGAAGGAGGCGGTGAGCTGCCCTCTTGAACTACGGCATTCTGTGAGAAAAACGAGTTTTCAGAATGTCCAGATCATTTGACAGAATTGTTCATCCTTAATAAGTAAAGTAGATTGGCTTGAGTTGTTTGGTTTCAGGAGAAACATTATGGACATGGTCTCTTTATTCTGTAAAATCACAAGGATTAGACAAATCAGGTGGTGATTTCCTGCAGCGTTAAAGAGACTGATTTATGTAATCTGATTTGTCCTTGTTTTGTTGCTGTTACTATAGGAACAGCTGGGAAGGGAGGAAGTTGAGAAATCACAGACCGGCATAGACCTCACAATAGCTAATATAGAAAAATATCAAATAGACAGAAGACCAGGATAAAAATTGTTTGTGAACCCATGTGCTCTCTCTTATTTTTCCTGTTGCTACACTGATCTCTAAAGTACATGACAACAACTTCCAGGACCGGGGTCAAATTATCCCAATACTTATTGGTTTCTATTGAGGACTCTACAAATTCTACATTATAGAATTTATAAATAAACAGCTAGTAAGATAACATTTTAGACCAATGTCTAGGAAGGAGTTTGTAACTCATTTTCGGTGATGCGCCGTCTTTTATTTTCCCCTTCCCGTGCTTCATGCAACATTTTATGTTTTCCCCTTTCTATGCTTGGTGCACCACTTTACATTTCCCCCTTATTTTATATTCTCATTCTTTGTGGTTCGTTTTTCCTTCCAAGGTGGGTGGAAATTTCCCACAAAATAAGATCCTGACTCAAGTTATTATTTCAAATCTGGGATTTGTGGAATTTAGCTGAATAAGAGAAACAAATAACATTCAAGAAAGGGTAGAAGATGAAGATACAGGTCATCTGTGACCTAACCAGATGGCAGTGGAACAGCCTAGAGGGGCTGAATGGCTCCCTGCTGTTCCCAAGTTACTATGCGCTGCACTATACACTGGTGTGGTGGTCCTGACTATAGTGATTGTATTGAGGTCAGCAGCTGGACCTCTTAAAATATGACTTCCCTGATTGGGCCTGTTAACCTAGTCCAATCAGGGAGCTCCGGCTGACATATAATTAGACAAAGTGTTGGAGATACGCTGATACCTAGCTCTGATTGAGGCAGTACTAGAGTCAAGGACTGTTCATCTGTTAATAAGATGTGACTTGTTGATAGTTGCTGGCCTCTGTGGAGTCATTTCACTGCCCCATAGATAAAATCTGGGGGTGAGGTCAATTCTGGTGTGCCATAGATTCGGAAACAGATCCTTCGATCTAGCCAGCCCATGCCGAACATAATTCCAAACAAAACAGGAAGTCCTGCCTCTGAGAGCTACTTGCCAATGAGAAGTTGGCAGTTCTCCAGTTCTCCAGTACCAACAGTGCGACTAGAAGCAATGGTCACTGCCAATATTGCAGCAAAGCCTACAGAAAAGTGTAAACAATGAATAAAAACAAAGTTGCTGGAAAAGCTCAGCAGCTCTGGCAGCATCTGTGAAGAAAAAATCAGACTTAACGTTTCGGGTCTGGTGACCCTTCGTGTGTAGCTTCCCCAGTTCTGAGGAAGAGTCACCAGACCCGAAACGTTAACTCTGATTTTTTTTTTCGCAGATGCTGCCAGACCTGCTGAGCTTTTCCAGCCACTTCTGTTTTTGTTCCTGATTTACAGCATCCACAGTTCTTTCAGTTTTTATTTTCAACAGAAAGGTGTGCTGCGTTGGAGGCAGAAAAAATGTAAATTGAGGGTCAGGCTTGCAAAATTTAGCTATGGGGGCAGGATTACCATGCCTAATGTAAAAACCAGTCCATAGAAATACGAAGAGGCCATTCAATCCCTCAAGTTGAGGCAAGGGGTAATGGGGTGAGGAAGGGGACTAGTGTAGACAGACCAGGGTGTGAGTAAACTGGGTTAGAGAAAACCATGGGGCTCCTAAAGGAGGCAACCTAACTACCACCAAAGCCCCCTCACCCCTCAAGAAAAGAAAAGTTGCTTTACCTGTGCCGGGTACATTGGTGGTGACAGGTTTAAGCTCTCAATTGTCCATTGGGTAATATCCATTGACTCACAATGGGTAAACAACTCATATCTCTTCTTCCACTGTGGGTCAGGCGTCAAAAGACAGGCAAAAAACCATTTCGTGGCACCCCCTGTCTGCCAACCTGCCAGCTGGATACAATAAAATCCAACTCGATGTTCCCCTAAACAACATTCTCTAACTAAAATAAAAATACACCTTTTGATATATCCTGATGTTTTGAAAGATGCTGTATAGAGCAATTAACACTTAGTGAAGTACACTTGTGGGCCACCATTTGTTGCTAACTCCTAGTTCCCTTGAAAAGATGATGGCAAACTGCCTTCTTGAACTGCTGTAGTTAGTCCATATGATGTAGGTTGATGCACAATGCTATTAGGAAGGGAGTTCTAGAGTTTTGGCTCAATTACACTGAAGGAACGGTGATATATATCCAAATTAAGACAGTGAGTGTCTTGGAGTGGAAATTGCAAATGGGGGTTACCTATGTATCTACTGTCCTTGTCCTTCTATATAGTGATGGCCATGGATTTAGAAGGTCCTGTCTAAGGAGTCTTGGTGAACTTCTGAAGTGCATCTTGTAGATGGTACACATTGCTGCTACTGAGTATCGGTGGAGGGAGTGGATGCTTGTGGATGCAGTGCCAACCAAGTGGGCTGCTTTGTCGTGGTTGGTGTCAAGCTTTTTCAATGTTGTTGGAGAGGCAGCCATCCAGGCAAGTGAGGGGAATTCCATCTCAGTCCTGACTTGTGTCTTGCAGATGGTGAGCAGGCTTTTGGGAGTCAGGAGGTGAGTTATTCTCTGCAAGATTCCTAAACTCTGACCTGTTCTTTTTAACAGGTCTATTTATATGGCTAGTCCAGTTCAGTTTCTGGTCAATGTTGAACCCCAGGATGTTGATAGTGGGGTATTCAGTGATGATAAAGCCATTGAACGTCAAAGGATGATGGTTAGATTCTCTCTTGTTGGAGATTGTCATTGCCTAGCATTTGTGTAGCACAATTGTTGTATGCCACACAAGCCTGGATGTTGTGCAGACCTTGATTCATTTGGACATTGACTGGTTAAGGGCATCATTGAGTCACAATAAATACTTAGTGAGTGAAATGTGGTCACATAAACTGTTAGTAATGAGTGCTTCACACATTTCTATTCACTGCTTATCGGATGGAACCATGCCATATAACAATAAGTAGTGTTCTTGCGTCCCTAGATATGGCTTCTAGTTCATTCTGACATTCTGGCCTCATCATACATTGGACAATGTATTTATGGATCTCCTTGTGTCTCATTGCTTATGCTAAAAGCTCTCAAGAATGACCTAGCATTTTTTAACATTGTAACTGTTCGCAACATCACATGACAGGAAGGCAGACCACACCTCTAGGTTAAATATATGTGAATGTTATTGGTATCACTAGCAGCATCAAATAGTCCAATCAATCGATGACATCCTTGAAATTCTTGTGCCTTTGACCCCAAATGGTCATTCTGTTTCTCCTGCCCCAATGTACTGAGTACACAGGAGACTGCATTTAGTGAGTTGAACAAGTGAATTTAATAAAAAGAAGACGCTGGGTTTCTTCCTGCTGTTTAACTGGCTTCCTCTGCATGTGTAAAACCCAGTCATTGACCTTCTAATCAATAAAGAAATGTTTCAAAAGAAGCTAACAAATTGTAACATTTTGTCTGATTGGGCAGATCTTCCACATGACCTACGACCTGGCAAGTGCAGTGGTACGCATTGTCAACCTCATCGGGATGATGCTGTTGCTATGCCATTGGGACGGTTGCCTCCAGTTCCTGGTCCCTATGCTGCAGGAATTCCCAGATGACTGCTGGGTGTCTCTCAACAATATGGTGGTGAGTAGATCTTGTAACACAACAAGAATATGCATCCATGTTATGTATTAATGATTTGAATCTTGGGAACACTATGATAGCCATATTTTGTACCTAGACTATCGTGCTCAGGTGAAGCCATTTCAGGAGGATGACGAATAGACTCACAAGAGGGCCCTTGTGGCACAGTGGTAGTGTCCTATCTCTGAGCCAGGAGGCCTGGGTTCATGTCTCATCTGCTCCAAAAGTTTGTAACAACATCTTTGAGCAGGTTGATTATAAAATACTTAATAGGCTCATAAGAATTGTTCCAGGGATGCAGGTAATTTGGTACCATTTCCTTTGGAAATGAGAAAGTTCACAAAATCATCAAAGGTCTGGGTGGAACAGATAAGGATGAATCATTACCAAAGAGTGGAAGGATTAAGAATGGGAGAGCTTAGATTTGAAGTAAGGAGTATAGATGGAGCAGTTAAGGATCAGCTGTTCCAAAGAGTAGCAGCATTGGAATCAGAGGGCTCAGACTTGAGGTAATTGGCTAAATCAGCACTGGAAACATGAGGAAAGACTTTATCTCTCACCAAATAGTTTCGGGTCTGCAGTGTGCCGCTTACGGTAGAGTTGGGTTCAATCAAGACATTCAAAAGAGAATTGGATTATTGTCTGAAAAGGAAGAATTTGAAGCTTCTGGAGAGAAGGTGTGGTGTGGCACCAAGCACATTGTTCATTTGGACAGCCAGACAGACAGACAGACTGAGTTGCCTCTTTCAGTGCTGTAATAATACAGAGATTTTGATTTTTCATCAGTATATTTGGGCACAGAGAAATACCATAGAAACAAGCTAAGCATTCATCTCTTTATGCTCTTGACAATAGTTTCTGGATGACAGGAGCATAGTGAGTCATCCTCACATTGGGTAAGAGACCAAAGACGCTGTTTGTCTCATTGCTTTTGCTAAAACTTCCAAAAATAAAATGAAATAGCACTTTGTGATTGGAGATCAAGCTTTTTGTTTGAAGTTATTACCAAACACCTGAGATGAAAATGGAGAACTGATATGCAAAGTATTTTTCTTGTACAGAAAGATACAATGGTTAGTCTTGAGAAGGAGTGGGGGCATTGCAATGTGTGATTAACCAATGCCTGATGATTGTCATGCAGACTGAACAGCAACTTGGTGCATGTTCATTGTAGTGATTCCTGATATGATCAGTGCCAAGTGTCCTGTTGATTGTGTCATGGACCTGACCAGACCCTCCTCAGAATATTTTAAGAAGGAAACCTAGATCCTAACTTTTTCTTATATTAAAGGCAAATGTAAAGTGCTGTATTCCAGATGCAAGTCAATGTGAAGCAAAACACAATTTATTTAAATACGGTAGTTAAAATATAACTAAAGAAAGAAGAATTTAGAATAACTTAACTATATTGGAAAACTTAACCAAATAATAGATACAGTAACTATTACTAATTAATTGTTCCTTTATAGTAATATCCTATAAACACACCCCTTGGCAAAAAGGCAAATTCAGAAAAACAGATTTGTCTCACAGGTAACCCAGCAACAGAGAGAAACCCCAGCTTCCATCTGTAACCAAGAGAGGGAAAAAAACTTTTACTTCTTCAAACTCCAGTGGCTTTTGCCTTGTTGAGACTCCAACAGCAACTGCTTAAAGCTAAGCCTAAAAAGCTAAAAACTAGAAAGCCTGATCTGTGAGAGCTGGCCACACCCATCCAGACTACCTCTACTGTTCCAACTTTAAAAAAAAAACCTCAAGGCCCCCCAAACTGTTTATCATCATCATCAAATCCCTACAGTGTGGAAACAGGCGCTCCGGCCCAAGAAGCCCACACCAAACCTCAGAGCATCGCACCCAGACCCATCCCCCTATAACCCACATTCCTGAACACTACAGGCAATTTAGCATGGCCAATTCATCTAAACTGCACATCTTTGGACTGTGGGAGGAAACCGGAGCACCTGGAGGAAGCCCACGTAGACACGGGGAGAATGTGCAAACTCCACACAGACAGTTGCCCGAGGGTGGAATCAAACCCAGGTTCCCGGTACTGTAAGGCTGCAGTGTCACCATGCCGTTTACTCTATGGGTCTTCACAAGTCAGTTTTTACCCCTGCCCTAAAACCTCTCTAGAAAAAAAATCAATTTGGGCCAAAGGACCTGTTTCCATGCTGTATTACTCTATGACTCTATGCAGGAAGGATTTTCCCGATGATGGGTGTGTCCAGAAACAGGGGGCACAGTCTGAGGATTCAAGGTCGACCATTTTGGACGGAGATGAGCTATTTCTTCACCCAAACAGCGGTGAACCTGTGGAATTCATTTCCACAGGAAGTAGTTGATGCCAAAATATTGAATGTATTGAAGAGGCAGCTCAATATAGTATTTGGGGTCAATGGATCAAAGGTTATGAGGAGAAAGCAGGATTAGGCTGTTGGGTTGGACAATTAGCCATGATTGTGATGAATGGTGGAGTGGGCTTGAAGGGCAAATGGCCTTCTCCTGCTCCTATCTTCTGTGTTTCTATGTCAAAGAGGCAGGGCCAGGCCTTATTTTGTTGGGCAGTCTCTGAACCAGCACCCAAGGTGGGTCTGAATCAAGTGAAGGTGACTGCATCCATTCTTCACACCTAATGCTTCTCGGAGACAATGTCCACTTTATACCACAGTCACTTCTGACTTCAAATGTTTCAGCATGGGCCATTTGCATCCTCCGTCACTCACCACATTCCCGTGAAAGACTCTGAAGTTCAACCTGAACAAGCAGGAGCAGTTGGGTTCAATTCAGGCACTGAAAAGAGAGTCAGATTATTGAGGTTGTTGACTTGATCGCCGAGCTGGCTTGTTTTTGTTCAGATGTTTCATCACCGTGCTCGGTGACATCATCAGTGGAGCCTATGATGAAGCGATGTTATTCTGCTCCACTTGGAATTTATACCGTCCGGTCCATTATGGTGAATACTGTCATTTCCAGTTTTGATCTGTATGGGTTTGTACATGGGGTCCATTTCTATATGTTTGTTAATTGAAGCATGGGTGGAGAACCATGCCTCTAGGAATTCCCATGTGTGTCTATGTTTGGCTTGGGCAACTATGGTTACTTTGCCCAGTTAAACTGATGGCCTTCTTTGTCTGAGTGTACAGATATTAAGGAGAGTTTTTCATGTTCTTTTGGCGTGTGTGTGTCTGTGTGTGTGTGTCTGTGTGTGTGTGTCTGTGTGTGTGTGTGTCTGTGTGTGTGTGTGTACATGTGACAAACCTGACAGAAGGCCCACATGTGACAAACCTGACAGAAGGTTGGGTGGGAAAGTACATACTGTGACTGGACTCTCTTTGAGCAGAGAGCTTCGGTGATCTACCTTGTACAAGAGAGTTCAGTAAACTGCAACACATAAAATCTCCATCTCTAGCATGGGCAGCACTAGAACCAAGAAAGGTAATTTCAAATGCTTGGCTTCAAGGCCACTGGTAATAGGGTGTTCTGAGCTTACAGACACGGCTGCAGCAGGTGATAGAGTTCAGTGAAGATTGAAGTGCAGATGCCTTGACGCTGTCTTGCTTTCTGAGGTCAGTGCATTGTTCCCTGAATTGTCTGGGCAGATCGAGCCTCCTGCTGAATATCCATCCTCATACCTCCTCCTCCTCCCTGTTACAGCAGCTTGTCCTACTCCACGCAACCCTGCTCTGCACTTCACAGAGAAGACTTGCACATTTGCCCACGTCTAGGTTCAGGGATCTCTGCAGATGACTTGAAATCAGGTGAAGTGCTTTTTCATCTGTCACATGATTCCCTGTAGGCATTCATAGGTTAAAAGAACTGCAGAAAGCTCCTAGCGCTTGTGGAAAATCTCAACACTCAGAAGAAACTAGCCTGCAACTAACTCATAAGGGATAACACTTGTGTTACATACACCTTATAGAGGTTTATAAAATCATGAGGGGCATGGATAGGGTGAATAGTCAAGGTCTTTTCCCCAGGGTAGGGGAGTCCAAAACTAGAGGGCATAGGTTTAAAGTGAGAGGCAAAAGATTTAAAAGGGACCTGAGGGGAAACTTTTTCACACAGAGAGTGGTGCATGTATGGAATGAACTGCCAGAGGAAGTGGTGGAGGCTGGTATAATTACAACATTTAAAAGGCACCTGGATTGGTACGTGGATAGGAAAGGTTTAGATAGATATGAGCCAAACGCAGGTAAATGACACTAGATCAGTTTTGGGAAACCTGATCGACATGGACGAGTTGGACCAAAGTATCTGTTTCCATGTTGTATGACTCTATGTCTTAGGCAGTCCCTTGGGACTTTGCTTCCTCTCTGGTTCAGCTGGTTCTGAGATAACTGGCAAAGACCAATGTGTGATCTGCTGACTCGACTATTCATGGGACAAGTGGTGCTTGTCAGCTCTGTTCACTTGAGGATTTATGTGCTCCCACTGATACCTTGACTTCGCCTGTATACATTCCTGAGCAAAGCTCTCAAAGAATTCTCTGCCTTCCTGACTGAGGCATCTCTATTCGGATTAGTCATTGCTAAATTCAGGGTCTCCCTGAATCTAGCTGTACGGGCCTTTCTGTAGCTGAATCACCATGCAAGAGTGAGAGAGGAAGAGCACTGGGGCCCATACTGGCAGAGGGTGGCACTGAATTGTTGTGGAAGCTGCCTGGTCTTTCAGTAGATGCTAGCTGATTCCTGGTGAGCAGCTTTATCATTATTATGTCCTGCATTTGGAGGATATACAGTTCCAAAGCGGCACCCATAGTGCCACTGGGTGCCAATAAATGACTAAATTTCACAATTTAACAGCACGAATTAGACTACATGACAATGTCTGATTAGAATTGCTGATCAGTGCCATCCAGAAACTGAGCCGCTTTGAAAGGTCTCCACTTCGTCTCATTCACACTGATGGCCATTGTGACATTGCCCAAGCCATCTGATAACCAGCTTGTTACACACTCCCCTGCTCTGGCAGCTCTAATAGATTTCTCCGGTGTTTCTGCCAGAATCCTGATAAGAACAGGAATTAAGTGAAAGAGATAATAGCCACTGACAGGCTGCCATTTTACAATAAGCACCTTCCGTGGATGCACAGGCCCCATTTTTGCAGCACTCACTCAATCAATCCTTCACTCTTATCTAAACATTACATCCATCTTCGAGGTGTTAGAGTTTCTAAGAATACAACATGTATGTATGACAGTAACACTTTCTGAACAGGGCTTTTGAACCAAACGTTATCACTCAGTGATGCGATCGGCGCTTGTTTTATTTTCTCCCAGACTGTAGCCTTGACTCGTGTCATCACACACACTATTTAACCTCTGAAATCCCTAAAAATGAACTGTTTATCTGAACCAGAAGCTTGTGGGTTCAAGCCTAAAGACCTGAACACTACTTCCAGATGACATTCCTCTGAAATGCTAAGGCAGTGCTACACTGACAGAGGTACTGCCTTATATGTGTGGTTAAGTGATCCATTTACCCATCGATAGATTCCACGTTCCTTTCTCAAAGATGAACAGGGACTTCTCCCCAGTGTGCTAGTCAATTTTTATTCTTTGGCCAACTTCATGAGTAAACAATTGATTTGGAGATAGCAAGAACTGTGGATGCTGGAGTCAGAGTCAATGCAGTGTGGAGTCGGAGGAATATAGCAGGCCAGGCAGCATCAGAGGAGCAGGAGAGTCAAAGATTTGAGTTTACACCCTTCATCCAGCCCTGATGAAGGGTGGGAACCCGAAACGTTGACTTTCCTGCTCCTTTGGTGCTGCCTGACCTGCTGTGTTCCTCCAGCTCCACACTGTAATGAACAAATGATTTGGATCTTTTCATATTGCTCTTTGTGGAATCTTGCTGTGTGCGATTTATCTGCCATGTTTCTTACATTATTCCGTTGACTGTGGGAGTTGGGATGTAGCATTGAGATTGTACAGGACTTGCGTGAGGCCTCTTCTGGAGTACTGTGTCCAGTTCTGGTCGCCCTCTTATAGGAAAGATATTATTAAGCTAGACAGGGTTCAGAAAAGATTTACCAGGATGTTGCTGGAAATGGAAGGTTTGAGTTATGAGGAGAGGCTGAGTGGGCTGGGACGTTTTTCACAGGAGGATAGGAGGTTGAGGATGACCATAGAGAGGTTTATAAAATCATGAGAGTTATAGATAATGTGAATGGCAGGTGTTTTTTTCCCAAGTGTGGGCGATTTCAAGACTGAGGGCATATTTTTAAGGTGAGTGAAGAAAGATTTAAAAAGGACATGAGGGGCAATTTTCTTCCACAGAGAGTGGCCTGTGAATGGAATGAACTACCAGAGAAAGTGGTAGATGCGGGCACAGTCACAAAGACATTTTGATAAGTATGTGAATAAGAAATGTTTGGAGGGATATGGGCCAAGTGCAAGCACGTGGGACTGGTTTAGTTTGGGATTATGGGTGCAATGGACTGATTGAACCAAATGGTATGTTTCCATATGACTCTATGACTCTATTACAGCGATGGCTGCAATTTGAGAAATAATCCGTTGACAATCAAGCCCTTTAGGATGTCCTGAGGACTTGAAAGGCACTATCCTAAACACAGAGAGATAGTAGGAACTGCTGATGCTGGAGTCAGAGATAACATAGTGTGGAGCTGGATGAACACAGTAGGCCAGGCAGCATTAGAGGAGCAGGAAAGCTGACATTTCGGGTCTGGACCTTTCTTCAGAAATTTTCGCCTATGGCTGATGCTGCTCTACCAACCACCGATGCCGCTCCGTCCACCGCCCCTACAGCTAGCAGCTCTACAGTAAACACCAGCCCCCAGCTCTGCTGGGTCTTCACCATCCCCGCCCCCGACCTCCCCCTCACTGAGGACAAATGGTCAGTCCTCTGTAAAGGACTCACCTTTCTCCCCCTCCACCCGAACATCAACGAATACCACGCATGCCTGGACAGTTTTTCTGCCGCTTCCGCCCAGCATTTATTTATTTAATTGCGAGTCTAAACCCCGCCTCTACTGACCCCCTCTCCCGCCTCCAATACACCCGATCCACCCGGACACCACCCCAAGGCCTCCTACCCTCCCTCGACCTCTTCATCTCTAACTGCCGTCACAACATCGATCGCCTCAACCTCTCCACTCCTCTCACTCACTCCAACCTCTCCCCATGGAATGTGTAGCCCTCCCCTCCCTTTGCTCCAACCCCAACCTCACTATAAAGCCCGCAGACAAGGGAGGCGCAGTTGTGGTATGGGACACTGACCTTTACATCACCAAGGCCAGGCGCCAACTCTCTGACACCTCCTCCCACTGCCCCCTCAATCATGACCCTACCCCTGACCACCAAAACATCATCTCCCAGACCATCCATAACCTCATCACCTCAGGTGACCTCCCACCCACAGCCTCCAACCTCATTGTTCCCCAACCCCACACCGCCCGCTTCTATCTCCTTCCCAAAATCCACAAACCTGACTGCCCTTGTTGACCCATTGTCTCTGCCTGCTCCTGCCCCACCGAACTTATCTCCACTTATCTCAATTCCATTTTCTACCCCCACTCCCGTCCCAGGAACTCCCCACCTACGCCCGTGACACCATCCATGTCCCCCTGGCCCTCAACACCTCATCTTCACCATGGATGTCCAGTCCCTATACACTTGCATTCCCCACGCAGATGGCCTAAAAGCCTTCCTCTTCTTCCTGTCCCGCAGGCCCGACCAGTTCCCCTCCACCGACACCCTTATCCCCTTAACCAACTACCTAAACACAGCTCTTTTTCTTTCACTTCTAATTCACTAAACTTATTTTATTATTAAACTCACTTTGAATATCGTACAGTCCAGTTGGACGATTTGTGGCAGCGTATTACTAATTTCAACGTAAAGGTTAATACCTAATTATGTCCTGTTTCATTGTGGTAATTAAGGATCAGAAATTAATTCTATTATTTCCTTTTCTTTGCCATTGCTCTAGTTTTCAGCATCTTTCTGAAGTACAAGAGCTTGAAGCCAGTCAGAAAGAGGTTTGAAAGTGACAGCAAGGATTGTAAACCTCATTTTCTCGGGAGCTAATATGAGGTAGCAAAGGCATTTGTGATGGATAAGTGTGACAGAATAAGTGTGACAGCAGTGTCTTGGGTGGGTGAGGCTTTACAGAACTGGGATTATGGTGGCAAAAATATTTAACTCTGAGGCAACAAACCCATGACCTCCCAAACACATGGCTTCATAGAAGGACAAGGCCATCAGGTACAGGAGACTTTCCTCATGAAGTGCAGACATCTGTTGAATTGAACGTACTTACAATCCCTACAGTGTGGAAACAGGCCATTTAGTGCATCGAGTCCACACCGACTCCCCAAAGAGCAGCCCACCTGGACGCAACACCCTGCGCCCCCCCATAACCCTACATTTTCCCATGGCTAATCCACCTAGCCTGTACATCCCTGGACACCATAAGCAATGTAGCATGGCCAATCCACCTAACCCGCACATCATTTGACTGTGGGGGGAAACCGGAGCAAACCCATGCAGACGTGGGGAGACTGTGCAAACTCCACACAGACAGTCGCCCGAGGGTGGAATTAAACCCAGGTCCTTGTCACTGTGAAGCAGCAGTGCTAACCACTGAGCCACCGTGCTGCCCTGAGTCTCAGGCCAGGAGTTTCATCCCTAAGTCACATAGTGGATGCTGGGAAAATTCCCAGCTTTGCACTCCTGACCAGAGAGCAAACTTCTTTCCTAGGAATGGTAATAGGGTGCAGTCATGCCAATCAACCTGGGAGAGATTTCCAAAGCAGACACAGGGGTAGCCAGTTATGAGGCTGGGCTATCTGAAAGGCTTACTGTGATACTGTGGGACTTCATACCTCATACCTCTCACAACCCTACATGCTCCTTATCCATGTCACACTCTGACCATTCCATGACCATGCCAAGGTGACGTGCCTAAGCCTGGTTGAGAGACCAACCTGTGAAATAACTCCATGAAGGCTTGTGTACTGTCACCAAGTCACCCTTTACTGACATGTGCACAGTACATGACACTGACCCAGCTAACTCAGAACCGGCTCCTCGCATGAGCAGAACCTCTGACACTCCTGTTTATATCTGTCAGTCAGGGGTCCCTGATTGGACCAGGTAAAGAGCATCAATCAGGGAACTCATATTCTATGAGATCCACCTGGCTGACTTTGTTCCAATCACTATCAGCATAAAGGCAAGACTCTCAAAGCACCTGAGCTTCAGAGAAAACAATGGATGATAGACAGTTCTGGTTCTCTCAGCTCTTCTATCAATTGCACAGCGTTTATTTCCTTAAGTTATATATCTTGTAGGTTGTTGTTGCTTCCACAATTGTGACTTAAACAGGCTTGGATGACTGACAATGTAGTAAAAGGATTATTTTTAAGAGAGTGGAAAGCACTGAAAGAATTAATAATTATTTATTTCTTCTCTTTATTTGTTCTATTTATTTATTCTCTTTTCTCTTTCTTTTAACTCATTCATGGAATGAAAAGCATGTCTGGCTAGGCCAGCAGTTATGGGCCATTCCTAATTGCCATGGATAAGGTAATGATGAGCTGTATTCTTGAACCATTACAGCCCTTGGGTGGAGGGACACCCAGACAGCTGTTACGATGGAGTTCCCCAATATTGATGCAGTGACAGTGAAGGAACATGATATAGTTTCTAGCCACAATGTAAATAAATCTTTTATGCGTGTAAAGACGCAGTTGTATAATCTACTATTCAATTTCGTGAATTGTAACAAGTATTGATATTTCTCCAACGTCACTAGATAAAAATCTTAGACCTGTCTCTATTGAAAAGGATTGCTAAAGTTCCTTTATCTCAGGGGATGCAGTGGGTTCTGAAGGAAAGACAATCTTTAGCTTCTCATGGATGGCTAGAGGAAAGCAACTTATCACATTCACAGTACCCATAAAATGAATTTTTAAGAAATTTAAGTAAGTGTAGGGCTAGATTGAGGCAGATGGGAATGTTGTATATATGATTTTTTTCAGTGTAATGCAGAGATGGTGTTAGTTTCTAAGATTTTTAACAGGTTTTACTGATAGGAGTTTGCAAACATAGAAGCCCTAAAGTGTGGAAGCAGGCCATTCAGCCCATTGAGTCATTGTGTCCCTAAAGTGTGGAAGCAGGCCATTTGGCCCATCGAGTCCAAACCAACCCTCTGAACCGCATCCCACCCAGACCTACTCCATCCCTGTAATCCTACATTAACCATAGCTAGTCTTCTTAATCTACACACCCTTGGACCCTATGGGCAATATAACACCGCCAATCCAACTAACATGTACATCTTGTGGGAGGAACATGTGGGAGGAAACCAGGGCACCCAGGTGGAACCCACGCAGACACAGGGAGAATGTGCAAACTCCCCACAGACAGTCACTCGAGGGTGGAACCAAACCTGGGCCCCTGGCGCTGTGAGGAAGCAGTGCTAACCACTGAGCCATCATGCCAATTTCTGTGTTGTTGCAATCATAAAATATTTGCAACATTCTTCATATCTAGCTTCTAGATACTTCTGTGGTGCCTGTATTCTTTAGATCTGTGTCAATACCCCGGCTTAACCAGTCAAGTACAGCGGGAATAGATCAGTTATTGGACTAATCTAGTCAAACTCAGAACTACTGAGCCATTAAACAGGCACACAACCCTTCTGGGGGCTTTGTTACCTCAGTTGGCTGGACAGTTTGCAATGCAGAGTGATGCCAACAGCGCAGGTTCAATTCCCATGCCAACTGTGGTCACCATGAAAGCCCCGCCTTCTCAACCTTGCCCCCTCACCTGAGGTGTGGTGACCCGCGGGTTAAACTTAGCGCTAGTGACCCCTTTCTAAAAAGAGAGCAGCCCTGTAGGATGATGACAGCTTTACTTTTAATCCTAAATTTGGAGTTTTGAGGTTTGGTTACGGTGGAACAAGTGTCAACATTTTGTCTGACCTGGTTATGTCTTAACGTGGCAGAGGAAGGCTAATAGAGTAAGGTGCGGTTTTGGCAGACCACCAGAAAGAAACATGGCACCACCTACCCAATACTTAGTTAAAGAATGCGGTGAGCCATCTCCGGTATTCCAAAGGCAGTTGCAAAGTTGAAAGAGATGAAGGTGAGCCCAGAGTCTGTTGCCATCAACATGGATATGCAAGTTGACCTTGCACATAGAGATGATTTCCCGGATGGACATAGGTCAGATAAGAAAACAGGGAAGGCCAGAATAGGCCTTTGAGTAATTATAATGATAGAGGGGTGGAAACAGATACCACGAGAGAAGAAGCACTGAAAACGGTACGCAAAAGTATTTCAAGTAGAGTTGTGTATGATTAATATTGCAGAGTGGAACTTTAATTTAGGAAGGAAATCTGCCACATATCAAGGACTTGATTCGAGTCATTAATGATTTTTGCATCCCGCATAGAAAATACTCACAGCAAAATATAGCCTTTGGCTAATCCCAGCATCTATCTGAAAGCAATTAGCCTGTTGTTATCCCTCACTGGGGTACCATGCTTGAAATTAAGGCCTGCTACTCTTGTAATTATCATAAAAGGTAAAAATTTTATAAAAGTACACAAAATTTCCCAATGGACCTGTTATTTTGACTCAGGTTGACTACTTATTACACATAATTAGATTCTAGCCACAGATAAACAATTGTGAGCCTTTGGCATATAACTCTACTTGTTAAAACTCAAGCACATTTATGGAATATGTGGGTAGAGAAAAAGACTGAGAAGGCAGGTCAATGATCCCTGTCCACAGGCGTTTGCAGGAATGATCCACCTGTCCTTTATCAGTCTTCCTTCTCCACATACTTACATTTGCTTTTAGGAGATATATGCAACTGGGTCACACTTAGTATGTCTCTGATTTATTGGTTAAAAACAACAGCTTACAGCAACTGATTAGGGGACATTAAATAAAAAACACAAAGAACTGCAGATGCCAGAAATCGGAAACAACAACAGAAATTGCTGGAGAAACTCAGCACGTCTGGCAGCATCTGTGGAGAGAGTACTGGGTTAACATTCTGAAGAAGTGTCACTGGACCCAAAACACTAACTTTCTGTACAGATGTTGCTGAGTTTCTCCAGCAA
Organism: Ginglymostoma cirratum; assembly: GCA_024137785.1. Taxonomy (NCBI): domain Eukaryota; kingdom Metazoa; phylum Chordata; class Chondrichthyes; order Orectolobiformes; family Ginglymostomatidae; genus Ginglymostoma; species Ginglymostoma cirratum. The sequence continues at coordinate 11,249,162 of JAHRHZ010000081.1, forward strand.
GTTCCACGTTTGTGTGGATGGGGGAAAATATACTGGCTTTCTTCAGGCTTATCAAGTCATACAGCATCAAAACAGACCCTTCTGCCCAATCAGTCCATGCAAAATATAATCCCAAACTAAACTAGTCCCACCTGCCTGCACTTGGCCCATATGCCTCCAAAATGTCTTATTCATGTACTTACCCAAATATCTTTTAAACGATGTAACTGTACCTGCATCCACCACTTCTTCCGGAAGTTCATTCCACACACAAACCATTCTCTGTGTAAAAAAAGTTACATCTCATGTCTTTTTAAAACCTTTGTCATCTCACCTTAGGGTGGGGGATTTCAAGATTAAGGGGCATAATTTTAAGGTGAGAGGAGAAAGATTTAAAAAGGACACGAGGGGGAATGTTTTTACACAGACAGTGGTCCCTATGTGGAATGAACTGCCAGAGAAAGTGATGGATGCAGGTGCAGTTATAATGTTTAAAAGACATTTGGATAAATACATGAATAAGAAACGTTTGGAGGGGATTTCACTCCAAAGAGAAGGATGACTCTGTGACAGTTCCTTCCCCAATGGCTTCCGACGCAAACATCCACCCCCACAAGCTGTTCAGCTATATGCGAGCCAATCACATAATTGTTGACAGGCAGAAAGTCTTTGCCATCAAAAATGTGTCACCTTTCCCCAGACCAATCAGCTAGGTATTGCTGACCGAATCGTTATTGGTACACACCCCTTTGGCATCCAGCTCATGTGGAACTAGACATTCCCATTGCTTGAATCAACAGCAATGTGAACAGTGCTTACGATTCGTGTCAGGTAGCTTGCTTTAAAACATTCAATGTTCCTTCAATAATCCTTGGTTTTTAAAACAGTCCTTTACCCATTTCAGTCCACAGTCAAAAAGACAGAAAAGTAAAAAGTTTTTGTCTTTATGCTGTGAGAATAATCAATGCCATTTAGAGAAATATAGTAAAAGAAGAACGTTATTTAACTTCTTGAGTCTATTCCATGTTCCATCTAGACCCTCTGTGTAAAAAATTAGTCTCGCATCTCTCCTTTAAAATGATCCCCTTTTACCTTAAACCTATGTCCCCTAGTAATTGACATTTTTTACTCTGGGAAAGAAAACCCATCCTTTCATACTTATGATGAATTAATATTAATCAATCCCAGATTGAAAATTAAAAACTCGCCTCCAAACAAGTTGCAAAAATTGAAGAGAATTCCAAACATTTAAAGGGACACCCTTGGTTATGAATAACTCATATACTGTTCGAGACCTTCAGCTGGAAGACATTCTCCAGTTTGCCATGAGCAATGCCAAAGGAGATCCACTCTAATCGCTGTATAATTTCAGCACAGAATGAAGGTGAGAGACTATAATTTAAGGCTTTGAACCATCAATGGAAATAATCCATCATGTCAGAATATAAATTTGTCAGTTAATTGTATTTAGGAATTTCTCGCCCACTTGTCAAATTAAGATGTGAATGCAAGGGGAAGTGTATAATGTGTGCAGAGAAAACTCGGCCAAAGGCAGTTTGCACACAAGTGATAAATATTAAAGTTGAAAACGATAATGAATACCATAAAGAATTTGACAAAGTGCTGGCTTTATAGAAAATTTATAACCCCTGCTTTAGGCAGTACAATGCACTGAAAGGCCCAGATAAAAATACGGTCAACAGGCAGCCAAAGCAAGGCCAAATAATTCAACACAATTGCAGAACTCTTTATATCTCTGCAAGGAACTGGCTCAGTACTTTACTTATACATGTAAAGATAACCATTGTCAGGAGTTTGAAATGTGGATCAGGAGAGACCATTAGATCTCAAAATGCTTTGGTTATACATTTCATCATTAGTTACTCTTTTATTTCACAGTAGTTTTGGGACTTCCTTGGTGCCTTGCCTCCTCATAATGCTCATTACAATTTTCTCACTTGCGCTAACCCTAACTGCCCTGTCTATCTCGCTCAATAACATTGTCAACCAATGTGCCCACTGGGATTAAGACTTGCTTGAAACCATTCCAGTCTTACTCATTCCTACCACCCCTATCATGGACTCTGCAATTATCACAACTCTGAATTCTTTAATGGTTCAACTTACTTCTGAATCGCTCTGAGGTAAACTTGAGAGCTCCATTTACACTTAGTCTTATTTACACCAGTAAACTGAGATTAGAACACACCCAATGGGCAGGCATCTTCCTTTTTGGTCGTAACCTTTATAGGGAGGTGATGGCCAAACAGTTTTATTGCTAGATTGTTAATCCAGAGACCCAGGTAATGTCCCAGGGATCCAACTTAAAATCCTGTCATGGCAGATAGTGGAATTTGAATTCAATAAAAATCTGGAATTAAGAGTCTAATGAATCTATTGTCGATTGTTGGAAAAACCCATCAGGTTCGCCAATGTCCTTTCGGGAAGGTAACTGCCATCCTTACCTGGTCTGGCCTACATGTGACTCCAGATCCACAGCAATGTGGTTGACTCTTAGCTGCCCTCTGGACAATTAGAGATGGTCAATTAACACTGGCCTAGCCAATGGTGGCCACATCCCATGAATTAATTTTAAAAAAAACACCAAAAAGTCAGGGTGAAATGGGGGTGCACAGTCCTTCTCTGTATAGGTAACAGTCCTCTAAAAGTGATTTTCCATAAATTGGCACATTAATGGCTTGAGAATGGAAAATGGTTCTGTACTTGCAATATCACTGGACTCATAACCCAGAGGCCTAGGTTAATGCTCTTTTGACAGGGGTTCAAATCCCACCATTACCAGTGGAATATAAATTCAATTAAGAGATCTGGAACTTAAAAATTTGCCTCAACAGCAGTGACCACAAAGACCACTGTAAAAACAAAACTGGTTAACTAATGCCTTTCAGGGAAGGAAATCTGAAGTCCTTACCTATTATAAGAGATAACAAGGTGTAGAGCTGGATGAACACAGGAAATCTTTTTCTTTTCTGAAATCCTTTTCTGAAGAAGGGTCTAGGCCCGAAACGTCAGCCTTCCTGCTCCTCTGATGCTGCTTGGCCTGCTGTGTTCATCCAGCTCTACACCTTGTTATCTCAGATTCTCCAGCATCTACAGTTCCTACAATCTCCTTACCTATTCATGTCTACATGTGACTCCAGACTCATAGCAACATTATTTACTCTTAACTGGCCTCCAAAATGCCAAAGCAAGCCATTCAGTTCAAGACCAATTGCAGATAGACATCAAGTGTAGTCTTTGCCAAGGCTGCCCACTTCCATCAAAAAGAATAAAGGAAAACATTCCATTCAGCCTCTATCATTAGCTCATAATAGGCCTTTGGTTCCTTTAATTGGCTTTTCATCACTTGCCAATAGTCTAGGTGAGGGAAGGATGAAGCTGACTAACTGCAGTACAAATCATCACAGCAGCCCATCCCAGTACCTGTCGCCATTGGAGTTCAAAATTCTGCCTAGTATACCCGACAAGGTAAATGTAGAAAAGATGTTCTCGTTGAGCAGGGAGTCCTGAAACAGGGGTCACAGTTTAAGGATACTGAGTAGGCCATTTTAAGATTGAAATTACGAGAAATGTCTTCACCTAGAGAGAGAGACGAGCCTATGGAATTCTCTGCCCCAGACAGGGGCCAAAACATTGAATGTTTTTGAGGAGGGAATTAGACATCAATGATGGGTCGAAGTGAATCAAAGGGAGGTTGCAGGAACAGTGTACAGAATTGGATAATCAGCCATGATCAAACTGAATGGTGGAGCAGGCTTGAAACGCCTGCTCCTTTTCATACTTTGTATGTATCCTTCAGGTTGTTTGCTGATAAGACATTTTGTTATGGGCCTCAGGACAAGATAACTCTGGAGGAGTACTGGTCTTAAGATCATTAATGCTCTCCAAAATTATGGAAAATCACTTTCGCAGATAATCAAAATTTATTTTGTTTAAGGGCGAGTTAGTTATACTACACTGCTCAATGTGAAGAAAGAAATTGTATTTAAATAGAATTTTACAAGACCATGGGTCATCTCCAAGGGCTTTACAGCCGATTATGGACTTTACAGTCTTCCTTTAGCCTCTGCGAGTGGCTTTGAAGAAAAGCAAAATACAAGATTCAGAAAAGGTTATTTAGAATTAGAATCAGGTTTTTATTGTCACATGAGTACAGTGAAAAGTGTATGATGTTGCCATTCCTGGCACCATTTTAGGTACAAAGGCACCTAGGTACTAAATCCTAGGTACAAAGTCGAAAAATAAAGAAACAAAGTTAAAAATTAAACATTACAGTCTCACTTAGTATAAACTTATCTCAGAGCACATTCTTGTCAACCTACTTGTGCTTTATGTATCCAAAGAATTGTGTTACCTGTGTTACCATGGCTTGGAGCTTGCAGGCATCTGTTTCTGCCCCAGCACTGTCACTGCATCAGAAACATGGTGGAAGTCATATGAATGGGATCTCTACTGCCCTTCTGATTGAGTTATAGAGGAGGAAAGAGAAGCTGCAAGGATATTGCAAACTCATGAATTTTCCATCCTCTTTATCGGCTTCAAATGTCAAACTATCAAATTATCAAATCCAACTGTCACGATGTACACTGGCGAGCCCTCATCTGTGAAATAATGACCTTCTCTTAATGTTTTGCCTACATTACAACAGCGACTATCCTTCCAAAGTACTTAATTGACTGTAAAATGCTTTGGGACTACCTGAGTTTGTAAAAGGTGCTTTAGAAAGGCAAGTTCCTCCTTTTTCAAAGAATTCCATGTGTGATAGACTGCGGGGGTGGGGGTGGGTTGTGGGGGGGAGGGGAGGGAGGCTAGATCCCTATCGATGGGCACAAATATCCATGGAGCTCTGTGCTATCAGCTCCTGATAGCATGTGAAATTTCTACTCATAAAAGAAGACAAACAAAATTATTAAAAGTCAGAGCTTGAAACACTACACATGTTGAATCCTTAAAGAAAAGGCAGATATGACAGGTGAGGCTTGGGGTAATATTTTGAGACGCTTGTTAACAAAGGCGTATTTATCTAAAAGAGTTCACCTCATGTCTTTTATTAAAAGAACAAACTGATTGTTTCTTTCAATTGATTCATACCCATTGTTCCTCTGAAGTGAAAAGAATGGCTTTGTTCAATTGTGAAGACCTTCTGTTTGTACAACAGAGGTCTGTGCAGTGTTCATTTCTTCCTGGACAATTGCCATTTTAAGTTTTATCTCGTGTTTAATTCTATGAAATATTGGCAAATATGTCTGGGAAACTCTATGTGTTGTGCTTTGACAGAAGTGTTGGTTTCGTGACTTCAAGAGTTCAAATGAGCTTGAAACAATATGAAAGTTCAGACCAAATCTGTGCTGGGAATGTTTTTTTCAGTCTTTTGCCACCCTGCTGGCTGACTTCAGAAGAAAACTGTACTTCCGTCAACGCTAAAAGTGCCAGCATTACAAAATAAACACCGTAGAAATTCCCAGAGCTGATTTTGGATGAGAATAAGGACCTCCCATCTACCACGTTTCATATCATGAGCTCATTTATCATTCTGCTGCCCAAATCACTCCTCATGCCAAGTTCTGTTCATCCATCAGCCAGTACGGCATTGGTGCCTGGTCTGGAAATGCCTCCATTTTAAAATTCTCTATCTCCCATTCAAATTCCCATAGCTTTGCCTCCAGTTGTCTTTTTTTTACTCTTTAAGAGCTGGCCATCATTTGCAAGGCCAGCATTTGCCGTCCGTCCATATTTGAACTGGGCAACTAAGATTCACCCACATTGTTGTGGGTCTGGAGTCACATGTAGGTCAGAGTTGGTAAGGAAAGCATATTTCCTTCCGTAAAGGACATGAGCAAACCAGATAGATTTTACCGCAACCATAAAAATGGGTGGGTTTTTGTAATCAATGATTTTTGTCATGTTCCCCTGAATGAGAGAAGCTTTATATTCTCAAATAATAAATTGATTTTAATTCCACCAGCTTTGGGATTTGAACCCATGGTCCCTCAGCATTGGCCTGGATCTCATCATCACAGAACCCCTACAGTGTGGGAACAGGCCCTTCGGCCCAACAAGTCCACACCAACCCACAGAGCATCCCACCCAGACCCATTCCCCTATAACCCACCTAATCTACACATCCCTGACCACTATGGGCAATTTAGCATGACCAATCCACCTAACCCGCACATCTTTGGACTGTGAGAGGAAACTGGAGCAAATGCACATAGACATAGGGAGAACATGTAAACTCCACACAGACAGTTGCCCAAGGGTGGAATCAAACCTGGGCCTGTGGCACTGTGAGGCAGCAGTGCTAACCACTGAGCTACTGTGCCACCCGTAATCTTAGCCCTCTAGCTCACTGACATTGCTTTTATGCCATCACCTCAAAAAGAGGTAGAAGCATTGAAGAAAATCGTACTTCCTTTTGAAAAAAGGCTGGTGTGCCGTGATACACACAATACGTGCCTCCCCACTCAGCTGAAATGTCTGCCCAATGACTCAGCGAGAAGGTTCTATAAGACGTCAAACATTTAAAGAATGCATCACCTTTTCCTTCTGAATAAACATTTTGCCGGATCATTAGCAACTGGTATGAAGGAAACTATATGGTCCAGTTCTTTGTGCTTTTGATCAGAGGCATAGGACCATGAGAGGCCTGTCACATATCCTCACCCAGTCTTGGAGAAAGAACAAAGGATGAAAAACTGCTTGCCTGCACAGTGTCTGAAATTCAAATACTAAATACCAAATGCTAAAAGTGATGGGTGACAGGTGATCACAGTCTTCTGCTGACTCCTGACAGCCATGAGGACGCTAAAAAAAAGCTGAAAACACGGAGTCTGCTCAGTGCCTCCGCTCCTGGGGTAGGATTCCCCTTTGTTAATGCTGCAAAATGCTTCCTAAAGGTCTGGTAGTGCAGAGAGTAGCAGTCCTACCAATGGGGCTGAGGCTCCAGCTTCACGTCCCATCACAGGACTTGATGGACATGGGATGCCATGTGGCCAAGTGCATTGATTTATCAGTCTCTCAGACCTTCTGATACAACCATTCCCAGTGGTAAGAGTGCGAGAGTTTCCTGGTCCAACCAGCACCATGCGGAGGCTGTAACACAATAGCTTCCTCGGGTTTGAAATCTCCGCATGTAGTTTCTTATCGTGAGCAAGTGTCACCCACATTTTGAGGGACTACCAGACACACCAGCGATGTAGAGGGCACTAACCTCATGACCCGAAACAAATTATTCAACATTTCACCAATAAATCTGCTGTAACAAGAGAAAAAAAACAGGCATTTTTTCAACTCGATGGATAACAAATGCTGCTCTCCTCACCAAACGCTGAGTATTAAAAAAAGCTTCAGGATGGCCTTAATGGGCAATGTTTGAAAATGTTTGGAAGGGGCTTGCTGCCCATTGTTTGGAATGGAAAAAACTTGTCCATCAAACTGCATTAGCCTTTCACACCCAATGTCTTATTGATGAGGCAGAGGGGCAACAGATAGGGAAAGAAAAGCGAGCAAATCCTGTTATCCAGATCCCATTATCTCATGTGTCCAAAGATGTGGTCAGCCACTTGAAGACCCAGAGCAGTTGCTCACAACCCTGATTGGACGCCACCAGCAGATCAAAGGACAGCTGATCAACTTGAGGGGCAATGTGATTGCCATTTATGTGATTGCCTTAGGCGAGGAGGAGAGGATATTGTGAATTTCTAAAGTAAAACTGGGCTCTGTGGCTAGCACTGCTGCCTCACAGTACCAGGGACCTGGTTTCAATTCCAGCCTCGGGCGACTGTGTGGAGTTTGTACATTCTCCCTGTGTCTGCATGCGTTTCCTCCAGGTGCTCCGGTTTCCTCCCACAGTCCAAAGATGTGCAGGTTTGGTGGATTGGCCATGCTAAATTGCCCATATTGAGCAGGGATGTGCAGACCGGGTGTATTAGTCATGGGAAATACAGGGATGGGGTAGGTCTGGATGGGATGCTCTTCGAGGGTCAGTGTGGACTCAGCCTGCTTCCACACTGTAGGGATTCTATTAAGTGCTTTTTTTTATAGCCCTCGTGGTAATTTTCGGAATGTAGTCATTGAGGCAATGTACGAAAACCTGCAACAAGTTTTCACACAGCAAGATGACACGTATGAAATAATGCCTAGATAATCTGTTTTAGCATTATTGGTTGAGGTTAAATGTAGACCAGGATGCTGGGGAGAACCTCCATCCTTGGAAAAATATTCTGGTGTCTTGCACATTGATCTGAAAGAAGGTTGGTTAGCTCAGTTGGCTGATTTGTAATGCAAGGTGACACCAATAGCATGAGTTCAATTCCCACATTAACTGAGTTTACTGTGAAGGTCTAACTTTCCCAGCTGTTTTCTTCACCTGAGGCATGGTGACCCTCAAGTTAAACCACCACCAGCTGTCTCTAGCTCTCTCATGACAGAGTAGGATAATTGCTGCTTTACTTATCTATCTGAGAGAGGGTTTGGGTTTTAGTTTACTGTCTTGTCTGAAAGGAAGCACCTCTGACAGAACAACCTGCCTCAGTACTGCACTAGAATATTGTCTTTGACATTGTGTTGGCTGGTTGAGATAGATCAATGCCTTTACACCAAAATATAAGCACAAAGAAGGGAACAAAAACAAAGTTGCTGGAAAATCTCAGCAGGTCTGGCAGCATGTGTGAAGGAAAAAACAGAGTTAACATTTCGGGTCCGGTTACCCTTCCTCAGTCACAAAAGTAGGGTTAGGGTTAGCCTAGCATGGATAACATTCCCAAAACACCACTGCACTTCCATTTCTTACATGGGGCGCTGAATTCTAACTGACAACAGGGGCCTTTTTGCTGGCCCTTGTCTCAATTCCTGAGAGTGGGGTTGTTTGTATAAAAACGGTTCTCTGAACTTGAGACCGGGAGGATATGAAAGGCGACTTCAAAGAAGCATGTGCTAAAGCTGGAAATGGTGGATGAAGGGAGTAGGGTGAGTTAATGGGTGCGGATGCTGAGTCCAATTGCCGGGATTGTCCTTTTATGATTGTCGAACTTGGTGCAAACCAGAATCAAATCTTGTCACCTTCTTCGCACAGAATGTGAAGGCTGCCAGTTTAGGATACTTGCTAAAATTCCCACACATTGATCTAAAGAGAAGCTGAGAGCTCTTCATGTGACATGCTAACACCTCCACTCTCCTCTAACATTACAGAAAGAGTATTTGGTCATTCTCTAGAACATAGAACATACAACATTACAGCGCAGTACCGGCCCTTCGGCCCTCGATGTTGCGCCAACCTGTGAAACCAATCCGAAGCCCATCTAACCTACACGATTCCATTATCATCCATAAGTTTATCCAATGACCATTTAAATGCCCTTAAAGTTGGCGAGTCTACTACTGTTGCAGGCAGGGCATTCCATGCCCTTACTACTCTCTGAGTAAAGAATCTACTTCTGATATCTTTCCTATATCTATCACCCCTCAATTTAAAACTATGTCCCCTCGTGCTAGCCATCACCATCCGAGGAAAAAGGCTCTCACAGTCTACCCTATCCAATCCTCTGATCATCTTGTATGTCTCTATTGAGTCACCTCTTAACCCTCTTCTTTCTAACGAAAATAGCCTCAAGTCCTTCAGCCTTTCCTCATAAGACCTTCCCTCCATACCAGGCAACATCCTGGTAAATCTCCTCTGCACCCTTTCCAATGCTTCCATATCCTTCCTATAATGTGGCGACCAGAACTGTATGCAATACTCCAAGTGCGGCCGCACCAGAGTTTTGTACAGCTGCAACATGACCTCATGGCTCCGAAACTCAATCCCTCTACCGATAAAACCTAACACACCATACGCCTTCTTAACAACCCTATCAACCTGGGTGGCAACTTTCAGAGATCTCTGCACATGGTCTGCTCGACCACACTACCAAGAATCTTACCATTATCCCAATACTCTGTATTCCTGTTACTCCTTCCAAAGTGAATCACCTCACACTTTTCCACATTAAACTCCATTTGCCACATTGCAGCCCAGCTCTGCAGCTTATCTATGTCCCTCTGGAACCCGCAACATTCTTCCGCACTATCCACAACTCCACCGACTTTAGTGTCATCCGCAAATTTACTAACCCATCCTTCTACGCCCTCATCCAGGTCATTTATAAAAATGACAAACAGCAATGGCCCCAAAACAGATCCTTGTGGTACACCACTAGTAACTGAACTCCAGGATGAACATTTTCCATCAACCACCATCCTCTGTCTCCTTACAGCTAGCCAATTTCTGATCCAAACCACTAAATCACCCTCAATCCCATGCCGCTGAATTTTCTGCAATAGCCTGCCATGGGGAACCTTGTCAAACGCTTTACTGAAATCCATATACACCACATCAACCGCTTTACCCTCATCCACCTGTTTAAGTCACCTATTTAACGGAAGGCTGTATCACCTCCCACCATCCACCCAAATGAAAAGAAAAAAGTAAGGAGAAATTCAGATGCCTGAGAAGGAGAAAAAAAAAACAAGTAGGAGAGAAAAGGAGAAAATGAGAAGCAATAGAGATGCATAATTCAGCAGTATTAAAGCATCAGAGACATGAATTGACTGGGTTTATTTTCACTGGAGTGTCAGGGGCTGAGGGGTGACCTTATAGAGGTTTTTAAAATCATGAGGGACATGGATAGGGTGAATAACCAAGGTCATTTCCCCGGGGTAAGGAAGTCCAAAATTAGATGGCATACGTCTGAGGTGAAAGGGGAAAGATTTAAAAGGGACCTAAGGGGCAACGTTTTCACACAAAGGGTGGTGTGTGTATGGAATGAGTTGCCACAGGAAGTGGTGGAGGCTGGTACAATTACAACATTTAAAAGGCACCTGGATAAGTATATGAATAGGAAGGGTTTAGAGGGATATGGACCAAATGCTGGTAAATGGGACTAGATTAATTCAAGATATCTGGTGACATGGATGAGTTGGACCAAAGGGTCTGTTTCCGAGCTTTATATCTCTATGACTCAACGTGACTCAAAAGTACAATGGCTACCGCAACAAATCAGAGGATGGGATACCCGCAGTGAGAAACTCACCTCCTCTACACCCACAGCCTGTTCACTATATACAAGGCACAAGTGAAGGATTGTGGAAGAATACTTGCCACTTACCTGGATGAATGTAGCTCTGTTAATACGCAAGAAGCTCGACATCATCCAGGACACCCCACTCACTCTCTTCACATTCACAGTGCACAGTGATAGTGCTGTGAAGTGCCTACAAGTTGCAAAGCAACAACTCACCAAGGCTTCTGACTGGCATCTTTCAATCACGGGACCTGAACCACCCGGAAAGTGAAGGGCTGCAGATGTATGGGAGATCTGACACCTGTAAGTTCCCCTCGAAGCTACACCCCATGCTGACTTGGAACGGCATCAGTGCTGTTGCTGAGTCAGTATTCTGCACCTCTCTTTCTCACAGTGTTATCAGTGAACCTGCACCACATGTACTGCAATAGCTCAAGAGGTGACTCATCATCTCAAGAATGACTAAGGATGGACAAAAAGGGTCCTGGCTCAGCTGTTGATATCCATATTCCATGAAAGAGTTAAAAAGCTCATTTCACCCAGATTGCCAGCAAAGTTTGCCCACAAAACAATAGCAAATGCACCTCGAGATTACTTTATTGATTGTCAGGCACTTTGGTGAGAGCTCTGATGACATGATAGTGAATGTAAGTATCTTTCGTGCTTAATTATATGGCAACCGCATGCTAACCAAACTACTGAAGGCTGTCTCACTAGATCCTGCTATACACTTTATATCTACTTGACAAGGTGGAGGAGCCTATTTTCCAAAATATTTATGGTACTATAAATGCCTTTGGCGTTCTAATTTATTGTGAAATATAAAGGCTTTGTGTCTGCAATGTATCTTTTCAGATAAAAATGCATTTGTTTCCAGAATGTACACTGATTATTAAATACAGAGCCGCCAAAGTGTGATCTCACACAGGTTGCTCCATCCTTACCCCCTCTGCATTATAGTATACAAGGGCAGTGTCTTCAGAAACATGGTGAAGCTTCTTGTTATTTGCGGATGGAGACAGAAAGGAAAGCTTGGATTTATATAGCACCTTTCTCAACCTCAGGATATTCTGCCATTAGGTTTATAAGATCGTGAGGAGCACGGATAGAGTGAATAGCCAAGATCTTTTCCTACGGTGGGGGGCATAGAGGGCATAGGATTAAGTGAGAGGGGAAGGATTTAAAAAGGGCTTGTTGGGCAACATTTTCATGCAGTGGGTGGTGAGTGTATGGAATGAGCTGCCATAGGAAGTGGTGGAGGCTGGTACAATTACAACATTTGAAAGCATCTGGGTGGGTATATGAATAAGAAGGGTCCAGCTGTGATGAAGAGTCATCTAGGCCTGAAACATCAGCTTGCTCTCTCTCCACGGATTTTGCCTGACCCACTATGATTTAGTTTTCAGTACAAGTTCTAGCATCTGCAGTAATTGGCTCCTGCAAGGTTGAGAGGGGTATGGGCCAAATGCTGGCAAATGGGACTAGATTAATTTAGGGTATCTGGTGGGCATGGACAAGTTGGACCAAAGGGTCTGTTTCCATGCTGTGTACGACTCCATGACTCTAGGTACTTTAGAAATATGGTGACAGCTGTAACATAGTATACCCTAAGCCTAATACAATTTGTGCTCTGGAGGTATAATAATGTCTTTGAACAGGTTGGTTAAAAATGATCTAATCTCCCACAAACAAATTGATAATGATGGGATAATTTGCCTTGGTGGTGTTAATTGATAAACTTTGGCCAAGACCGGGGATAATAACACTCCCTCAACCCTTTCTTTTTCAAAAATATTGCCAGGGGATCTTTTCATTCTTTGAGAATCAGCAGGTCTGACTATTGTCCTCACTCAGTATCACACCTGAGTATTAACTTAGGTGTTAATAAAAACAGAAAGAACAGTGGATACTGTAAATCAGTCACAAAAACAGAAGTTGCTGGCAAAGCTCAGCAGGTCTGGCAGCATCAGTGAAGAGAAATCAGAGTTAACGTCTTGGGTCCAGTGACCCTTCCTCAGAACTTAGGTCTTGTTTTGAAAGGGCTCAGAGTGGACTTGAAGGCACAACATCCTGCCTAATGGGCTAGTATTCTCATCACTGATACTGACAAAATTGTTGGCCTGCCCTAGGTTTTCTACTTTCAGTTTGATGCTTATTTTGTTTGGAGAAGTGAACCTTGTCAAGGCTCTTTTCAAAGCATCTTCCAAACTCACAACCTCAGCCACCTAGCAGGGCAAGGGCAGCAGATCCATGGGAACACCACCACTGGCAAGCTCTCTTCCAAGCCACACACACCACCCTGACTTGGAAACATATCACCGTACCTTCACCATAAAATCCTGAATATCCCTCCCTAACAGCGCAGTGGGGTGCACCTACATCCCAATGACTGCTGTGTTTCAAGAAGGTTGCTCACCATTGCCTTCTGAAGGGCTGTTTGGGATGGGCAATGGATGTTGGCCTGCCCTGTGATCCTGAAGAAAAGTCAAGGAATGTTAATGCCCAAATGGAAAACACTGACTATTGAGTGTGAACGCTGTCATGATTCCTTTTCATACAGTCCACATTGCTTTATAGAACATAGAACATAGAACAGTACAGCGCAGAACAGGCCCTTTGGCCCTCGATGTTGCGCCAACCTGTGAACTAATCTAAGCCCACTCCCTACACTATCCCATCATCATCCATATGCTTATCCAAGGACTGTATAAATGTCCCTAATGTGGCTGAGTTAACTACATTGGCAGGCAGGGCATTCCACGCCCTTACCATTCTCTGAGTAAAGAACCTGCCTCTGACATCTGTCTTAAATCTATCACCCCTCAATTTGCAGCTATGCCCCCTCGTACTAGCCGATGTCATCATCCTAGGAAAAAGACTCTCACTGTCCACCCTATCTAATCCTCTGATCATCTTATATGTACTTGTACACATTAGCAACAGGATGCTAATTGTATGAGGAAGTGCCAGGTCTGACATGGAAGGGATGTCACTGTAAAACCTCTACCAGCCTTAATTCTGCAGAGCAAGAAGAATATTGCACAAACCATTGGCATTATGTTCTGAAGCACATGGAGGTACAAATGAAGAACTGAGCTTTGCAGATTTTTTAATAATGTACTGTCCCCATTCCATTGACCAGCTGTGAAAATAGCCTGCACTATATTACACTGATAAGAAGACTGTTTGATTTCCCTCCTACTGACTGTCCAATCATGCATCTATCATTCTGTGATGGTCACCGCAGGAGACTGAACTAAAGGCCCAATGGTAGCAAGGTGCTCTGCAATGGATGGCTGAATTGAGAAATACTTTTCCACTGACACTTTGTGTGAATTGCAATAGCTTGTGTTGGATGATGGTAGTGTGTTAAATGGGGCTGGCAATGGCCCTTAACATTTGGACACAGTTGGAATTGGCAGACAGTCTGACTGCTCTGATGCATGTAAAAGAAGATTGAGTTAGAATGAAGGATGAGTGGAATTCTGGTGACATTGTGATTACCATCCCACAATGAACCTTATTGTTTTTGGGAATGGATAAGGATATGTATGTGCCAAATGTATAAAATGAGCCATGTGTTGCAGTGTTCAGGGAGTTCAGGTGGTGACCCCAAAAATATGATGTCATTGTCCTATAGTTTACAATTACTTTTACAAGGGACCAGTTCTCTGCAAACAAAAGGAAGACACACAAGCCTTGTGCCTTTTTGAATTATTTGACAGCCTGGGACTCCTATAGATTCCCATTACTTTCTCTGCAGTTAAACCTGGTCAATCAAAATCAACTTGCCAACCAATCCGCAACCTACGTGTGTGTGTGTGTGTGTGTGTGTGTGTATATGTGTCTGCATGTGTGTATGTGCATGTGAAACTCTTTGTGTGTGTATGTATGTGTGTGTGTGAGAGTGGTGTGTGTGTATGTGTGTACGTGCGAGAGAGAGAGAGAACGTGTGTGTGTGTGTGTATGTGTGTGTGAGAGAAACTGTGTGTGTGAGAAACTGTGTGTGTGTGTGTGTGTGTGTGTGTGTGTGCGTGATCTCTTTTCAGCAATACATATCTGTATTATGAGACAAAAATGGCAAGGTGCACTCTATTGTTTGAATCACGGACTATTCAGATCCCCTATCCTGAGTAGGAAAAATTCCTAACTTCCCACATGTCAAAGGACCATGTCTTGCCAATAAATCCCGGCTGCATCGTTCCCTCCAGTGAATGAAAACAAGAAATTTCAAAGGTGACTTGCACTTCAAACATCCCCACTCACTTCAATGGAATGTTAACAAACAAAATTGACCCAGTATCACAGAAAGAGATAACAGCTGACCAAACACTGGCTCAGAGGAGTGAGTATTGAGGACTATTTTAAAAGGTGAGTCAGAGCAGTTGAGAAGTTTAGGAACGGAGCCTACCCAACTGAAAGCACAGATGCCAGTGTTGCAGTGATCCAGAAAATCTAAGGAATTTGTCACTGTGATCCAAAATTGGCTACGATAGTCGTGAAGAATGAAGGAAAATACAGGTTTGTTCGGGGATGACATTCTCACTTCTTAAAGACCGAGTACGTGGTTGGCTGCTACTTCACACCCACCAAATACAGCCAGCAGCGTGGGGATTGGCAGCCTATCAGTGACTGTCCCTCCTAATTTGCCCCAAGTCTGCCATCTTACAGTGACATCCCTTCCATGTCAGACCTGGCACCTGATGAAATCCTCAGTATCATGTGTTACTTTGAGGTGGGAAACCTTGATTCCCATCTTTTTGAAGTTCTGTACCTTTAAGATCACTCTCTGCCACTTTTGGTGATATGATATGTCAGGAAATTTCCACTATTAATGTGAGGGATCAGCTTCGAGCATGCTATGCTTATGGAGTGAATTTGCCTCTGGGTATGTAGATTGGGGAAGATCTGGACCCAGATTATTTGCCCCACCAGACAACAATCATTAGGTTGGGTAGGATTCCAAAGGGAATTATTACATTGATTCCAAAAGGAATTATCACCTTCCAAATACCACGAAGAGCCCCAAAATGACGTTGCTTTCCTCCATACGCCATCATTTTCCATTCTCTGCCTGAGAGTAATTACTCACTGAACATCAGCAAGCCATTGTAAGGTTTTTACTATGAATAGGATGAGTTTGGTGATTGTAGCAAGGTCAGCTCGGTGGGCCTCATTGAACTAAAAACAGAAATTGCTGGAAAAGCTCAGCAGGTCTGGCAGCATCAGTGACTAGAAATCAGAGTTAACATTTCGGATCTGGTGACCCTTCCTCAGAATGGGACCTCATAGATTATGAGTTCCCTGACTGGGGCTGTTAACCTGGTCCGATCAGGGATCCCTGGCTGACAGATCTAAACAGGCGTGTCAGAGGTTCTGTTCACTCTGAGAGCAGGCTCTGAGGGACCCAGACCAGTGTCATGGACCCCCTGCACATAAGTAGAAGGTGAGTTGGTGACTGGATACTGGCCTCTGACAATACTGGCCCCCACCTTGAATGGGGGAATTGAACGTTTTGCTGTTGGTATCAATCTGATCCATGCACTAGCTATCTCATCTACAGAGCTAACGACCTCCTCATGTAATACTTTTCAATTGCCCAGCAGTGATAGGATTCCCCAAAATAAACATTGTAATTATGGCTGATCCCATAATACAAAACCATTAATTATTAAACATGGATAAGCATTTTCAACTGGAGTCTACAGTTGTGGAAAATGGGCAGTGAGCTTCTGGGTTTGATCTGATAAACCTTGCTGGGCTCAGAGTAAAAGTGCTTTATGTGAGCTCTTACTTTAACACTGGACTCCTGAGGTGAGAAGCAGTCACGTTTCCCAGCATTGTAACAGAGAGATAGATAAATACCTGCTTTATTGAAAGATCATTATGATGACAGGCCCCAACCGTGATTGTAATACAAATAATGCAAGGAACTGTAATTCATAATCTAGTCATAGACAATTATTAAAATACAATAATGTGACATGAAAATAAATGAAAAAATTTGTGTTGCACAATATGAACATGCAAACAAATAATTATAATTCATTTCAAAATGCGTGCCTGTATATACAGAATAATATTGAAAGCTCTACTGGCCTCTTCTTTTTGTATTAATGATGTGGAGGTGCCGGGGTTGGGCTGGGAGTTACAAAGTCAGAAGTTACACGACACTAGGTTATAGTCCAACAGGTTTATTCGAAATTACAAGCTTTCGGACCGCTGCTCCTTCATCACTGGATGACTATAACCTGGTTTTACATTAATGTCTAAGGATTATGTTTTCAGACTGAGCTCATTATGTTCACAATCAATTACATACTATGGGAGATTTTAGAAAGTAGGGGATTTTTGCTGTATTTTATGCATGGGATGTTGTGTTTCGTCTATAATTCCATTGCACATTTACATTCATCAGAGAGTAGTTGGAGGCGGGATCAAAAAAAGTTTTTAGTCAAGGCGCAAACAAACATTGTGCACTGCTGCCGAAATCTGGGGCAGTCAGGAAGAAGTATGATTAAAATATTTCCATTTCTGCGATAGTCTATGGAATGGTTATGTTACTGATCGAATGGATTTTGGGTGCTTCGATTTCATGGAATTCCTTACAACACAAGTGTAAAAGGGCCCTTGTGGTTACATGGTTTTATTACTACCTCTGGACTGGGAGGCCTAAGTTCAAGACCCATGTATAGCAGGAATGTTTAATGACAACTCTGAACTGGCTGATTAGAAAATACAGTTATACAGCGCAGAAACAGTCCAACTTGTCCATACCAACCAGATATCCTAAACTGATCTAGTCCTATTTGCTAGCATTTGGCCCATATCCTTCTAAACCCTTCCTATTCATGTACCCACTCTGATGCCTTTAAAATGTTGTAATTGTACCAGCCTCCATCACTTCCTCTGGCAGCTCATTCCATACACGCATCACCCACTGAGTGAAAAAGTTATCCCTCAGGTCTCTTATAAATCTTTCCCCTGTCATCTTAAACCTGTGCCCTCTAGTTTTGGACTCCCCTACCCTGGCAAAAAGACCTTGGCTATTCACTTTATCCATTCCCATCATGATTTTGTAAGCTTCGATAATAATTTAATTAGTTTTAAAATAGTTAAGGAAAAGGATAGACCTGATCAAGAAGCTAAAGTTCTAAATTGGAGTAAGTCCAATTTTGATACTATTAGGCAGGAGCTTTCAAAAGTTGTTTGGGGGAGGCTATTCATAGGTAAAGTGGGAGGCGTTTAAGAATGAGATAATGAGAGTTCAGAGACAGTACGTTCCTGTTAGTGTGAAGGGCAAGGCTGGTAGGTGTAGGGAGTGCTAGATGATTAGAAAAATTAGATCACTGGTCAAGAAAAAGAAGGAGGCATATGTCAGATATAGACAGCAGAGATCGAGTGAATCCCTAGAGGAATATGAGAACAGTAGAAGTATACTTAAGAGGGACATCAGGAGAGCAAAAGGGGACATGAAAATGTTTTGGAAAATAGGGTTAAGGAGTATCCAAAAAGATTCTACAAATACATTAAGGACAAAAGAGTAATTAGTGAGAGAATAGGGCCCCTTAATGATTAATGAAACTGCCTATGTGAACTACAGGTGATGGGTGAGATACTAAATGAATATTTTGCATCAGTACTTGCTGTGGAGAAGGACATTGAAGCTAGGGAACTTGGGGAAATAGATAGTGATGTCTTGAAAAATGTCCATTTTACAGAAGAGGAGGTGCTGGAGATCTTAAAATACAAGAAGGTAGACAAATCCCTTTTGTCTACCTTCTGATTGGGTATATTCCAGAACACTGTGGGAAGGTAGGGAGGAGCGTTCTGGACGCCTTGCTGAGATATTTGTATCATTGATAGTCACAGGTGAGGAGCTGGATGACTGGAGGTTGGCTAACATGATGCCATTATTTAAGAAAGGCTGTAAGGAAAAGCCAGTAACCACAGACCTGTGAGCCTTACACCAGTAGTGGGTAATGTAGGGGATTCTGAGGGACAGGATTTACATGCATTTGGAAAGGCAAGTACCGATCAGGAATAGTCAACATGGCTTTGTGTGTGAGAAATCGTGTCTCATTAACTTCATTAAGTTTTTTGAAGAAGTAACAAAGAAGACTGATGAAGGCAGAGCAGTAAATATTGACCATATGGAATAAAAACAGAAACAACTGCGAATACTATAAATCAAGAACAAAAACAAAGTTGCTGGGAAAGCTCAGCAGGTCTGGCAACATCCGTGAAAGGGAAAAACAGAGTTAATGTTTTGGGTCTGGTGACCCTTCCTCAGATCCAATTCCTCAGAACTGGTTCTGAGGAAGGGTCACCGGAACCGAAACATTAACTCTGTTTTTTCCTTCACAGATGCTGCCAAGACCTGCTGAGCTTTACTAGCAATTTTGTTTTTGTTGTCTATATAGACCTCAGCAAAGCATTCAACAAGTTTCTGCATGGTAGACTGATTAGCAACGTTAGATCACATGGAACGCTGGTGTGTAGTGGACAGTGAAGAAGGTTATCTCAACCTACAACATGTCATTGATCAGATGGGTCAATGGACCAAGAAGTAGCAGATGGAGTTTAATTTAGATAAATATGAGGTTTTGCATTTTGGAAAGGCAAACCAAGACAGGACTTATACGCTTAGTGGTAAGGCCCTGGGGCATGTTGCTGTACAAAGAGAACGAGGGGTGCAGGTGTATTGTTCCTTGATAGTGGAGTTGCAGGCAGACAGGCTGGTGAAGAAGGTGCTTGGCATATTTGTCTTCATTGGTCAGTGCATTGAGTATAAGAATTGGGATGCCAGGTTGTGACTATACAGGACATTGCTGAGGCTGATTTTAGAACACTGCATTCAGTTCTGCTGTTCCTGCTATAGGAAAGATATCATTAAATGTGAAAGTGTTCAGAAAAGATTTACAAGGATTGTTGCCATGGTCAGAGGGCTTGAGCTATAGGGAGAGGGTGAATAGACTGGGGTTTTTATCCTGGAGCGTACGAGGCTGATGGGTGCCCTTACAGAGATTTATAATATTATGCCAACTGAGACTAGATTAATTTAGGATATCTGGGTAGCATGGATGAGTTGGACCGAAGGGTCTGTTTCCATGCTGTACATTTCTATGACTCTATGATCACTTGCCCCAAAGTGCTCTTCCTTATTTCCCAAGGTCAAGTTTTGCTCCTTCTCTAGTAGGTACAGCTACATAGAATCACAGGGTGGAAGCGAGCCATCCAATCCATCAAGTGCACACTGACCCTCCAAAGAGCACCCTGCCCTCAACCTCATTCCCATAACCCTGCACTTCCCATGGCCAATCCCCACTTACCTACATATCTTTGGACTACGGAGGAAATCTGCACAGACTTAGGGAAAATGGGCAAATTCCACACAGACGGTCACCCAAGGCCAGAAGTGAACCGGGTCCCTGGTGCAGCTGTGCTAACCGCGGAGCCACTGTGTCACCCCACTTCACATTGAATAAAAAAAATCCAACCCTATAACACTATGACAGTCCCAGTCTATGTTTGGAAAGTTAAAGTCCCTTACTTTAACCCTATTACTCTTACAGATATCTGATATCTCCTTAAATGTTTGCTTCTCAATTTCCCTCTGACTATTGGGTGGCGTTTATTACAATCCCAAAAGATAATCATCTCTTTCTTATTTCTCAGTTCCACCCATATAACTTCACCGGACCTCCTTCCTGGAATATCCTGCCTAAGTACCGCCATAATGTTATCCTTAAATAAAATCTCCACTCCCTCTCCTCTATTGCCCCTTTCTACCTTTCCTGTAGCATTTATATCCTGGAATATTAAGGGTAGTCCTGCCCCTCCCTGAGCCACATTTCTGTAATAGCTATGAGATCCCAGGCCCATGTTGCCAACCATTTATAAATAGCGGTGTAAGGTTCTTGTGGCAAAATATAGTGTCCCCACCCCTGAGCCAGTTGAGACCTGGGTTCAAGTTCCACCTGCTCCAGAGGTGTGTGGTAACGTGTTGATAAGAGGAAAAAACATAAATAAATGCTGATGTAGAGTCATACCAGTCTTCAGCATTGGAAAATGCCCTTCTTCCCATTGTGTCTGTGCCAGTCAAAAATAAATGCCTATTCTAATACTATTTTCCAACACTTTGTCATATTCAATAGGTGGGGGAAAGAGAGGGTGAGTCTTGTGACACAGCAGTAGTATTCTCATCCCTGAGCCAGGAGGCCTGAGTTCAAGTCCCACCTGCTCCAGAGGTGTATCATAACATCTCTGAACAGGTTGATGAGAAAATATCTACTGTTATTACTGTGCAGTGAAACACTCAGACCCATGGTAGTGACAGAGGTCTGTCTGCAAATTTTAACTAAAGCGACATTAACAACTTGCACTGCCTGTCAGATATAAAATTGCCATAGTCCCAGAGCTCCATAGGGTGCTGTTTTAACCTGGGGGTCACCATGCCTCAGGTGAGGGGAAAGGTTGAGAAGGTGAGTCCTTCATGTTAACCTTAGCTAGTGTGGGATTTAGACCTACATTTTTGCGACCTCGCATTGCAAACCAGCAGTCTAACCAATTGAGCTAACTGCAAATGGGAAGAGTTTGACCAGTATGACAGCAACTGCAATTATAGGGGCACCAGGCACCCACTTCCAATGTTTCATGGAACCTTTTTACCCTCTGAGGAGGGAAAGGTCAGGAAAGTGAAGCATTATTTTTCATCATGTCAGAAGGAGTTGTTGCCATGCTTTTTCTGACTATGGGGAAATTGTAACTGGAAATAACTGAGTTTACAGAATGACCTCCAAATTAAGAAATTACCAACAAGTGTTAATTTTTGTAGTTTCTGTTTTAATGCAAATCATAACCAATGCTGATTTTACATGAATTGTCTGGAAAATTGTACTTAAAATTAAAAGGTAGATTTTCCTTAAATGATACAAGTTTTATGTCTTACACAGCCACCCATGTTACATCACCATGCAAGTGTGGTTTGATGTAGCTACATAGTTCCATAATCTGTTCTTCTTCATTCACATAGGGTAGGTCAGGACAGCTACTGACAGTAACTTCTCCTTTTGAATTTCATAGGCATGATTATTATCAGGAAGGTCCCTTCTTTAAAATGTCTCTCCCTCACTCAGACCATGAGTGACCTGATGGCACATTCTTTTCAAACAACCATCAAAACCATTCAATTTATGATCTGGCCCATTGATACAAACTCTCAGCTCCTTTGCATGTCTGAGCTATTTGTATCACATTTTAAGAGTTAGTCCCTTTAGCTCACTTGACACCACTCCCCTGGGAGCTTCAGTTTTGTTGAGTGCCAACATGAAAACTAATTTTTTCATAACACTTTGCTGACTTCTTCTCATACAAATTCTGTGTTTATTTTTCTGTTCCTGTTTGCTCTCTTCTTGTGCCTGCTGGTTATTTTCACCCTCCAGCTCTCTTACTTATAATTCTTCCTTTGTGGCAGGCCACATAACTTCTGTCTTAACTTCCTTCCTGGTGCGTACTGCTTCCAGGTCAAAGATTGCCAGGTAACAGGAATCAATATTTCTTATTAACTAAGAAAATTATAATTGAAGCAAACTTACAATTTTTTTTCTAAACATTCATAAAAACAATTACAGATTCACTACACATTTTAAAGAAGTTACAAATTTCCCTAGTGGTTAGCACTACTGCTTTATAGCACCATCGACCTGGCTTCAATTCTACCTTTCGCTGTCTGTCTGTGTGGAGTTTGCACGTTCTTCTTGTGTCTGTGTGGGTTTCCTCCTGGTGCTCTGGTTTCTTCCCACAGTCCAAAGATGTGCAAGTTTAGTGGATTGGTCATGCTGAATTGCCTCATAGTGTCCAGGGATATATAGGGTTGGTGGATTAGCCATGGGAAATGCAGGGTTTCAGAAATAAGGGTGTGGGTCTAGGTTCAATGCTGTTTGAAGGGTTGGTGTGGACTTGATGGGCCGAGTGGCTTGCTCCCAAACTGTAGGGATTCTATGATTCTAAATGTCATCACCCTGTCATCTTTAAAATTTTAAAATCAGAATAGAATTAGAACTGGAAATGTTTTCATTTTGAACTCTCTTAGTAATCCAGGAAATGTTGCATGAAAGAATAAAAATGAAACAATACGATTGATGGAAGCAAAAGAACAGGAGGATGATATGAGAAAAAAACTCTTTTCCGCAGCAAACTTTTATAATCAGTTATGTTCTACTCAAAGCTGGAAGATCCGTGAGTAATTTTTGAAACACAAAATGGATAATAACTTGAAAAGATAAGAAAAAAACAGGGCTCCAGGGAAAGAGGAAATATTTCCTCAGATGATGGTGTACAGTACTAGGGAGGGTGACCTTAGAGTTTAGTGACAGAATCCCGAGCTAATGAAGAGTGTGGGCCATAGCAGGAAATTGGGAAAATCAGATGAAATGTCCTGTAAGACCTTCTTGACTTTGAGACCAAAAAGTCCCATTTTCCAACCAGGTGTCGAATGTTGAGATGAGATTCATAAATGTGAGTGGCGATAGGCTGGTTAGCATGGATTTTCACTCCTTAGCAGCCATCACTCATTAATTAGAGGCTCAAAAATGAGGTGATGGCCTCGTGGTATTATTGCTGGACTGTTAATCCAGGGATCAGATATTGATCTGGGAACCCAGGTTCGAATCCCACCATGGCAGATAGCAGAATTTGAATTAGTTGAAAATTTGGAATTGGGAATCTGATGACGAGCATGAATCTATTGTCAATTGTCAGGATTCACTGATGCTCTTTAGGGAAGGAAGCTGCGCTCCTTACCTGTTGTAGCTTACACGTGACTCCAGATTCACAACAATGTGGTTGACTCTTCATTGGCCTCTGGACAATTAGGGATGGACAATATATGCTAGCCTAGTCAGCGATGCCCTGGTCCTGTGAATGCATGTAAAAAAATTACACCTCATCAATCTGCAGTCTCCCATTCTACCATCCACTGGATAAGAACTGGATGAGGGGAATTCCTGAAACACAGAACAGTTCCCCGACGACTCCAGCTCGCCACTTGCTTTTCCAGGCTTTCCTCTTGAACACCAAAATCTCAGGGCAGTGACTGCATATATCATACATTGACTGAGCCTGACATCTGACGTGTATCAACCTGACTGCATCATCATGGTGCATCTCAAAACCACACCTGGACTTTGGAGTGCACTAGCACCTCTCATTACAACTTTGCTGCAAGAGCACTTTGTGTGTCAACGATTGGACTAAGCTGCATCTTCTTGCTTACCCATTTTGTGGCTACAGATGCGCTAGATGCACTTGAAATGTTTTGGTATCTGGAACGATTGACTCTGGATGCCAAAGTCAACTAATTACCTGTCATTTTCTGATTGTTGCATGTGGTGCAAAATGGTGTCAACTCAATGGACCATCAAACATTGCATCACGCTCAGTATGACTGGGCTCAGTATCTTCAATGTTGTAGTTGCATCTAGGCGGATGGCTGATGGAGGAAAATGAACATATATTTACAAATGTATGAATGCTTTTACAATGACCCATACCACCAATGTGCTGTCAGGAGGTTTTCTCTTTCCTTTCCCTTCTGTTGAGTTTCAGCTTAGTCCCACATTCTGCACCCGGGGTGGTGAGATCCTGCTCTGCACTGAAGACCCTTGGCCTTTTGTGCCCCCCTCCAAGCAGTCAGCTTGAACTCCCACAGGTCTAAGCATGGGGTGGGTGGTGGAGGCAGGGTGGAGGTTCAAGGTCTGGCCACCTTTGGGATGTACTGAGAGGCACCTTCTCGGGGTGAGAGTGAAGGTGACTGTGGTGTGCAGCTCCTCTTCTGGCTCTTCTTCTTGGCACCTCACTTTCCTGAAGAGGAAGAGCATCTGAGAGTGTGCTCAGGGTCCCTCACGCCCCCTTGCTTTTGGTGTTGAGCACCATTGACTGGAGCAATGATGCAGGGGTCTGCGTGTATATACAACAAGACACTGCGTGTTATGCTGGACCTGGCTCTCCATGGTAAGAGCCAGCCTGTCCCAGGAGACAGCCATACACTCACATGTCTGAGACAGAATCCTCATGATATGGCAGCCTTTGTTGCAGCCCTGACAAACCTAGAATAGAACCAAGAACTATGAATGTTGGAAATTTGAAACAAAAGCTGAAATTGCTGGAGAAACTCGACAGATCTAGCAGTGTCTGCGGGGTCAAAGTTGATGAAGAAATGTTACTGGACTCAGAGCACTAACTCTAGCTCTTTCTCTGACCAGGTGCTGCCAGACCTGCTGAATCTCTTCAGCTTTTTGCCCCTGACGAACCTGTTCCTCCCTCTGAAAGTACATTACCCATCGTTTGGCCTCATTATGGGCCATTTTCCGCAATAATGAGAGAAAGAAAGGAATTGAGACAAATGAAAGTGTGTGGAAGTGTTGTTAGTCCTGGTGCAGTCGGGGAATTGTTGACAGCATGGGGGGTTGGGGGGGGTGCGGTGGGGGTGGAGGTCCTCTCCTGCCTGGGGTTGAGCAGATGTCTGGCAGTTCTCCGAGTGCCAGTGGCCCGAGGATTTGCACCTTCAGACAGCTGCAGTGATGTAACAGTGGTGTGTTCACCATCAGATACAACCTTCCCTGAAATAGGCTCAGAGGAGTCCATAACAGAGCTGTTGGAATGTGCAGCCTTTCTTGTGTTCCCTCTGAGGCCTCTATACTATCCTCCGCAGAGATGAAGAAGCAGGCATCCTGCAGTGCCACACTCTCTTGACCACAGAGAACTGTGGTCATGCTGCAGGCAGTTGCAGGAGATGGACAAAGGATAGGATTTCCTGTCCATTAACAATACATTCACATTGGGGGTAATGGGAGAGTAACGCAGCAGAGGACCATGCTTCTTACTTGGTCATCAAGATATAAAGAGTGTCTTCATCTCCACAGGAGTGGTCGTGGCTTGGCTGTCGAGGGCCAAGATCTTCTCTTTGTAGGAGACAAAGAGCTGAATGTGCATCATCCATTATGGGCCATTTTCCGCAGTAATAAGTGAACAAGAGTGATTGAGGTCAAGGAAAGTGTGTGGAACAAGTTGTTAGTGCCGGCACAATTGGGGAAATGGTGGTGAGGTGTCCCCGGTGAGGGAGCAGGCAGTGCAGATGGCATGCAAGGTTAGTAGGGTGGTGGAGTTGGGATGGGCAAGAGGGGAAATGTTGCAGGCGATAGTGAGAATGGTTGAGTATGAGTCTTGCAGAGGAGGTGGTGCAGGAACCGAGTGAGTATGAGGCGATGTGGAGAAGATGGTGCCACTTTGCCTGGCAGAGTGAAGAAAATGGTTACTTCTTGCATTGCTGGGCATTCCTCCAGATGTTAGAGAGCAGGTTGCATCCTCAGACCAGGCTGGCAGGATCTGCTCCTGAGGTAAGATGATGCCCCCTACTCTGCACCGCTTCACGATCTCCAGTCCCCTGTCCAAAAATCAGGATAACAATTTCTCCCATGACAGGGAAAAGTGTGTAAGGCAGCTCCAGATTGACCATGCTTGACTGGGACATGAACTTCGATAAGTGGCACTGGCATCGGGGCCCCCAGAATCCCCTGATCCCTGAGTCAGCAGGACCCGACGTATGAAAAGACACTGGATTGTTTAGGACTATATTCACAGGAGTCCACAAGAATGAGGAAGGGATTGCATGAAAGCCTATCAAATTCTAACCGGATTAGATAGGGTAAATGCCGGAAGGATGTTCCCGATGATCAGGAAGCGCAGAAGCAAAGATCTTAGTCTAAAGATATGAGCTAGGCCACTTAGTCTTGAAATATCTTCACCCAGAGAGTGGTGAGCCAGTGGAATTTCTGTCACAGAAAACGGTTGAGGCCAAATTATTGAATGTTTTCAAGAAGGAGGTAGATATAATTCTAAGTCTAAAGAGATCAAAGGGTATGTGAAAAAAAAGCAAGAACAAGGCACTGAGTTGGATAAAAATCGAAAGAACTGCGGATGCTATAAATCAGGAACAAAAACAAAGTTGCTGGAAAAGCTCAGCAGGTCTGACAGCATCTGTGAAGGAAAAAACAG
>JAHRHZ010000081.1:11288087-11434905 GCA_024137785.1 Ginglymostoma cirratum
CACACACACACTCACACATACACGCGCACACAGACACACAAACTCTCACACACACGCACACAGACACACAGACACAAACTCTCTCACACACACACACAAACTCTTACACACGCTCACACACAACTTCTCTCTCACACACACACATAGACACACACACACATGCACTCACAGACACACACAAATTCTCTCACACACACACAAACTCACACAAACACACACACATACATACACATACACATACACACACACAAACTCACACACACACAAGCATACACTCACACACACACACACACACAAACTCTCAAACACACACACACTCACACACACAACCTCTCTCTCACACACACACAGACACACACACACAAACTCTCACACTCACACAAGCACACACTGACACACACACACACGCGCGCGCACATACCCATACACTCACTCACACACACAAACTCTCTCTCTCACACACACAGACACACACGCAAACTCTCTCTCACACACAAACTCACACACACACTCACACACATACAGACACATACATGCACACTCACACTCATACACACACAGACACACACACATACAAACTCTTACATAGACACACACACACATATACACACACACATACATACACACTCACTCACACACATACTTATATACACACTCACACACCTACACATAAATCTACATTCCTACCCAATACACACACACAGACGCAGTTTCTCAAACACACACACACACACACACACTCAGTTTCTCTCTCACACACACACACACACACACCTACCAACACACTTTGAAAAACACAGACACACAAAAGCTTTTCAGGCTCCCTTCTGTATTGCTGACCCTGAGACTGATGACATTTCAGTCTTACCCCACCTTTTCCAAACAGTCCCTTTCAAAGGTTCATGTCTCCAATTTACCCCAGTTATATTGGCTTTGAGAAGTGCCAAATCCTTGATTGCTGTACGCTTTCCTCATGTTGAGGCCAGAGTTGGTTGTGACCTGTGAGAACCTCTATGGTGGTGTATGAAATTCCACTTTTCCACTTAGAATTTTCTCCTCAGTTCCCCTAGAACCATTCCCTCAGTGACATAGTCAAATGAATCTCAACCCCCAGGCTTGAATTTTCCACTTTCTCCATGACTCCACATACTGGCCCCGATAAACACACTGACCATTAGTAGGCTCCCAGGACTGACCATATTCCACACTTTAGACTGAGTTGACAACTTGAAAATGGCTCAGCTGCGGTACAGGTGTCTCTGCAGCACCCCAGGGTAGCATACTTGTAATCCCAGGATTAATGCGCTTGTCCTGCAGGATTGACCATGGCCCAATACTTGGAATACAGAGACACTGATCCCTGGCCTCAGATCAGTCCAAGAGCCTGACTGTCTGTGGCCAATCCTTTGCACTAAGATTGGATAAACCCCTTGACTGACTGCAGTAGCATCTCCTGACTGAAGATAGGTCCCTTCACTCCACAAAGGACTGGTCTCCGACATGATCATTTGGTGAAGCAATGCCACGTGTTTGCAGCGTAAGGTGCTGGCACATGTCCTGGCACATTGATATAGCACCTTTGCTACATCGGTCCCCGTGATTGCTCAGTCCTCTGAATAGTAATAAACTGCCTGTGTTTCCATCAGTGTTAAACTGCAACAAGAAATAAGTGTTTAATGATGACAATGAAACCAATGCTGATTGTCAGGAAAAGCCCACAGGAAGGAAACTGCCATCCTTACCTGGTCTGACCTAAATTTTTTTTTATTCATTTGTGGGTGTCGCTGGCTAGCCAGCACTTCTTGCCCATCCTGAGCTGCCCCTGAGAAAGTGGTGTTGAGCTGCCTTTTTGAACCAATGCAGTCCTCTTGCTGTGGGTTGACCCACAACGCCATTAGGGAGGGAATTCCAGGATTTTGACCCAGTGACAGCGGAGGAACAGCGATATATTGCCAAGTCAGGATGGTGAGTAACCAGGAGGGGAACTTGGAGGTGGTGGTGTTCCCACGTATCTGCTGTGCTTGTCCTTCTAGATGGAAGTGGTCGTGGGTTTGGAAGGTGCTTTCTGAGGGTCTTTGGTGAATATGTGACTCCAGACAGACAGCAGCATTGTTGATTCTTAACTGCCCTCGAGGCAATTAGGGACAGGGAAAAAAATGATGGCCTAGTCAGCGATGCCCTCATCCCTTATGATTAAAAAAAAGTAGAATCAGATTTCACAATCCTTTCAGACAGTTCATTGCAGGTTTAAACAATATGCTGGATGCCTCATTCTTTGGCTTGCTGTCAGTTTTTATCTGATTACCCTCTTGATAAGTACTTTGGAATGTTATACGGTGTTAAAGAAGCTATATAAATGCAAGTCACTGTTGTTTCATTACCCCATTACCACTAGTGTCCAAACTCTTCTGGAGTAAACAGCACGTGCAACAGTTAATTTGAATGTTTGTCAGATTTCATGCTTCTACAGCACTTTAATTTATTTTATATAGGACAATTTGGATCAATTAACCCTCCATCAATTAACTGAGTACCTGTTGCCTGCTTTGTTCCCCAACATTGTCCTTTTAAATGCTCCTATCCTCTCTGTAAGCAGCAGATGAACATATTAATTTACAAATACCCAAATTAGGTGCAAGAGCAGGCCACTTGGCCCCTTGAGCTTGCTCCGCAGTTCAGTTCAATCATGGCTGACTTAATTGTGGTCTCCACTCCACATTTCCACCCAACCACCTACGTCCTGCCAGATTATCATTAACTCTACTCCCAGTCAATCTGCCAACTTACTTATCTTTTAGTTTTCAGTCCTAAGGAAGGATCTGCACACCTGAACTGCAGAATCACTCAATTATTATGGATAGATGGAGGTCATTTGGCTCACCGTGCCTGCACCAGTTCTATTACCCAGTGCCAAGCTCCTGTCTTTTCCCCACATCCCTGCACATCATTTCTATCCAAATAATCATCCAACTCCCTCTCAAATGCTTCATTTGAACCTGGCTCCACCACATTTCCAGATACCCTAACTACTGCAAAGTGATAAAAGCTTTTTCTCACATCACCCTTTCTTCGTTTGCACATCAATTTAAATCTGTAACTTCTTCTTCCATTCCCTTTTATGAGCAGGAACTGCTTTTCCCTGTCTGATCTATCCAGCCTATTCATTGTTTTGAAAACCTTGATCAAATCTCCTCTAAGCCTTCTTCTCTCCAAGGAGAAGAGCCCTAACTTTTTCAATCTCCCTTTAGAGCCGAAGTTTCTAATTACTGGAACCATTCTTGTAAATCACTTCCGCACCCTCTCTCCAACAAATTGATATCTTTCCTATAATGTGACATCCACAACTGTACACAGCTGAAGTCTAACAGATGCCCAGTACAAGTTCAACATCAATGACTTGCTCATCTACTCTGCTCTCCTTTTAATGTGAACCTTGCTTGTTGATGTTTGCGCAATTTTCATTTGTTCTCAAGCAGATTTTTGAAAATTTATGTTCACCTCCTTCTTGGGTGTGGGAACAATCTCTGCTTTCATGACTACTCTCCTTTGGGTGTAGGAGTTGGACATCATGTTGAGCTTGTACAGGATGTTGGTGAGGCCTCTTCTTGAGTACTGTGTCCATTTCTGGTCACCCTGTTTTAGGAAGGATATAATTAACCTGGAGAGGGTCCTCAGAAGAGATTTACCAGGATGTGGCTGGGAATAGAGTGTTTGATTTATAAGGAGAGGCTGGATAGGCTGGGATATTTTAAACTGGAAGTTAGGAGGTTGAGGGGTGACCTTATAGAGGTTTATAAAATGATGAGGATTATAAATAAGGTGAATGGCAGGTTAATTTTTCCTAGGTTGGGCAATTTCAAGACTAGGGGGTATATTTTTGACTTGAGAAGTGAGAGTGGTTCGTGTGTGGAATGAACTTCAAGGCCCGAAATGTCAGCCTTCCTGCTCCTCTGATGCTGCTTGGCCTGTTGCATTCATCGAGCTCTACACCTTGTTATTCCAGAGGAAGTGATGGATGTGGGTACAGTTCCAAAATTTACATAAGTACATGAATAAGAAATGTTTTGAGGGTAATGAGCCAAGCGCATGTAGGTGGACTAGTTTAGTTTGGGAACATTATTGACATAGTCTAGTTGGACCGAAGGGTATGTTTCCGTGCTGTGTGATTCTATAACTACGCCGAAGGTTTTCTGCAGTGTCCTTCACCACCTCCACTATTATCAGAAGTGCAGAGGATGTTGATAGCATGGCAGAGTGGCAGTTAGCGGGAATGGAGTAATGCCCACGAGAGAGGGGCTTGAGTATCTCCAGACCAGTGGTTGGTGCATTACATTCATTTTATGTGATCAAAAATCCAGAACTCCTTCCCTAACATCACTGTGGGGGTACCTACACCTGGTTGTTTGCAGAGGTTCAAGATGTTAGCTCACCGTCACCTTCTTAAGGACAATTAAAGGCGGGTTGACTTTGTCGACGATCAAATCCCATGACAGAAATTTTGAAAAAAAAATCTGGAAAGAATAAAAAAATTCAAGAAATAACAAGCTTCTGTTATTGTTGAAAAGTGATTCAATTCGTTGAAGCTATTCATCTTGCATTCGTTGGGATGTTTCTCAAGAATACAAGAATTCAAAATGACAATCAACAATTGGGCAGCCCGATAGAAAAGTGCTGGTCAGCTGATAAAAGGGCTCTGATCAGCAGAGGAGTTGCCATAGAGGTTGTACGCATTAATGACGGTTGACAGTTAACAGGCAACCTTTGTTTAAATTTTAAAGTAGGCAGGCTTACCACGAAAAAACACACTTTTAAAAAATTACTCGTGGATTATGAGTCTTGCCGGTTGGTCTAGCATTTATTGCCCAACTCTATTTGCTATTGAGAAGGTAATGGTGAGCTGTCTTCTTGAACTTCTACAGTCCATTTGCTGTGGTAGACCCACAGTGCCACTCGAGAGGGAGCTTGAGAGTTTTGACCCAGTGGCACTGATGGAACAATGATACATTTCCAAGCTGGTTTGGTCAATGGCGTGAAGGGGAACATGCAGGTGTTGATGTGCCCAAGTATCTGCTGCCCTTTTCCTTCAGGTTGGTAAAGGTCTGGGATTTGGAAGGTGCTGCCTAAGGTGACTTGGTGAATTGCTGCAGTGCGTCTTGTAGATTGTGCCCACAGTTGTCACTGAGTGTCAGTAGAAAACTGAGTGAGTGATTTGGATGTGTCTGGGGAAGGGAAAAAGGGATAAACCAGGAAATGACAGGCTGGTCAGCCTAACCTCTGGAAACAATTGGAAGCAATTATGAGAGGTAGAATTAACCCACACTTGAATAGGCAGAAATTAATCAAGAACAGTCATCATGGCTTTGTTAATGGGTTAGCATGTCTGACCAACCTAATTGAACTTTTTGAAGAGGTAACCAGGTGTGTATGTGATGGCAATGTTTATGATGTACTTGGACTTCAGCAAGGTGTTTGATAAGGTTCCCCCGGGACATGGATAGAAAAGGTAAATACCATTGAGACCTGTGGACATTGGCAGATTGGAGCCACGAATGACTGAGTGGTAGGAAGCAGAGGATGATGGTTGAGGGGAATTTTTCGACTGGAAGTCTGTGACCAGTGAGGTCAGTGTTGGGACCCATGCTGTTTGTGGTTTATATAAATTATTTGGACTTGAGTGTAGGAATGTTGATCAGTTCACAGATGATACAAAAATTGATGGGTTGGTAAATAGTGAGGAGGACAGCCTTTGATTACTGGAGGGTATAGATGGGCTAGTCAGATGGATTAATCAATGGCAAATGGAATTTGATCTGGATGAATATGAGATGATGCA
Organism: Ginglymostoma cirratum; assembly: GCA_024137785.1. Taxonomy (NCBI): domain Eukaryota; kingdom Metazoa; phylum Chordata; class Chondrichthyes; order Orectolobiformes; family Ginglymostomatidae; genus Ginglymostoma; species Ginglymostoma cirratum. Next base: position 11,293,921 of record JAHRHZ010000081.1, read on the forward strand.
CTTGATTAGGACAAACAAGACAAGAGAAAACATGACCCTGGGAAACACTAAAGATCAGAGGGACCTTGGTGTGCATGTCCAACACTTTTTTAAGATAGTGGGACAAGTTAAAGTCATTAAGAAGGCATATGATATTTTTACAAAAACAAAGTTGCTGGAAAAGCTCAGCAGGTCTGGCAGCATCTGTGAAGAACTGAGGAAGGATCACTGGACCTGAAATGTTAACTCTATTTTTTCCTTCACAGATGCTGCCAGACCTGCTGAGCTTTTCTAGCAACATTGTTTTTGTTCCTGATTTACAGCATCCGCAGTTCTTTCGGCTTTCATATGATATTTTTACCTTTATTAGCTAAGGTATAGAGTTTAAGAGCAGGGAGGTTATACTGGAACTGTATAGAACATTAGTTAGGCCACAGCTATAACATTATGTACAGTTCTGGAATCCACATTATAGGAGGGATGTGATAGCATTGGAGAGGGTGTAAAGGAAATTTACCAGGATGTTGCCTGTGCTGGAGTGTTTTAGATATGAAGAGAGATTGAGCACACTGGGATTGTTGTCCTTAGAGCAGAGAGTGATATGATTATGGTGTATAAAACTACGAGGAGCATAGAACGGGTATTCAGGAAAAGACTATTCCCCTTGATGGAGGGATTAATGACCATGGGGCATAGATTTAGGGTGAGGGGCGGGAAGTTCAGAAGCGGTCTGAGGAAAGAACATCGTCACCCAGAGGGTGTTGGGAATCTGGAACTCACTGCTGTAAGGGTGGTAGAGGCCAAAACATTTAAGAAGTATTTAGATGTGCACTGTAATGGTAAGGCATACAAGGCTATGGGCCACGTATGGAAAATGGGATGAAAATAACAAGGTGGTTGTCTTTGTTTAACGTGGACATGATGGGCCAAAGGGCCATTTTCTGCACTTTCGACCTCTATGACTGATAGCAATCAAGCGGGCTGATTTGTCCTGGGTAGTGTCAAGCTTGTTTAGTGTTGTTGGAGCTGCACTCAATGCAAGTGGGAATAATTCCATCACACTCATGACTTGTGCTTTGTAAATGGTTTTGGGGAGTCTGGAGTTGAGTTCCTCATTATAAGGTTCCTAGGTGTGACTTGGTCTTGTAGCTACAGTATATATATGGCTAGTCCAGTTCAGTTTCTGGTCAATGGTAATTCCCAGGTTGTTGATAGCAGAGGATGCAGTGATAGTGATGCCATTGAATGTCATGGGATGATGGTTAGAATCTTTCTTCTTGGAGGTGGTCATTGGTTGACACTTGTGTAGGGCGAATGTTACTTGCCACTTGTCAGCCCAAGCAGGGGTATCATCCAGGTCTTGCTGCATTGGACATGGTATTTGAGGGGTCATAAATAGTGCTAAACATTGTGCAGCTACTTCTTATGATGGAGGGAAGGTCATTGATGAAGCAACTAAAGATATTGGGATCTAGCATACTGCACTGAGGAACTCCTTCAGAGATGCTCTGGAGCTGAAAGGACTGACCTCCAATAACCACAGCCCCATCTTGTTTATGTCAGACATGACTCCAACCAACAACTACTAATATTTAAGAGTGCTACTGTTATTGCTGAAAAGGGAGACATACTGTTGAAACTTTTCAGTTTATACACATTACAATAAATGCAAGAATATCAAATTTCAAATGATCACAGGAATTTATACAACATGAGAAAATGTGCTGATTGGTTGGTACGATGGAGCTGAGTGGCCAAGGTGTTGCCATGCAGAATCCAGCAGAGAACCATAGGGTCTCCAAGTCATTGCCCAAAAGTCAAAAAACTTGAACATATTTCTGGGACGATCACAGCAGGCCAGGCAGCATTAGAGGAGCAGGAAAATTGACATTCCTGGCTCGGGACCCATTTTCTTGCACCCTTTCGAGTTTACTAACATTGTTCCTACATCAGGGTGACCAGATTTGTACACAGTACTCCAAAAGTGGTCTTACCAATGTCTTGTACAGCCGTAACATCATGTCCCAACTCCAGTTCTCAATGTTCTGAACGATGAAAGGTGAAATCTTACAGGGGTCTGAGGAACTTGGGCTATGGTAAGATTCACGGCAGAATCTCCACATTGGGACTTGTGGCAGTATTTTTTTCCTATATTCATTCACAGGATGAGGGTCTCACTGGCCAGGCCAGAATTTATTGCGCTTGACTCTGAACTGCCCCCTGGGCAATTAGGGATGGGCAATAAATGCTGCCCAGCCAGTGACACCCTCATCCTGTGAATGAATAAAATAAAAGTAGCAATGGATTAATGGTCATCATTTGACACTTAATTCTAAAGATTTATTGAATTCAACTTTCACCATCTGCTGAGGCAGGATTTGAATTCAAGTTGCCAAGACATTACCTGGGTTTCTGGATTAACAGTCCAGCAATATTACCACTAGGCCATTGCCTCCCTTAATTATTGATGTTTTTCATGAAGTGGCCAGGTGGGTTTCTTTCTAGCTGGTGGCAAGTTGCTGTTTAAGGGTGATTATTGCTTGTTTTAACATCTTGTTAATAAGCCACCTCTCCCCTTTAATATTCAGTCTTATCAAATGCGCCAAGCATGCTAGATATTGAGACAAGTTGACTTGGGAACTGGAGTAGGTAGCTATTGACTTCAGCTCACTGCTGGCTCTGAAAAACATCCATGTTACGTCGGACCAAACAGCACCTCAGAGCACCATCCACAGGCACTATCGATTAACGCCTCATCCAGGGACATTGGCATCTGACATTTTCCAACTCTTCACAGCCTTCGTGGTACCTTTTTGATCCACTTACAAGCTTCTCAGAAATCACAGAGTTGCACTGTAGGGTGTGCTGGTAGCTAGCAGTGAAAGGCTGCTTCTGTGAGGACAGTTTCGCACACAGGGAGGGGCACCCGGCTCACATATAGTATCATTGAGTCCCTGCAGTGCAGAAAGAGGCCATTCAGCCAGTTGAGTCTGCACTGTTTCTCTGGACAGCATCCAACCCAGATCCAGTCCCCGTGCCCTATCACTGTAACCCCCTCATTTCCCATGTCCGATCTACCCAACCTACATACCTTTGGACTGTGGGAGGAAACCGGAGAACTCGGAGGAATCCCATGCATTCACAGGGAGATTGTGCAAACTCTGCACAGACAGTCACCCATGGCTAGAATTGAATTTCCTGGTGCTGTGAGGCAGCAGGACTAACCTGAGCCACCATGCATTCCAAAAGCGATCATAACAGGAATTGGACCAGGCTCCAGCTTAGGGCTACTCATTTGTTCTCTGGGCACTCACTCATTGAGTGCCTATGCACATGCTCACAGCATCCCTGCCTTGCCCGCCATTCCAGTTAATGTGTTAGTGCTTCTGCCAAAGGCTATCAGCACAACTGTATTGCTATGCTGTTTTATGTAGAGCCGGAGACAGGCTGTCGAGACCTGACTTGTGTACGGGAAGGGGGCATTTTGCTATTCAGAACACTAAGAACACATCAGTTTCGCACCTTGGGCATGTGTCAGCTATCTGTGTTGTGCAGGGGAGTCAGGGCTGTGGTGGGGTGAGGGAGGGTTAGAGATATTTCCGGAAATGAGAAGGCAGTTTGAAAGGGAAACTCAAGCCGTACGGAAGTGGTATGCAATACAGTACTGGAGGGTATGGTAGGCCACAGGACGGGCTTATTGGTAGTGACCACTACCATGGAAGTGTAATATTGGGACTAGAGAGGACAGTTAGAGGCAAAGTTCAATATGGTCGGTCTCCACACTGAGGGCTGGGAGCGGTGGATGCGGACCATTGGGGTACCCCAAGGATAAAAGGGGGCATTGAGACTTGGTGGAGGGTGTGTATCAGGAGTCCAGTGCTGACGGTATCCACCACAAGTTGTGTGCCCTGCTGTCAGGTGTCATTGCCTTGAAGCGAAATGTACTTGGAAAAAGTGGCTGAGACAATGCCTAAGGTGAGTGGAGTCAGTGTCAGTTTTTTGGGTGAAAGTGTAGGATCTATGTTTGCTGGACACTGGGACATTGATAGGGCACTTACATGAAGTAGGCTTCTGCAAACTCCAGCTGCATTTCATTTGCAAATATTTCTTTGCTCATTTTCAATGCATACAGAGTGAACATGCATATTTATTAGATGTTGGTCGAAGGCAGATTGTGATGCTATCTAAACTAATATTGTCATCTCACTGATGCAGACGGTAGTAGCAATAACTTGAAAAGTAGGTGAATGGATTTGAAATGGCTTACTTGAAGCAACCATGCCCAACATTTGCTTTGGTCCTAAATTTTGCCGAAAAATTTTTTTTCTAAAATCTGAGGAAGGGTTGCTGGACCCAAAACGTTAACTCTGTTTTTCTCCCTCACAGATGCTGCTGGACCTGCTGAGCTTTTCCAGCAACTTTTTTTTTTGTTCCTGATTTACAGCATCTGCAGTTCTTTCCATTTTTATTAGAGAAAGGGAGTTTGGTATTGAGATGGAGGATCAGCCATGATTGTGTTGAACGATGGGATACACTAGATGGGCTGAATGGCTTACTCTGCCCTTGTTTTCTATGTTTCTATATTTGTATTATTCATGCTTAAGATCTGGGCATCACTGACCGTGTGGGTCTTTATTACCCATCTATAGCTGACTGAGAGATTTGCAAGCACACTTCAATGGACAACATGGTGGCTCAGTGGTTAGGACTGCTACCTCAGAACCCCAGGGACCTGTGTTCCATTCCACCCTCGGGTGACTGTGGAGTTTGCACATTCTTCTTGAGTCTGTGTGAGTTCCCTCCAGGTGCTCTGGTTTCCTCCCACAGTCCAGAGATGTGCTGGTTAGGTGGATTGGTCGTGATAAATTACCCATAGTGGACAGGGATGTGTCGACTAGTTGGATTGGCCATGGGAAATGCAGGGATACAGGAACGGGTTAAGGGGTGGGATGCTCCTCAGAGGGTCTCTGCAGACTTCATCAGCTGCCTAGTCTGCTTCCACACTGTAGGGACTCTGTGATCAGAGGGCAGTTAAAGGTTCATTGCAACAGACCATTTTTTCGGCAGAATCTAAAAGAAAAACATGGAAACCGTGGCATTTTTCATCTGTGGAAAAAGAAATCTGATGCAAACTCAATTGACTGCATGCCTTCAATAAAGGACCAAAAACCAAAATCGTACCTTTATCAGCTTTGCAGAGAATTTACACATATGATGCGTACCATTTGTCAATATTCATCATACTAAATTTATTTTTATATTTAATCCCATTTACCTTGCTTAACCTGTATATGCAATCATCTCAGATTAATTTGACCGCTGCAAATCTCTAGTATATGTGTCTGTGCAAATACTGAAATTCTTTCAATAAAACCATGCTTCTGTTAGCTAGTGTTTGTTCGTAGGATTACGTGTAAGGAAATCTAATGTTTGCTTTTAATGATTTTCTCATAATTTTTCCCCCCTGAAATATTGCGGATGCACCTAAATCCTATTAAGAAGGGAGTTCCAGGTTTTTGACCCAGTGATAATAAAGAAGTGGCGGTATAGCTGCAAGTCAGGATCATGTGACCTTTTTAACTTGCTTCTCCTTAAATATGTTAATGGATGTATGGAACCAAGTAAAAGATTATGGAAAGGGCCAAGCCTTAAGATTATATCTGTGGCTCTGGTGAGCAGCTTTTTTGTGGCAGATAAATGTTATAATGTCCGTCCCACATGTTCCAAGGCCTAACCTTAGCCAACAGATCATACAGCCCCTCAGCCTTCTTCTCAAGTTAATATGATCATGTTTGATCCTTTAAATTAACTCTGCCTTCCTTATCTCCTGATAAATAATTGATCTTAGCCTTCAACATACTCAATGTCTGCATACCCTGGGCAGTCTGAGATAGACTTTCAAAAGATTCACTGCCATTTGAGTGAAGAATATCCTCATTGTAGTCTATAATGACCATCCCATTATCCTGTGATTATACCCTCTGGTTCCATAGCCAAGGAAAACTGTAACTTGTCCAGTCTAAGCGGAAGATATAAAATTGCAGCATCATTAATAATATCAGGCTTGGTATAGTCAGTAAAATAGTCAGTCCGTCAAATTGCTACCACGAAAAGTGAATAAAAAAAACTCTGCAAGTGCATTAAATCAATGAGTGCCTGCAAACCCTTGCGGTTCATTTTAAGGACGCTAACTTTATAAATCTTTTAATTATAATTCAAATCATTATGATTTTCTTGTTCTACCAGGCCGATGCAGGTTGTACAGTTCCTTCAACCTCTCATTTAAAATTCATTGCAGATAATTGGCCAACTCTTCCATTTAGAGCTCCCACAGTAACTGAGATACATAGGTATTTTCTAACTACCTGTTCAGAGATGTTATTACGCACCTCTGGAGCAGGTGGGACTTGAACCTGGGGTCTCCTTGCCTAGATATAGGTCCAATACACTGACTAGCAAAGACAGATAATCACGATAATGATCATGCAGGATAGTTTGTCACAGTCTTGTAAAATGGGGCAGTAGTTCCTGTCATCCACACCATTGACCACTCTGATTTAACATTGAGAACATTGCTGATTCCTTTTAAAATCCTACTTTCAAAATTAACCTCTATGATGTTTCAACTCTTAGGATAGACAGATGCTATACGGGCATTTTGGCTGTTAATTTGTCTTTACCAAAACTCTCAGATACAAAAGCGAGCAATAAGAAAAAGACTATTCAGCTTAGGAGATCGATTTCTCCTAGAGGCTTGTAGGATGGGAAAAGGGAATATAAGTTTTGTAGAACTAATTCTTCATGTTGTTTAAGATGGTGTGAAGCCACATTGCAAAATATATTCAATTGAAATGAATACGTCATAAGAAATTGGAGCAGCTTTCGTCCATCAAACTGGTTAATAAGATTGTGTCTGATCTGATGGTAGCCTTAACTCCACTATCCCGTCCATTCCCTGCACTCTCTCCTTCTTCATCAATTTGTCAGCATCAGCCTTGAATTTAATCATCCAGCCTCCACTTCTCACTGGAAAAAAGAATTCTGCAATTTATGACCCCCTTATGAAGAAATTTATCTTCCTAGAGTCATAGTCATAGAGGTGTAAAGCATGGAAATAGACCTTTAGGTCCAACTTTCCCATGCCAACCAGATATCCTAAATTAATCCAGTTCCATTTGCCAGCATTTGGCCCATACCCATCTAAATGCTTCCTATTTATATGCCCATCAAGATGCCTTTAAAGTTGTAATTGTATCAGCCTCTACCACTTCCTCTGGCAGCTCATTCCAAACATACATCACCCTCTATGTGAAAATGTTGCCCCTCAGGTCCCTTTTCAATCTTTCCCCTTTCACCTTAAACTTATGTTGCCTCTAGTTTTGGACTCCCCTACCCTTGGGAAAAGACCTTGGCTATTCACCCTACCTATGCCCCTCACCATTTTATAAATTTCTATAAGATCACCCATCAGCCTCCAGGAAAAATATCCCCAGCCTATTCAGTCTCAAACTATAGCTTAAACCCTCCAACCCTGGCAACATCTGAGTAAATCTTTGCTGAGCCCTTTCAAGTTTCACAACATCTTTCTTATTGCAGGGAGACCAGAATTGAACACAGTATACCAAAAGTGGCCTAACCAATGTCCTATACAGCTGCAACATGACATCCCAACTCCTATATTCAAAACACTGACCAAAAAAAGCAAGTATACCAAATGCCTTCTTCAGTACCCTTGCTACCTGCCACTCTACTTTCAAGGAACTATGAAATGGGGACCCCTTTGTTTGAAACTGTGGCCCCTAGTCTTCAATTCCATGAAGAGGGAAAACATCCTTTCAGCACCTTTTCTGTCAACCCACCTCAAAATCTTGCATGTTTCTACAAGATCATCGGGGAATCTTGCAAAGTTTGGAGATTCTAAAACTTTGGGGATCTAGAACTAGGGAACTTAGTCTGAAAATTAGGACCAGACCATTCAGGAGAGATGTTAGGAAGCACTTCTACATGCAAATGGTGGTAGATGTTTGGAACTTTCTTCAATTGACAGTGGATGCAGGATTAACTGTTAATTTTAAATCTGAGATAGACTTTTTTTTGCAAACATAGTTATTAAGGGATATAGGCCAAAAGTAAGTATATAGAGTTAAGGCCACAAATCAGCCATGGTTTCATTAAATGCTGGAACAGGCTCAAGGGGCTGAACATCCTTCTGTTCCTATCTTCCTATGGTGCCAACTCTAATGAGTATAGGTCCAATTTGTTTAACCTTTCCTCAGAAGATATTCACTTTATACCAATCATACTCAAGTGTAACGCTGAGTGCAATTTGCTTTTACCATTGTGTTTATAATTAGGGATAATTTTTATCTCTTTGTTAATTTCTAAGGAAGAATAGCATTGAGATATAGGTAATATGCAGAAATGAGTTGTTTACTGTGCTTATCACTGCTTTGATTATTCCCAGCTGTTTCAAACATAAAAGTAAATTAAGCCACTTTTTAAGCATGTATTACTCTGGCCTCACTGACAAAAAGAAAGATTTGGGACTCAACAAAAAGACTTTTTGTTCTGGGATCATTAAAAGGAATTGGAAGACGCATTTCCAGCATACTGACTTCTTTTGTGCTGTTCTGGGCTGGAGAAAAATCTACTCTTAAAGGGGCTGAAAAGTGCATTTAATATTTTTGATATGTCTCCTACGTGGGTACTGAGGATGATTATTGACTCAGTTTTACAAATGAACAAGGATCAGAAAAATGGCAAAGCTTGGATGTGAAGCCAAGGCATGGATTTATTTATCAGATCATACACTAATTTGTAGGTTGTGTAAGCCCACTTTCATAAAGAAAATTGTTAAATAGAACAATCAGAGAAAAAAAAATTCACTCGATAGATTTGTACATAGAGTCTTAGAGCCATAGAGCATGAAAACAGACAGCACTGCAATTTATTTTTGCTTCTTCAGTAATTTTGGTGTTTGCATTACCTTATGGTGGATAGGTAAACATCCCCTTTCCTCTTGCATGCACCCCAGCTGGGATTATAATGCTCCTATTTTGTTTAGAATGTCCGAGTGTGCTTTCTGCCCTGACATTTACAAACAGTAATCTACAAATTCTAGAGAATTCTTGATCAGTTACTAATTTAACAATCACTGAAGTGCCTCGCCACTTCAAAAACAAAATCAATCCTGGATGACATGGTTAAGTCACGTTTAGCATTTCTTTTTCAAGTAGCTCCATAATACCAACATTTTGCTGCAATTATATTTCACGCCAGTTGCTGTATTTCGTATCACTTCTGGCTCAGGTAAAGAAAGAGAATGGCTTGCATTGGTATAGCACGTTTCACCACCCCAAAGAGCTTTAAAAGTAATAACATTCTTTAGAAGTGTGGCCGTTATTGTAACATAGGAAATGTTCTAACCAGTTGGGCACACTGAGAGATAAATAATTGGATCATCTCTTCTCTTGATGTTAGTTGATGGCTAAAAATTGGCTACAACACCATGAAGAAGTCCACTTGCTCTTTTTCCAAATTGTGCCATGAAATCTTTAGAAACAGTGAAGTTTTCCGTGACAACTAAGCCCAAGTTCGACAGTGCAAGTGTGATCTCTGCTCTCCAGGTGGTTGTGGAAATTGAAGCCTGAAAATTTCCCAAAGAGAGAAACTGGATGCCTTTGGTACCAGATGACTTTGAAAGGTTCTAGACAGACAATAGAGGGATTTTATACCCAACTCTGAAGGTAGAAATTGCTCAGAAGTGGGTCTAGTTTCAAACAGCATCTGCAAAAGACCACTCAACTGGTTGGACCATGTCAACTGACTTCCATTACCATGACTGATGGCCCATGCATCCTGTTCCCACCATTGAGCTCCGACCTGGAAGAGGGCAGTGCAAGGTGAACTGGTGCCAGGCTGTCAGTGGAGATCTCCAGCTGGGAAATAAGATGCCGGGAGAACATGAAAACTTTGGTTGTGGACAAGTGGACAAGGGTCTAGGTCCAAAACGTCAGCTTTCCTGCTCCTCTGATGTTGCTTGGCCTGCTGTGTTCATCCAGCTTTACACCTTGTTATCTCAGATTCTCCAGCATCTGCAGGTCCTACTATCAATGGAAATACTCTATCTGTCTTGTGCATCTCTAGGCCTTGGGAGTTACTCAGTCCAAGTGTGTAAGATCGTTTGCACTCACCTGATTAGGCAGCAGAAGCCTCAGTTTAATATCTCATCTGGAAGATGAGATATCTTCTGCCTCCTCAGGGCTGCACTGAAGTGAGAAGGTAATATGTGTGTTAATACCTGTGCTTATTAAAGTAAGACGCAGTAGTGGCTCAAAAACTTTGGATTTGTTACCCAATAGACAACATCCTGCAACTCGTAATCCGGCCTCCAATAAACTTAGTCCTTCTGCCATCGGGTAACTCTCCACTTCCTAGCCTTCATGGTATCTAGGATCAATGTAAAGTTCTTGACTTAAACCTGTGCCATGAGCACAAAAATTAGGAGCGACAGGAGGCCATTCAGCCCCTCAGGTCTACTCCATGATTCAAAAAGGTCATGGCTGACCTGATTGAGGCTTCAACTCCACTTCCCTGCCTGTTCACCCATAATTCTTGATGCCCTTGACAATCGAAAATCTGTTGAACTCAGCCTTGAATATATCCAATGAGCCAGCCTTGACTGCTCTTTGGAAAAGCCAATTTCACAGAAAATCAATCCTCTGGGAGAAAAGCTATTCCTCCTCTTCTGAGTCTTGGATAGAGACCCTTAATTTTTAAACTTCTTGAGGCCCACCAAAAGCAAGGAATCACTCTCACGGCATCTGACACTACCAAGTCCACTCAGGATCTTATTTGTTTCAGTCAGATTGCCTCTCATTCTTCTCAACTCCAATGGAAACATGCCTAAGCTATTGAATCTTTCCTCACAAGTTAGCCCACTTATTCCAGGAGTCAAATAACTATTTTGAGAACTGTTTATAACACAACTTTCTGAAGTTATGTAACCAAAACTACATAGCACTCTTGATGCGGTCTGGCTAAGACGAGTTAAGATAGGGCTTAGTAATAGATTCCTATTCAGTTTTCCTTTAGTGTCAGTCAAAACTCAAATGCTGCATTTATACATGGTTGATCCGGTGAACCTAACCCTAACCACCACATGAGCATGATCTTACTCGTGGTAAGTGTGGATCAGAACATTATTGGTGCACATAGAAATGAATAAGTAGGGCATATGAAAGGCAGCATGCCGTTGGTCAGGACCTGGAATTAGGTGGCAGGAGGACACGAAGCAGTGGGAACATCCCTGGCAGTCCCTGGAAGGAATGGTCCTGAGGATGATTGGGAGGAGCTGTGAGTAATAACAGTTCATGGTATCCATTACATAGAAACTAAAATTGAGGAAAAATAGATTTTAGTTTTCAGGATTGTGAAGGCCTGGTGTTTTTTTTAAACTTGTTTTTTTTAAACAAGTTTAGAAAATCATTTTACAACCAGTGAGACACAGAGTGTCAGAGGGGCCCAGAAGCAGGTTTATTTGGGCAGAAATATGTTGATTCAGAGATAAAAGGTACTGCAGATGCTGGAGAATCCGAGATAACATGCGTGGGGCTGGATGAACACAGCAGGTCAAGCAGCATCATCGGAGCAGGAAAACTTGACATTTCGGGCCTAGACCCTTCATCAGAAAATATGTTGATTCAGACAGAAGAGGTCTATGAAAAAGCAGAGGTGCTGTTATTAGCAATCCAAGCAGTCAGGGCTGGGAGAAATGTTCCACAGTTTCTGCGTAACAAAACAAAAGCAGAAGGCTGCAGAAGTGCCAGATCAATTGTTTCCTTCCAGGATGTCTTCCTTGTTGGAAGACATCCAACAAGGCTGTTGCCAACATGAGGTTAAGGAACCCATGTTAAGTAGTACATGAATAAAAGCAAAATACTATAAATGCTAGAAATCTGAACTAGAAACAGAAAGTGCTAGAGAAAACCAGCATGTCTGGCAGCATCTGTGGAAGGAGTGATAGATTTAACATTTTTTCTATATAAGTACATGAATAGGAAAAGTTTGGAGGGATATGGGTCAAACACAGGCAAGTGGGAATAGTTAAGTTTGGGAACATGGTCAGCGTGGACTGGTTGGAACGAAGGGTCTGTTTCCATGCTGTATGACTCTATGACCCTATTTCGCGTCCAATATAACTGTTCTTCAAAACTACTGTCAATGTCAACTTTGTTTCTCTCTCCACGGATCCCACCAAGCCTGCTGAGTTTCTCCAGTTCCACCTCATTTCAAAATAGAAGTGAGTCGAATCAACAGATTGTCTAAGGGGAGAGATATTAACTAAGGAAAATAACATAGAGTGAATGCAGTAATTTGCTGACATGAAGTTGATTAAAGCCATGCCGGACATACAAGTGGAGAGAGGGTGACTCTTCCTGAGATTTGAGTGTGTGTAAGTTTATTCTTCAGGGTTAAAAGGGATGACTCAATCTTACTGTTATTTATAAGGAGACCATTTCAAGTAGTTCTTACATAACGTGACAGAGTTTGTGTTTTGCTTTTGTGTGACTAACTTTAATTTTCTTTTGTTAAAAGTAAACTGGCAGACTCTTTTGAGTATGTTTCAGTGACTGACCTCCATGGTAAACAAAAAAAGAAACAATTGATCTATCAAGCCAGGATGCACACCGGGCTCAGCCTTGTCCCTCATTACTGTTAACTGGGGTCATTAATGTAGCTGATGTACAAATGGCAGAATGGCTATTTGAGGATTTCATTTCAATCCCTCCTGACTGTCGTTTTAGCATGAAGCAAAGCTGACTTGAGCTTATATTGCGCTTGTGGAGTTTATAGTAGTTTTCTGTCTTGTTAAATGATGGATTTTTGCTATCCTGGTCAATTCCATGTTAAACAGTGGATTTTTGCTATCCAGGTCAATTCCATGTTAAGACCATCTGCTGTGAGTTAGGAATCCTACTCGGTCATGATAGCCATTTGCTGCAGTGATAGAAGGGAGGCTGAGAAGGTGCAGGACGCATTGGCCTCTGCTTTTTCTGGGCCCTCATCTCATTCAGCCAAACAGTCAGCCTTCAGAGGTCATAGCCGTCAACCACTATCTCCCAGCTGTCCATGTCAATGTTCGCCATCTTTATGTCGCACTTGCAGTTGCCCTTGTAGGAGAGGCATGAATGTTGAGAAGGACGTGACCCAGTGGTCAGTTCACAGTTCAGACAATCTTACGGTAACTGGCCCTCATCCATTTGATGAAAATAGAGTCAAAGAGTCATACAGCCTGGAAACAGGTTCTTCAGCCCAACTCATCCATGCTGACTAGGTTTCCTAAACTGAACTATGACTCTATGACTCTTGGCCCATTTTCCTGCATTTGGCCCATTTCCCTTTGATCTTTTCGATCAATGTACTTGTCCAAATGTCTTTTCAATTTTGTAATTGTCTTTGTGATTCTTAACACGGACTTGACTAGGAAAGGAAAGAAACATTGTTCAACAAGACAGAAGGCTGCCATAAACTCATTAAGACCAATATAAGCTCAAGTCAGCTTTGCTTTGTGCTAATGCTGCAGTTAGTAGGGGTTGAAATAACATCCTCAATGACCCGTACTGTCATTTTTGTCCTTCCACTGGCAGCTTGTTCCATATATGCACCACCCTCTGTGTGAAAATGACCGAGACTTGTTGGTTTAGCATTGAGTGCTTGCTGATGGAATTAGCACCCTCTAGAACCTCAGAGCTGTTAACCCAATACTCCTCAGAGACTTTGCGGATACGTATGAGATAATGAATATGGAAACTGTTCAGCCTTTTATTTTGCCTAACGTGTGTTGTGCAGGTCACACCACTGTAGGGGAATGAGCTAAGGATGCAGGCTCATGAGACTCATAGTTGGTGCTCTCAGTCAGGTTGCATTTATCCATTCTATTGTACTCAGCCTGTATATAACAGCTGTAGCATTTATAATGGATATGTTGCTTTTAACATCAAGGGACAGATTGTTGGTGATTGTAGGGACTTAATTCACCAAGAAAGATAAGGATAGCAGATGCATGAAAGTACTATCATTAAGTTTCCCTGCAAGCAACATACCATCCAAATTTGGAATTATATCACCATTACTTCACTGTTAGAGGAGCAAAATCCTGGAATGCCCTTATTAACAGCACTGTGGGTATATCCAGAAAACGAGGCTGTAACAGACCACCAAAGAGCGGTGAGCCTGTGGAATTCTCTGCCACAGAAAGTGATTAAGGCCAAAATATTAAATGTTTTCAAGAAATAATTTGGATATGGTTCTTAGGATTAAAGGAGTCAAAGGGTTTGTGGAGGAAGTGGGAATAGGTAACTGAGTTGGATCATCAGCCATTATCATATTGAATAACAGAGCAGCCTGAAAGGGTTGAAAGGCCCACTTCTGCTCCTATCTTCCATGGTTCTATGTTCCTGCTGAAGGCACCACATTCTCCAAGAGCCTGGAAGTAAGAGCTGGCCCAACCAGCAATGCCCACATCTCATGAATGAATAATTTGAAATGAAAATCACATTACCACACTGCCATCCGTCAGTCTTGACAGTCCTGAACCATTACATTTGTCTCTCAGATACTGATTGTCAATTTCTTTGCTTGAATGAGAGAGCCTGTCTATTTGCCAATGGGCCAAGGAGTGGCAGATGGAGTTTAATTTAGATAAAAGTGAGGTGTTGCATTTTGGTAAGATAACACAGAACAGGACTTACACAGTTAATGGTAGGGCCCTGGGGAGCATTGTTGAACTGAGAGATGTAGGAGAACAGGTACATTGTTCATGAAAGTGGCATCGCAGGTAGACAGGACGGCGAAGGTGTTTGGCATACTTGCCTTCATCGGTCAGAGTATTAAGTACAAGAGTTCGGACATCAAGTTATGGCTGCACAAGACATTGGTAAGACCGCAGTTGGAGTAATGCATACAATTCTGGTCACCCTGCTATAAGGAAGAATGTCATTAAACTGGAAAGGGTGTAAAAGAAAATTTACCGGGATGTTCTCAAGAATGGAGGGTTTTTAGTTATGAGAAGAGGCTGGATAGGCTGGGACTTTTATCCTTGGAGCATAGGAGGCTGAGGGGTGAGCTTACAGAGGTTTATCAAGTCATGAGGAGCATAGATTAGGTGAATAGTCAAGGTCTTTTCCCCAGGGTCGGTAAGTCCAAAAATAGGGGACATAGGTTTAAGATGAGAGGGGAAAGATTTAAAAGGGACTAAAGGGGCAACTTTTTCACACAGAGGGTGGCACATATATGGAACAAGCTGCCAGAGGAAGTGGGAGAGGCAGGTACAATTACTGCATTTAAAATACATTTGGACAAGTACATGGATAGGAAAGGCTTAAAGGGATATGGGTCAAATTCAGGCAAATGGCACAAGTTTAGTTTGGGAAATCTGTTCAGCGTGGACAAGTAGGCCTGAAGAATCTGCTTCTGTGCTGTATGACTCTATGAAGGCACAGAATCAGCATTGTTAGTGTAGAGCAACTTTCCGATGGGGACATGGTGCACTTTTGTGTTGGACATCAAGTGAGTGCGGCTGAACAGATTTCCTCAATTCAGGTTTGTAACAAGATTCCTTAAGATGAGCACTTCTCCCTTAAATTTATACCAGTCGGTTCCAAAAGGTTTCGTATCAGAGTTTCATTGTCGCGGGGTACAGGGATGTGCCTGTGCTGTTTCAGTTGACTCCTTTTGAGAGCTATCAATACACCTGAGGCTGGAACCAATTCAGATAGGATTAGAAAGTGACATGATCATGTGCACCACAGTACTGAACCAGAGAGATAAAAAACACTGACTGTTTTGGTATGTGTTCATTCAAACATTTCACACAAGCAATTTGGTTTACTGTCATGTTTTGAAGCTGCAAATAGTTCTTATGTAGACTCCTAGGTTGTATGGTGCAGCAGAAATTGACCAGCACTTCATAGAAAACAATATTAACTTTGCTCATTACCTGAACCACTTACATAATTGGATGGAAGACAATGTTTCTGCTCAGTGCTCTGGTGCCCAGGTCGCTCAGAGCTACTTGGGCCTTCTTGACTCATTCCTGCTTTCCTATTCTGCGGTAATTTCCCAGCTACTCCAGAAGTCTATTTTATTGACTTTAAATTGACTTTGCACCTTGCCTGGAGAAGTGTGTGGCTCTCATTGATAGTGACGTGGAATTGCAATGTGAAACCTGTTTGTGAACAAATACACCAGGCACGGAGGAAATGATAGTTAAAGTTGGCTGTTCAGAGGCTGTGAATTCCTGGGAAATGACCACCCAAGAAGCGCTCTTTATGGTCAGTTCAAGAGATAGCAACATTGCCAATCTTGGCTAAAAAATAGCATTTCATCTGATGCACAGTTTGTGATAGTAAAGTGACAAAAGAGGTTCGGTGATGGCACACTGTAGAGTTTGGGATAAGTAATATCAAGCTGCCTGAAGGAAAATAAGCCTGGAGGAAGTGAAAAGGGATGAACACAACTTGATCTGTGACTGAGGTGAACTTGTTTGTGGTAACACATTCCTGGCAAGAATCAAACTTGCAGGCATGACGGGTCAACAATGTGTGTTCAGTATTTCTCATTTTTGTATCGGAATCTGAAAGTTCTGGTTTCAAGCGCTACTCCAAAACATATGTCATTACAGAAACCTAGGCTGACACTTCAGTGCCATCGTCAGGGAATGCTGCAATGTTGGATGTGCACTCTGTTTGATGAGATGTCAAACTCAGTCCTTATCTGCCCTCTCATCTTAGTGCATTAGTTTCTACGCGACTATTTTAAATGAGAGCAGAGGATTTAAAGTTTTCAAGAAAATTTGTAGCTTGGGTAGTGGATGAGGTTGTAGGCATGCTCGCCAAGCCAGTGTGTTTGATTACAAACGTTCGTCACCCTGCTAGGTAACACCGTCAGGGTGCCTCCGGTGAAGCGTTAGTGTTCTGTCCCGCTTGTTATTTATATGCCTCGGTTTGCTGGGCTGGTTGGTATCACTTCCAGCTCTGTTTTTCAGTGGCTTGTATATCGGGTCCAGTTCAATGTGTTTGTTGATGGAGCCCCGGTTAGAATGCCAGGGCTCCAGGATTCCCTGGCATGTTTCTGTTTGGCTTGTGATTTTATGGACGTGTTGTCCCAGTCAAATTTGTGTCTTTCTTTGTCCATGTGTATTGAGACCGGTGAGAGTTGGTCATGACTCTTGGTGGCTAGTTGGTGTTCGTGTATCCGTATTGTCAGTTTTCTTCCAGTTTGGCCTGTGTAATGTTTCTCACTGTCCTTGCATGGTATTTTGCATATTACGTTAGTTTTACTGGTTGTGGGTATGGGATCCTTCACATTTGTCAGTAGCTGTCACAGGGTGTTTGTTGGCTTGTGGGCTACTCTGATACCTAAGGATCTGAATAGCCTTGTGGTCATCTCTGATATGTCTCTGATGTACTGTAGAGTGACTAGTGTGTCTGGCTGCATTGTGTCTTCTCATTGTGGTTTATCATGGAGGTAATGGCGGATTGTGCTTTTTGGGTATCCAATCCTTTTAAAAACTCCGGATAAGAGCACCAGTTCTGCTTTGCACAATTCCGGGTTGCAAACTGAAGCATACAAACAAGAGGGACAGAACATCAACGCTTCACCGGAGGCACACTGACGATGTTACCTCGTAGGGTGACGAAACGTTTGCAACCAAACCGACCGGCTTGGCGAGCAAGTCTATAACCTCAAGAGGAGAGGATTCCTCCCTGGAGTCAACTTGGCCAATACTTATTCCTCTCTACATTCAATTGAATAAAGTCAGAAGTCACTTGACACCAGGTTATAGCCTAACAGGTTTATTTGAAATCGCAAGATTGTGATTTCAAATAAAACTGTTGGACTATAACCCTTATGTCATGTGACTTCTGACTTTGCCCACCCCAGCCCAACAGCGGCACCACCACACCATGGCTCCAATTGAAAAGGTACCCTTCATTTTAATTGCCTTAATTGGATGCAAAATATATTTGATTTCTTCATAGCAAAGACCCCTATAATTACATTTCAATTTAACTGTAGTTCACTATTTCAAAACTAAGGAGCCAATTACTAGGTTTTCTCAGGTGAATCCTCAGAAAAATAATCAAACACAACAGCAAATGCCCGTACAAACACAGGTAAGAAGTTTATAAAGGAGAGAGTGTGTGGTACATGAAGGAAGACAAAGGACTACGCAGTTTAACTGAGCGTAGAGATCTTAACATGTGGTTACAATCAGATCAGCCAAGATTTTATTGAATAGCAGGGCATACTGAAGTAGCTGAGTTAACTGCTCATATGCACAAATGTTGGAGTTGTTAGGTCTGCCTCAGTGCCTGGTAGATGCACAAAAGATATGGTGGGTTGCTCCAAGTGTTGGGATAGGCCTCACTAGACTGCTCATGTGATTCTGCCATAATCTCAGCATAGCCCATGTCATTCGGGTCTTTATAGGATTTCACCCCAAATTAACTTCGGCTCAGACTGGTTCGCGTTGACTGATGGTTTTGTGACTCAATTCATAACCAGCTGAATGTTGCATCCATGTTGTGTTTTCCCCTGCCAATGCAATTTTAGTCCATAAATATACCAGATATTAGCATCATGGATTCACCAAAGTGCAGATGAAGCCATTCAACCCAACAAGTCTACCCCGACTCTCCAAAGAACACTCTACCCAGACCGACTCCCCCACCCTGAGCCACTTCCCCACCCTATCCCGGTAACACCCATTTACCATGGTTAATCCACCTAGCCTTTGACCTTTGGGCACTACAGGGCAATTTAGAACAGTAAGTCTACATAACCATCTTTGGACTGTGGGACAAAACCAGAGCACGGGGCAGAAACACATATAGCTAAGGGGAGAACTTGCAAACTTCACACAGACAGTCACCCAAGGCTAGAATGGAACCTGGGTCCCTGGCACTGTGAGGCAGCATAGAGTCATAAATTCATACAGCACAGAAACAGAACCTTCGGTCTAACCAGTTCATGCTGACCATAATCCCAAACTAACTAGTCAACCTGCCTGTGCTTGGCCCTTATCCCTTCAAACATTTCTTATTCATGCACTTTTCTAAATGTGTTTTAAACATTGTAACTGTACTCACATCCACCATTTCCTCTCGAAGTTCATTCCACACACAAACCATTCTCTGCGTAAGCAAATTGCCCCTCATGTCTTTTTTAAATCTTTCTCCTCTCACCTTAAAAATATGACCCTTAGTCTTGAAATCTCCCACCCTAAGGAAAAGAAACCTGCTGTTCACTTTATCTATACCCTCATGATTTTATAAACTTCTATAAGGTCACCTCTCAACCTCCTACGCTCCAGTGAGAAACCTCTCCCCATAACTCAAACCCTCCATTCATGACAACATCTTGGTAAATCTTTTCTGAGTCCTCTCCAACTAAATAATATCCTTCCTATAACAGGGAGACTGGAACTGAACGTAGTACCCCAGAAGAGACCTCACCATCAGGGAGGAACAATTACTCCAGATGCCCACCTCTCTGTCCTCAGCATGCTGCAATGCACCAGGAATCACAGCGCAAGGTGGAGGAACAACATCTCATCTTTAGACTAGTCTCTTTACAGCCTTCTGGGCATAACATTGAGTTCAATACCTTTAAATTGTGAACCAACTCCCATTTCTTCCTTTTCTTTTAGCTTTACTCGTTACAATCTCTGTCACCATGTCCGCTCTCCCCTCCTCCCACCCGAGTGGGACTGTCTGTTCTTTCAAGACTAGCAGTTGGACACACCATTGTTCTGCCATTCTCACGTTCTGATCACTTAATCTGAACTATCAACATCTTTTCTCCAACAGCATTCTATACCCCACCATCGCCACACCCTGCCCACAACTATAGCATAAATGCTGCCCCCTCCGCACTTCACTTCAGCTCTAGATGAAGAGTCATCTAGACTCGAAACATTAGCTTGCTCTCTCTCCATGGATGCTGCCTGACCTGCTGTGATCTCCAGTATTTGTTGTTCTCAGAGGCCTCACCAACATCCTGTACAACCTTAAAATGTCGTCCCAACTCCCGTACTCAATGATCTGAGCAATGAAGGCAAGTGTGCTAAACACCTTCTTAACCACCCTATCTATATGTGATGCAGACTTCAAAGAATTATGTACCAGAACTCTTAGGTCACTCTGTTCTATAACACTGCCCAAGGCCCTACTTTTAATTGTAAAAGTCCTGCCCCTCGTTTGTTTTACCAAAAAACAATACCTTGCATTTATCCAAATTAAACTCTGTCTGCCGCTCTTCAGCCCAATGACCCAGTTGATCAAGATTTCTTGCAATCTTAGATAATCTTCTTCACAGTCCACTATGCCACCAATCTTGGTGTCACCCCCAAATTTACTGACCATGCAGTCCTAACCAAAGTGTCACTGTGCTGTCCTGGATGATGAAAGTCTAAAAGTAATTGCCATTACATTAGCACCCTCAGTCGCTGAAACAGATTATCTCCACATTATGTCGCTTGTGCAACCTTGTTGAATTTTGCAGCAGCGTCTCCTTTCACAAGTTGGCTGCAAAGTGCACGTCCTGAGGGTATGAGAAACATTCCATGAATGCCTTTCTTTCTAAGCATTTGGATGATCACTCAAATATATGGAAAGTCACTCAAATTGTTGGTGGGGCAAGGCTGTAAATTACATTTACTGAGTTTATTCATCCTTTGAAAATTACTTGCAAAACCTGCTATTTAGGCTCCGAACAAGGTGGATCCTCATACAGTGTGTACGAAATGTTGCTGTAATGTAACAATTGACAGCACATAAAACATAAAGGACTATGGATTCCTAAACAATGACTTTTCTGCAGAATAGGTTCATTGTCAGTTTCAGTGGCAAACCGGTTCTTCTTCATGGCATGAAATTAACCTTGCCTTGATCTATGGAAAAGAACCAAGTCTACTTCCCCATCATTAATGTGTGGCAATCAGTGATTTGACTGAAGCGTGAGTGATGAGGCTATAAGTGTGTTGTGACTCATTCACTGACGACTGTGGGGAAAAAAAGCCATGTCACAGCAATCTTAAGTGAGCACATAGAAGGCACTGATAACTCTCAACATGGTGCAGCATGTAGAGGGAAGGACAGCAAGTTACAGGAATGTGTGATGCAGTTTTAATCCATATTTTGCTCACTGTCAACATCTGTCCAACAACTTACCTGGTTATTATCACATTGCTATCTACGAGAGCTTGCTGTGCTCACTGTAGCTCCCATACGTCCTGCATGTCAACCATGATGGCACTTTAAAGGCTCTTAATGCGCATTGGAATGCTCTGAGATCATGAAAGGTGCTCTATAAATGGAAAACTTTCTTTTAATGGTTTCTTAACTCTTAAGCTGTCTTTTTTTGAACCAGGTACCATTACTGGTTGGCTCCTTTCTCGTACTCCTTTAAGACATAATAAAAATCTAAAAGTTTGGTCACCCATCATTTCAAGTTGGACTTCACCCAACCTTCTTAATAGCTTGAGAAAAGCTTCCAGAAGTTTCTATTTGCCCAAAACGACAAATAAAGCAGAAATTCTGCATATTAATACAATATCATGTGCTCCATTATACATCCTAAACTGGTTGAGTTTCTTGGTCTGATAGTTTTAACAACTTAGGGATCATTGTTCCTCCAGAGCATTCAATTATGTCAAACTAAATGTAGTTGCATTATTGACTGTTTAATGCATAATTAATTGTTTAACTGCTTGCTGCATAAAAGATGCTTAATAGATAGATACAAATGCTTAATGATCTTTACTTTTCAAATTGATAAAATGATGTCTAAGTTACAATAGCATGATCAGTAATTACTGATACCCTATATTGGCTTGAATTTCCCCTTTAATTCCCCGCACCCCCCCAGATATTTGACTCCACTTTTGTCTACTTTTAGAGCTCTTTCAATTTGGGTTGTGTTAGCGTTTCCTTGTTGAGAGATGTAAATAATGACTTTTGTGCACAAATTCATTTTGATTTGGGTGGGTGTATGGTCAATACCAAACTCAATATGGTCTTACCTGTGATGAACCAAGTTGCATCACATAGAATAAGAGGAGGCCGTTCATCCCACGAGACTGATAGTGATCATATGAAGCGTTATCCACTCCCATACTATTTTCCCAATGTCCGACAACCATTTCTCTTCTTGGGTGAGTATGTCCATTTCCATCTAGAAAGTTTCAATTTAATCCGCTTCCATTACCTTTTCAAGGAACAGGTTTCCAATCATAGCAATGCACTACAAGCAATCATTTGTTTTCATCTGGCTCCTTGGTCAATTATGTAAAATCTGTGTCAATTTACTTTGAAGCAATTAAGAGATCCCCAGATAAGACAGTGAATCTGTACATATCAGTCACAACATGCCACACATTCTTTACTTTTTTGGTGGGATATAAGCATCACTGACAAGGTCAACGTTTGTTATCCATCCCTAATTGCCCTTGGACTGGTGAGTTTGTCAGTTTGAAGCCTTGAAGAGTCAGTCACATTGCTGTGTCTCTGGAGTCAACTGTAGGCCAGACCAGGTAAGGATGGCAGATTGTGGATATCTTCACTAAAGGAGATTAGATAACCAGATGGAGCTTCATGATTGTCGATGATAGCATCATGGTCACTGTCAATCAGTCTAGATTTAGATTCCAGATTTAGTTATTGGTGGGATTTGGACCCATTTCTTCAGTGCATTCCCTTGAGCCTTTCGATTGGCAGTACAGGTAGTTCTGCAATAACACGTGTTTCGTTAACGCAAATTGGCTGTAACGCAATTGATGAATAGTGGACGCTGTTTGGATAATGTGAAATTCTAACATACAGTACAGTGATTTTGTTAAATAGCAATTTCCCAATGATGTTATTTTCTATGACGATTTTCTGCAGAGCAATTTTCTATACTGCAAGATTGCACAACAATGCAACTTTGTGTTTTAGGAGACCAGTCTGTACTGTGGCATCACCACTTTGCACACTTGTCCCTATTTGATAAATTACACAGAGTCGTAGAGTCATACAACATGGAAACAGACCCTATGGCCCAATTTGCCCATTCTGACCTAGTTTGCTAAACTGGACGAGTCCCATTGGCCTGTATTTGGCCCGTATCACTTCATACCTTTCATATTCACGTACCTGTCCAAATGTCTTTTCAATATTCTAATTGCACCCACCTGTATCACTTCCTCTGTCGGTTCATCCCATATATATACCGCCCTCTGTGTGAAAAAGTTGCACCTGAGATTCCTTTTAAATCTTTCCTCTCTCACCGTAAATCTATGCCCTCTAGTTTTGGTTTCCCCTTCCTGAGGAAAACACCTTGGCTACTCACCTTATCTATGCTCCTCATGATTTTGTAAACCTCTATAAGGCCATCCCTCAGCCTCCTATACTCCAGGAAGAAAAGCCTATACTTCAAACCCTCCAGTCTCAGCAACATTCTTGTAAATACTTTTCGCACCCTCTCCAGTTTAATAACACCCTTCCCACAGAAGGGCTACCAGAATTTAATGAAGTACTCCAAATGTGGCCTTATCAATGTCCCGTACAACCGTAACAAAATTTCTCAAATCTTGCACCCAACGCTCTGACCAATGAAGACATACATACTAAATGCCTTCTTCTCCATCCTATAGCTGTGGCACCATTTTCAAAGAACTATGCGCCTGCACGCAGAGGTCTTTCTGTTCGACAACACTCCCCAGGTTCCTACAATTAACTGTTTAAATCCTGCTCTGGTTTGTCTCACCAAAATGCAACACCTTGCATTTGTCTAAATTAAACTCCACATGCCATTCCTTGTCTCATGAGCCTAGTTATGGAGTTACAGGGTGTCATTGAGTCATACAGCATGGAAACAAAACCTTTGGTCCAACCACTCCATGCTGACCATAATCCCAAACTAAACTAGTCCCACCTGCTTGCACTTGGCCCATATCCCTCCAAATATTTCTTATTCATGTACTTAGCCAAATGTCTTTTGAAAGTTGTAACTCTACCTGCATCCACTACTTCCTCTGGAAGTTCATTCCACACACGAACCATTCTCTGTGTAAAAAAATGACCCCCATGTCTTTTTTAAATCTTTTTCCTCTAAACTTAAAGTATGTCAAGTTGTTCAGATCCTGTTTTACACTTAGATAACTTCAAAGTGTAGATAACAGTCCACTATACCAGCAATTTTGATGTCATCTGCAAAGTTACTAGCCATGCCTCCTATATTCTCGTCCACATCATTTATATAAGTTTTGAACAATACTGACTCAGCACCGATCCCTGCAGAACACTGTTGGTCACAAGACTTGGTCTGAAAAACAATCCTATACCACCTCCCTCTGTCTCCTACCATCAAGCCAATTTTGTACCCAATTGGCTAGCTCTCCCTGGACGTAAATATTGCACAGGATATAGGGCACAGAAACAAGCCATTTATCCTAAACAGTCCACACCAGCATTACATTCCACTCAATTATCTGGAAAAACAAGTAGTTTCCAACTAACGTCAGCATTTGTTTACTCAGATGTCCTGAACACAAGGAGTATTGCACAAGGATTTCTTTTAACATTTCTCCAGTTAAATTTCATTACACAATGTGAGCTGACTAGCTTTAAAACAATTCCTTCTCAGTAAATGAGCAATGAACTGATGGAACTGTAACATGATGCTTTTTTAAAAAAAGTCCTGGGATGTGGGTCAACATCTGTTACTTATCTTAGGTGGTGACCCACCTTGAGCTGCTGCTGTCTTTGAATGTAGGGAAACCCACAATGTTGTTTGTAAAGGTATTCCAAGGTTTTGACCCAGTGACAGTAAGGGAACAGCAATGTTGTTCCAAATTAGGATGGTGTGTGATTTGATAGGGAACTTATGGGTGGTGATGCTCCCTTGCATCTATTGTTCTTCTCCTTCCAGTAGAGGATGTGGATTTGGAAGGTGCTATCAAAAAGGAGCCTTAGCGAGTTACTGTATGTGGTACATATACCACATACTGTAGGTGGTACAAACTACTGCTACTGTGTGTTGGTGTGGAGGAAGTGTTGACGTTTTGGTGGAAGTGGGAAATCAAAAGGACATCCTTGCTCTGATGGTGTGGAGCTTCTTTATCTGTACCCAACGAGGCAAGTGGAGAGTATTCCATCAAGACCCTGGCTTATGCATGTAGATGGAGATAGCCATTGGGGAGATAGGTGAGTTACTCACTGCAGAATTGCATAGAAAGATAGAAAATAGAAGCAAGAAAAGGCCCTTCAAGCCTCCTCCACCATTCGTTATGATCACAGCTGATCATCCAACTCCATATCTTGTTCACACTTTCTCCCCATACCCTTTAGTCCCTTTGGAGCTTAGAACCATATCTAACTACATTTTGAAAACAAAGCTTTCTTGCCTCCATTCTTCTGTTATAGCAATAGTATTTATATAGCTAGTGCAGATCAGTTTCTCATCAATTTATTTACTATTCAGCAAGTTTTCCATTCCATCCCAGACAGTGACTTTTTGGCTGTATTGAAAAGGCAATGGGAACACAGATAGGCCATTCAGCCCCTCAAGCCTGTTTCACCACTCAGCCAGACCATGTGTAATCCATGAGAACTAACTCCATTTGCCTGTTTATGTTCTATAATCCATAACAATGTCATGAGTGCTCTGTTTGGAGACAGGTACTTAACTCATTATCAACTTATGTGTCATCCTGAGCTGATTTCTTAGCAGTTTTGATCACTGATGCATTTTCTATTGCCTTCCATACTCAGTGTGGGGGGCATTGCTAGGTGAGCAGGCAGGCCACAAGTGTGTCTGAGCCAGAACAGGAACTGAATTGTTAGTGTTATGCTGGACAACAAGCTCGCCATTTATCCAACTACCTCATAGTCCCACGCCCTTAATACTCTTCATAGGATAACGACTGTGTGGAAAGAAGCCATTCAGCTCACCGACACTCAGAAGAGCATTTGACCTGACCTACCTCCCCCCCCCCCCACCCTATCCCTGTAGCTCTGCATTTCCCATGGCTAATCCACCTAGCTGGCACATCTTGGTGATACGATGGACAATTTAGCATGTCCAGTCTTACGGGAAGACAATGGCCTAGTGGTATTATTGATGGGCTGTTAATCCAGAGACCCAACTAATATTCTGGGGACCTCGGCACAAACCCTGTCATGGCCATAATTCAATAGAAAATTTGGAATTAAGAGTCCAATGATGGTCATTGTCAATTGCTGGGGGAAAACCCATCTGGTTCATTAATATCCTTTAGGGAAGGAAACTGCCATCCTTACCTGGTCTGACCTACATGTGACTCCAAACCCACAGCAATGTGGTTAACTCTTAACTGCCCGCTGAGCAATTCGGGATGGACAATAAATGCTGGCCTAGCCAGTGAGACCCTCATGCCATGAATGAATAAAAAACATCTACCTAACCTGAGGAGCAAGAAAGTTGATGTTTCGGGTCTAGACCTTTGAAACGTTAGCTTTCCTGCTCCTCTGATGCTGCTTGGCCTGCTGTTTTCATCCAGCTCTACACCTTGTTATCTCAGATTCTCCAGCATCGGCAGTTCCTACTATCTACATAACCTGCACATCTTTGGACTGTGGCAGGAAACCAGAGCACCTGGTAGAAACCCACACATACACAGGGAGAATGTGCAAACTCCACATAGACAGTCACGCAAGGTTGGAATCACAGTCAGTTCCCTGGCACTATGAGTCAGCTATTATGACCACTGAACCACAGCATTGTCTGAGAAAAATCTCTTAATCTTGCCTAATAAAAACCTAAATGTCTCAGATTTGAAATTTGCTGTTGCTCCCCACCAAGCTGGGGGGAGAGAATTTGAGTTTCAGATTTCCATTATGCTTTATGTAAAGTGCAGTTTCCTGAGTGGCCCAACGCTAGGTTTAAGGCTCTGCTCACTTTACACTCCCTGACTACTGGAAGTAGTCTATTCCCAGCTGCTCCATATCCAGACAGAATCACACTCTTAAAGCACATTGCATGTCATGTGGTCCTTATAAAGCACGGCATCCTCTGTGAACTTGAGAAACACCGTAGGACATTAACTGGTAAAGGAAATAAAATGGGCCACAAACAGCTTTTGCCAGTGATCCATAAATCATATGAAAATCGAAATTATGTGAATCATTGATCTTTGTTTTGAATGTACTAAGATGCCAACAATTTACCTTCCTAATTTTGAACAACAGCAGACACTTTTGAAATCTAGCCACAGGCCAAATGCAGGCTCAGCAAGTTTATTTTGCTTTAAATCCATGGCATCATTTCCACCTACAACATATTAGCTGGTAATATTTTGAAAAGGTCTGATTAAGGCTTTGCACCACTCCAGCTTTTATTGGCAGAGAAAGGTTAATTTGTTTTTTTAAACCATAGGATCACATGATCCATGCAGAGTGGAAGCATGCCATTCAGCCCATCGAGTGTACACTGAATCTCTGCACAGCATCCCACCCAGACCACCCACCCTGTCACTATAATCCTGCATTTCCCGTAACTAATCCACCTAGCCTGCGCATCCCTGGACACTATGGGTAATTTGGCATGGCCAATCCACCTAACCTTTTTTTTCCCTTTATTCATTCACAGGATGAGGGTTTCACTGGCTAGCAGCATTTATTACCCATCCCTAATTGCCCAGAGGGCAGTTCAGAGTCTACCCCATTGCTGTGGGTCTGGAGTCACATGTAGGCTAGCTTTGGACTGTGGGACGAAAACAGAGCACCCAGAGGAAACCCATGCAGACATGGGAAGAATGTGTAAACTCCACACAGACAGTATTCCCAGGCTGGAATCGAATCCGGGTCCCTGGGAGCTGTGAGGCGGCAGTGCTAACCACTGAGACACCATGGAACCTGAAAAAGAATGTATAAATCGGGGGAATGACAATTATATTTGTTAGGCTCCACACCTTTCCACTATGTGATAAAATGCAGCTTTGTACTTATGTTTTTGGCTCCTATGAGTTGCCTGACTGTACTGTAGTACGAATGCAGAATACAGATTAAGCACTTATCCAGGACTTAGCTGTAGAGTGGCATTAGCAGAGATCTAAAATTTAGACCTTGTTTGGCTCTTGATTGCAAACAGTGTGTGCTTCAAGGCAACTTAAGGGGATAAAACACTTTCAAGTTCAGTCAAAGCAAAGTTTGTCCAAGAAATACTGGGTAGGATTTTAAAGGGTTCCCATAACGTCAGTATGATACCCAACCCTTCTTTGCAAATCTGCTCTGGAACTATCAAAGATTCAAGAAATGCAATAATTGACTAAAGGCAAGGCTTCCATCCCTATCAGGGGAGGAAGTCCTGGCTTTGCAAGCTTCCAGCCAATTAGCTTGACCAGCAGGTCTCCAGTCCAAACAGCACTGCTGCGAGAAGTGGCCATCTCTGGAACTGCAACAAGTCTCCAACAATGAAGAGCTGGATAAAAAAAAAACGAAAGAACTGCGGATGCTGTAAATTAGGAACGAAAACAAGTTGCTGGAAAAGCTCAGCAGATCTGGCAGCATCTGTGAAGGAAAAAGCAGAGTTAAAGTTTCGGGTCCGCTGACCCTTCCTCAAAACTGGAGAACTCAGTTGTATGGAAGGGTCACCGGACCTGAAACATTAACTCTGTTTTTTTCTTCATAGTGAAGAGCTGAGAACTGCTTGAGAGGTGAAAGATGGCACCTGAGGATCGGTGACTTCATCGGTGGTGGGGTCCAGCAGTGCAGCAGTGGCAGGAAAAGTATCATGGCAGCATCGACGAGGTGGGCCGGGGATGGGGCGTAGTCTCAGACATTGGTGGGTTCGACGCTGGGGATGCCGGAATCGGCCCAGCAGCGAAAGATGGCGTCTGAGGATTGGCGTCTTTGGCATTAGTTAAGCCTGCTTAGGTGGCAGTGGGCGGTGGTGGTTCTGAGCTGGCTCAGACCTTGAACATAGATGGACTTCTCTTTGAGCTACACCTTTTCGTTTTTCTCTCATTCTTAAACTATCAAAATGGTGCTCTGTTTTGGCAAGGAATGAAAGTTTTTCACTGATTTATTTATATTTATCGATGTAAAAATACATGTGACAACATAAACCATCTATTCCATCTGAGAGAGGTTCTTGGTAAGGCCAGGAGTTGAGGCTTTGAGGAAAACTGGACTGCACAGACCAGAGAAGCAAATGTGGAGGGTTGTGAAGCAAGAGGAGAGGGTGTCTCTTATGGAAAACAGCACCACTGAAGAAGGCCCCTTCCCACGAAGAATGAAGAATGCTAATCTTCCAGGCTTCTCACCCATTACCAACTTTCAAGCACTCATCTGTCATAAAATTGCAACTGCGTGGAACTCATTGTCTATTTAAAGGCTTTTTTTTAACCAAAAAGAGAAAAAAAAACTTATCGGATGTGGGTCTTGCTAGTATTTCTAACTATGTTGTCCGTCCCTAATTGCCCTTGAAATGAATGGCTGTTTAGGCCACTTCAGAGGTAAGTTAAGAATAAAGCATGTTGTTGTGGGTCTGGGGCCACATGTAGGCCAGACCAGTTAAGGACAGTAGGTTTCTACCTCCTCACCCTCACCTAAAAGACATTAAAGAGTCAGTAAGATTTTTTACAACAATGGATGATAGCTCTGTGCTCACCATTACTGAGACTAAATTTCAAGGGGAGGTGATGGCCTAATGGTATTATTGCTGGGCTGTTAATATGTAGAGACCTGGGTTCAAATCCCACCATGGTAGATGGTGAAAATTGAATTCATTAATATCTGGATGATGACCACAAATTGATTGTTGGGAAAAACCCATCTGATTCACTAATGTTCTTTAGGGAAGGAAACTGCCATCCTTACCTGGTCTGGCCGACTTGTGACTCCACACCTACAGCACTGTGGTTGACTCTCAACTGTCCTCTAGGCAATCAGGGATGGGCAAATAAATGCTGCCTAGCCAGCAACACCCTCATCCTGTGAATAAAGGAAAAAAAAATTCCAGAACACAGAACTGAATTTCAATGCCACTACGTGTCATGGTGAGATTTCAGAGCATGTCCTGAGAGTATTTGTTTTGGCATAAGTGCAGGAGGGATTTGGAAGTGAATGGATAGGCAACAAGAAAGGCACCCATGGGATTTTGTAGGTCTTCCCTCCTGCAAGCCCACGGGGGAGAAAACATTCAACCCTCTGTGTCAATATTCCATTTTCTCAGAGCTAAGAGTCCTTGTGATTCTTCTGTGGAAATAGAATAACATGCCTTTACCCTATTTAGCAAGTTGCGCAATGCCAAACAGATCATATTGCTCAACAATATTTACAGATACCAGAAGCTGATGGAATACTAGGCTCAGTAGTCTAAGTGACCTCATCCAAGCTAGAGCATAATTGAAGGAAGGAAAATGAATAGAACTATCACAGGAAGTCTAGAACATTCTTTGAGCGACAAGTCATTTTCCAAGAATCTGTGACAGCTGGTAAGATAATTAATGAATCGCGGAGTGTACCCAATGACGTTTTTTAACAATTGGCTCTATCTCTGAAGATTATATTCTCCACTTCACAACAGCCAGTGGCATATGAAGTAGATGCATGCGTTTCTCATTTCACTGTCAGAGGTACAGTCAAGTATAGTACAGTGAAGAGTGAAGTGCTCTCTTTTTAAGTGTAGACTATTTTTGATAATGATGGTGACGACTATTTGTTTGCAACATGTCACAATGCCCTCGACACATGAGCTAAGTACAATGGCAAAATAGGATATCGATTTTCACTGCGCAGGATACTGGCGGAATGTACAGCAACAGTGATTCACCGTGCCACAGACAAGACAGAGAGCAACAATGCTTCTATAACATCTCCCCACTCAGTGAGCTTTCAAGCAGCTTCCGGGCCAACAAAGGGCGATATACTGACCACAGCCCAAACCAATGTTGCCACTTGACCCTGAGAGAGGCTGGTGTTGACTTAGGAGAGGGTTGATAAACAAAGAGGCAGGCCAATGTCTGATTTTGACAAGAGTTGCAACACGTCTTGAGGCTTTAAAGTAGAAAGTGTAACTCATGAACAAGTCACCAATACCGTCAAGAAGTATCAAGTATCATTTTTAATGATGGGATTCTATTCACCAAAATGTTTTGGGGAAAACACTCTTGGAAACATACATTGTGATCTTAAAGAGAATAGTCTCTGAAATAAAAGGTGAGGTTAAAATTCATGGTGATCCACCTTAAAAGGTCTCGAGTTCAAGACCATAAATCGTAGGAGCAGAAGTAGGCCATTCAGCCCATCAAGTCTGGTCTGACATTCTAAGAGATCATGGCTGATCTAATAATCCTCAACTCCAATCTGCTGCCTTTTCCCTATACCCCTGATTCTCTGAATGATTCAAAACCTTTCTGTCTCAGCCTTGAATACACAGATAAGATTGAAATTGTCCAACATGAGGTTGACATACATAACAGTACAGAATCAAAGACTTGAATTTAGATTGTGTCTTTCAGGAATACTAGATGTCCCACAAGAAATTTCTTCACCTAGAGGGTGGGGAGCCTGTGGAATTCTCTGCCACAGGAAGCAGTTGAGGCCAAAACATTGAATGTTTTCAGGAAGGAGTTAGAGCTAGTGAGATCAAAGGATATGGGGAGAAAATAGGTACAAGGTACTGAATTGGATGATCAAATCTGATCATATTGAATGGTAGAGCAGGCTTGAATGGCCTACTAATGCTCTTATTTTCTATATGTTTCTATGTCCCAAAATGTTTTATAGCTGATTAATAGTTTTGTATATAATCACAGTTGCAATGCAGAAAAATGATAACAATTAGTACACAGCAAGCTCCCACAAAGGGCCACATGGTGATGACCAGATAATCTATTTACTGTGGAATGAGTAGCTTTCAGGACGACGCCCTGTGCTTGAGAAGGCATCTCATGTGAAAGATAGCACCTTAGCAGTGCACCAGTCTCCTGATACTGCACTTGGAATGTCAACCTAGCTTTTGTGCTTAGGTCTTGGAGTAGGACATGGACACACGGATTCAGAGGCAAAGAATACCACACAGAACCACTGACCTAGCTGTAGCTGTTTTCTTCACAAGGGAAAATATTGTTTCATATTCCAGCAAATAATCAAATGTGAAATAGATAGACTTAATTTGTTAAAGGGACATTGTCTTCACCAAAAGGCAATTGGCAAGCATTTCTTTGAATGGTTTGGAGCAGGGAGTTGATGCACAGCTTCACAGGGAGTTAAGAGTCAACCACATTGCTGTGGGTCTGGAGTCACATGTAGGCCAGACCAGGTAAGGATGGCAGTTTCCTTCCCCAAAGGATGTCAGTGAATCAGATTTTTTTTGTCCTGACAATTGATAATGGATTCATGGTCATTATTAGACTCTTAATTCCAGATTATTTAAAAGAAAACCAAATTCAAACTCCACTGTTTGCTACAGCAGGGTTTGAAAGCGCATCCCCAGAACATTATCTGTGCCTCTGGATTTACAGTTCAGTGGTAGTATTATTAGGCCATCGCCTCCCGCTGCATTTAGTAGAAAGGACCAATTCTCTCCCATTCACGCTTTAATTTACACACTTTTTACATTGTTTTGTTTTTATTTTGCAGTATTAACAATCTCTTGGTCTTCTGTGTGAACATTTCTTTCGTCCACCATTGACTCCATATCTCCAGTGGCTGACTCTCTAAATTCCTGTCTAAACTCCATCGCCTCCCTAACTGTATCAACCTTTAAGTTGCTCCTTCAAATGTACCTCCTGGACCGAGCTTTTGACATCAGCCCTAGTGTCTCTTTAGGTGACCCGGCGTCCCTCTGGTTTGCTGATACTTCTGAAACGTTTTGTATTGCTTTACATGTGACTTCATGCAAGTTGTTATTGGTGCACTGCCTTTCGTATCAGGCTTGCACAGTGGGAGAGGGAATTGACGAACGTAAGGGAAAGGGGAGAAAAACAAAACTGTGGCAAATGAATTTGTAAAATATTCTGCTTATTTTCTTACAGTAGCTCTAGCATTGCAGTGAGGATGGGATTTGCAGAATAGAACATTACGTGTTCCTTTTCAACTTCACCTATAATGAAATGGCAAGATGCAGATTTGTCGTATCTAGTTATGTCTACTGCTGAACTCACTTTGCAAATTGGCACTGATGCACAACAAAAACAGGAGTTGCTGGAAAAGCTCAGCAGGTCTAGCAGCATCTGTGAAGAAGGCAAAAAAAAATCAGAGTTAACGTTTCCAGCAAACATTTCTAGCATTTCCAGCAACTTCTGTTTTTGTTCCTGATTGACAGTGTCCTCAGTTCTTTCAGTTTTTATTCTTGCTGCCCTCTGACAGTTTGTTCTCCTTCACAGGATGAGACCTGGTCGAAGCAGTACACCTATGCCCTGTTCAAAGCAATGAGCCACATGCTGTGCATCGGGTACGGAAAGCAGGCACCTGTTGGTATGTCCGATGTCTGGTTGACCATGCTCAGCATGATAGTGGGTGCCACCTGCTATGCCATGTTCATCGGCCATGCCACCGCACTCATTCAGTCATTGGACTCATCTCGGAGGCAGTACCAAGAGAAGGTAAGGGCCCAGTAACTTCATTCACATCCAAAGCGATGGCCTCCTGTTTACAGAAATCTCGCTAGCCCTAATGCTGGATGGCTGAGTGCCGCTGGTGAGCCTGGGTACCTGAAACTAATGCTGTCAGTTTTATTTGACACAAATTCTTTATTCAGGAACCTGCAATATTGTAGTGAATAATAGATACCAGAGAATGAATACAAGGCTGTAATCTAATCGAGGGTTCCATTCTTGTGGTAAACTGTGAGAATATTCAGGTGTCACCTGAACTCCGAGATTGTATTGCTCTTTTCAAATTGCTCCAAGTTATTTGCATTGAACACAACACTATTAATTCAATAGAAGCATGCAGTCATCTGACTGGATGAATTTGTTTGCGTTCTACATTGTTGATCTATGATGGCAGTCACTTGAAGAGTTAATGATTACTGTGCAGGTTTATTTCAAAATAATATTCAGGCTGCTATCTGTATGCGTAAAGACATAATTTTCAATAAACCTAAAAACCGGATGAAGAAATGTATTTATAATGTTGAAAACAGCACTATTAATGTTATTACTTCTATCATGGTGCACCAAATGTAGCAACTCGTATTTGTTCAATACCGTAAATGACTAAGGAAAGGTAAAGTGAGACAAAATTTGAATGGGTGTAACATTTAGAAGGAGACTTAGCAGAGCTGACCAACGATGTCGTCAAAGAGATATATTCTTAGAAAATTTGCAAAAATTGCGGTAGAACGAGGATGGGAAGTCCAGGAAGGGACTGAGGCAGCTGAAGGTTGGGCTGGTTAAAGGAAGGAGAAGACGATTTGGCTCTCGAGGTGGTATGGGGTGGAAGCCATGGAAAGATTTGAAGCTGTGGGTTAAGATCTCGATTCAATGCTTTAAGGAGCAAGGAGATAGAGCCGGAATTGGCGTAATGCGATGGAGGGGTCACTTAATATAGCCAAAGGTACTGTTAATAGAGTTTAAGTCAATGAAGGGGAAGGGATGAGAGGAGGCAATTGGGAAAATGAAATTAGGGAAACGAAACACTCAACTATTGTAACAGGAAACTCGTGTCACTGGGACAACATTTTGGAAATGTTCCCTTTTACAATGTCAGTATCCTCTAAAATGATAATGTGCTTTCTTTTAAATGAGTCTTTCACCAACCTTATTGTTCATCCTTATTCTTGGTGGTTGAATTATGATTGTTCCTGGTGCCCCAAATCGTTGTTGCCTTGCAGTACCTCATCTGAAAAATCAGCGTTTGCGTACAACATTGGGCCACCAGGCATTTTACTTAAGACTGGCTTTTTTTCTCATCCATCTTGTCCTGATAACTCGCAGAGAAAGCTAAGGCCTCAAAAGAAAGCAATTTGTCACCTTTGACTGCAGCAAACACACTCTAGGCATCATGCATATGTTCTCTGATTATTTATAACGGTAGCGATTGAAACGCAGTACCAAGCAAGCAGTGCTGACAATACACTGTGTCCTGGTGGTTTGAAAGCTGAAGCGAATGCTTCCTTTCTGGGGCTGTGAACTGCAGTCATTAACATTTGAACATTTGACAAAGTGACAGGACCCTTGGCCCCTGCTACATGCCGAACGCCAGGTGGTCACTGCGCAAGCTGTCCCGCTGTATTCAACTCTGCCAGGGATAACTTACAGCTAAGCTGTTGACAGAATCCTCATCGATGCTCACAGCAAGAGAGAAAGAGAGAGATGCCCCTTTGATGAATAAAAATTAAGCTGCTTCAAGCAACTAAAACGTCGACTTTCCTGTTTCTCTGATGCTGCCTGACCTGCTGTGTTCCTCACAATGTTGACTCTGACTCCAGCATCTGCAGTTCTTGCCGTCTTTTAGTTTTGCGATTCATTTTAACAACTGTTTAAAATGAAATAAAATGATCTCTCCAGAACAAAAGAACGTAGAAGGTTAAGGGGTGATCTGATCGAAGTCTTCAAGATATTAACAGGAAAAGGCAGGTAGATAAAGATAAGCTATTTCTAGTGGCTGGTGATTCTAGAACTAGGGGCATAGTCTGAGAATTAAGGCCAGACGATTCAGGAAAGATATTAGGAAGCACTTTGGCACACAAATGAATAGTAAATTGTTGGAGCTCTTTTCCGGAAATGACAGGTGATGCTGGATCAGTTGTTAATATCAAATCCAAGCTAGATAACTCTTTGTTAAGCAAATGTATTACGGGGTATGGGTCAAGGGCAGATATATGGAGCTAGGGCATGTGTTAGGCTGGCACAGTGGTTAACACTGCTGCCTCACAGTGCCAGGGACCTGGGTTCAATTCCAGCCTCAGGCAACTGCCTGTGTGGAGTTTGCACATTCTCCCCGTGTCTGTGTGGGTTTCCTCTGGGTGCTCCAATTTCCTCTCACAGTCCAAAGATGGATTGGTCATGCTAAATTGTGTCCAGTAATGTGTAAATTAGATTATTTAGTCATGGAGAATGCAGAGTTACAGGGATAAGGTAGCAAGTGGGTCTGGGTGGGATGTTCTTTGGAGGGTTGGTGGGCTGAATGGCCCGCTTCCACACTGTAGGGATTCTGATTCGATGAGATCAGCCATGATTTCATTGAATGGCAGAACTAGTTGGAGGGGCTGAATGACCTACTCCTGTTCCTATCTTCCTGTGATGTGAAGAATGCATTCATTTAGTTATAGGTTAGCTTATTCTGATTCAAGTCACATGACCAAGATATTAGGCATCATTCAATGCAGAATCTGTGAGGCTATTCATTACCATTAGGCTGTAGGAATAGCCAAACTATTTGGTTTCTACTCTTTCAAAAGAATTAATGTTAAATGAGGGATGATGGATGGAGGCCCAAGTGAAGCAGATATTGCTTTGAGAAGTCTGTTGTTGTGTTGTATCTTCCATATAATTGCATGTGATTCTGGATGCCCTTGAGGGACCTGAGCTGGGCTTACCAGAGAAAAGACTACCTGGCACCAAAAAATCTATTGGCCCGAAATCCGACTGCTCAACAGCCATAATACACTGGCACTGACCTTAAAGGTTTTAGACTTGGCCTACTGCCAGCATCTTGAGGGAGGTCTTGCCTTGGAGAGCTGCCAGCCAATCTGATTAGATGTTAGCTTGATAGCTCCAGCAACAGCAGACATGAACAGTTGCTACTGCTGGGACCTCTGCAGGAGAAAATCTTCACGGCTAAGTCAGGAATCTTTTCTCGAGCCTGCCTGGCACACCTCAATGAGGGGTTGGGTTTGTGAGAGTTGGGGTGGGGAAGTTGTGTCTTGGTTGGGATGTGTAAAAGATGTGGGGAGTAGGATTCATTTCTGAAGGGGCAGTGCCCCTGATGGGTATTGGGGACCCATTCAAATAGATACCAGGCACCAACCTTCCTGCCCATTTGTG
This sequence comes from Ginglymostoma cirratum, assembly GCA_024137785.1. NCBI lineage: Eukaryota > Metazoa > Chordata > Chondrichthyes > Orectolobiformes > Ginglymostomatidae > Ginglymostoma > Ginglymostoma cirratum. The sequence goes on from JAHRHZ010000081.1 coordinate 11,330,921, forward strand.
GCCATTTAAGAACTTCAATAGGTGTGTATAGGCTTGACACCTTGCCTGCTCATCATAACAAGGGAGACACGTTGCGAATGGGTGCAAAGATGGTGAGTAAGCCCCTCAGTTTATTGCACAAACCATTGCATCTCCAAATAAATTGGTGAGAAGGGCACATAAAGTTCAATTCATTCTATTCCATATTTATTCTTCGGAATTGTGTTTTACCCCTAGCAAGGTGCAATCTATTCATACCCAAAGGAAGAGTCACTGGAGGGGTCACTGGATAGTTTTCTGGGATGTGCAGGCTGTACTTGGTGGACAGCTTGAGTGTATTACATCAAGCTATCTAGGTGTTAGAAGAATAAAGGGTTACATTATTGAAACATCTAGGAATCTGAGAGGATTGACACAGGAGATACCAAGAGGCTGTTACCTTGGCTGGCGATGCAAGAACCAACAGACATTATCTCAGGATATGAAGCAGTCATTTTGGGATAGGGTTGACTCAGTCTGAGAATCTTTGGAATTGATTAATCCAACGGGGTCTACATTTTCAGTTGTTGAGTGTTGTCAAGGCTTGGATCTTTGGGTATTCAGACTCAAAGGAGATCCTTTGAGGATGGAGGATCATGAGGATGGAGCAAGGAGGTGGAGCTGAACTAGAACATCACCATAATCGTACTGAATGGTACAGCAATCAAAGCCTATTTCTGCTTCTTTTTAAAAATGTTTTTATATTTCAAACCACCCTACTTCATGGTACTACCTTCAGATTTATCTATGTTTATTTAAGGGTCACCTTTCAATAAGAAAATATAAGACAGTGAAGTGTAGATTTGTTATCCATCAACCATAATTGATTATTACATCAAATGATTTAAAGAGGGAGTCTGCCACTGATGATAATGCAGCTTGAGGAGAAAGGGGCTAGCCTCAGAGAAGTTACCATAACATTTAGCCTTAAGATGGGTATAGCCCAACAACTCCACCATCTCTGAGAGTGGTCCTATTTTATTTGTACCAACCAGTATTGCATTGTTAATAATGAATTATTTGAACCTTCAGTTGCCTGGGAACTTAACTCTGGAATTCATCTTACATTTTCACTTCTCTGCTTCATTTTCCTCTACGATCAACCATTTTGACAAAACTTTTGACCATCTGACCTAATATCTCCTCATGAGGCTCAACATTATATTTTGTTTTATAATACTCCTGTGAAATGCCTTTCATTATGTTAATGGTGCCATGTAAATGTAAGTTGTTGTTTAGCTGGTGTGGAATGTGAGGTCCTTTAGTTACACATTATTGACCTCGTTTGGCATCAAGGAAGAATTACTATGCCATAACAGTTTCCAAACAGCAAACCAAAACTTGAGTCAATGAGGACTTTTAAACTGTTTGTCTAGTCAAGTACATTTTTAACCTGGTCCTATTTAGCATCTATTTCTAAAGCAGGTCTTTATGGGTATACTTTATGTTCCTTGTGGCAGGCAGTATTCTGAAAACACAGGAGATACATTAATCAGCTATTTCCCATCAACTCAGCTACTATTATAAAACAAACCAATTTACTAAAACCTAAACAAAATAAGTAAGGACCAGCAGCCCCTGAAGGGCACTTGCAGGAAAAGTCAAAATTGCAAAGGAAGCTGAAATAACGCCAAAGAGGCCAATATCCTGTAACCACGTCACCCTTTATTTACACATTCACAGTAAATGGACTCTCACCAGCCAGCTCAAGACAGTTCCTATAATGAGGAGAATTTCCAACATTCCTGTTTATATCTGTCAGACAGGGCTCTATTATTGGCCCAAGTTAACCGCAATTAAGGATCTCTTAGTCAATGAGATACACCTGGCCCTCATTCCAAACATGACAGACACTTTCAAATTTTGATCTAGAATATTGTGCTGAGGGATAGTGAAACCCATCTCCTGTAGTGCCCACCCATCGTGGAAGATCTCAGTATACCCGCAGACACTTTGCTGCTCCCTTTCACAGGACACCTTCTCACAGACATACCATGAAAGGGAGGCAAGCAATTGGGTGCCCACTGCCTGGACCTTTTAATGGTACCTTTAGCCAGACCCAGGAGCAGCTTCCTTATTTCCTTATTCCTTTCTGCACTGGGTGCCCAAAGATCAGGAGTATGGGAGCTAAAGTTCAAACTAAAACAGTAAAAGGAGCCACTTCACAGGACAGAAATGGCTTTGGGCTTGTTACAATTTATCCAGACTCTGTTCATATAAATGGACAAGAAAATGACAGCCCCTAATTACTTGCATCACATGGTCAGCATGGTGGCTCAGTTGTTAGCACTGCTGCCTCACTGTGTCATGGAACTGGGTTCGATTCCAGCCTCGGGTTACTGTCCGTGTAGAGTTTGCACATTCTCCCTGTGTCAGCATGGATATCCTCTGGGGTTTCCTCCCACAGTTCATGCTAAATTGCCTCGCAGTGTCCAGGGATGGGTGGGATGCTCTTAACCCTAATCCAGGTTAGGTGGATTAGCCATGGGAAATGCAAGGTTACAGAGACACAGTGAAGGGGCGTTGGTCTGGGTGGGCTGCTCCTGGGAGGCTTGGTGGGGACTTGATGGACTGAATGGCCTGCTTCCACACCGTAGGGATTCTATGGTATTTCCTGCTGGTGTGAAACCCCCCCACTCCCCTCCTTATCAGCACCAAATCTGAGTTTTCTTTTACTGTACAATTAAAGATGTGCCAACAAGGCACAATGTACCTTTTGTTTGTAGCCTCTGTTACCAGGATCCACATGTTGCTCACAGCTCACGCTTGTGACCTCACCAAAATCAGGTGTAGAAATTCATGACAATTTCCCCCCTCCCCTATCCATAAGCGTAGCAGAGATCGGTTGGACCAGTCTGACCATTGCTGGGTGGATATCAGACTGAAGAGTCCAACCAGGAACAATACAAGTCCGTAATGCTCAACTGCTCGGTGAATATAGCCATCTGAGGAGTGTCATTGTGCTTATTGATTTGTGACATTGCTTCTTTCTGAGAACGATTAATATCTTTTTATCTGCTAGAGCTGAGTTCTTCCAAAGGCAAACTACATTTAAAAGTAATCAGTAATTAAGCCTTATTTTCTGTTATTTTCTCAACCGGACAAGTGACTTAGTCAGTGCCCTGACATTACTGTTATCTCCATCTGAATTTTTGTTTGACAGATGATCAAATTTCCCTTTCCACCTTCTGTGACACCTTTATGCTCGTTGATAGGTGTAATGGGCTATACTAAAATTAGTGGAATCAGGATGAACATCTGACATCCTTAGATTAGCAAAAATGCACTAAATGCTGGAGATTTTGACATGACTGTACCACCTTTCTTAATTTAGTTTTATTGGAGCATCATTTAATTTAACTCCTCTAAGTCTGCATTCATACAGCTTTTCTGCACCTTCTTCTTCTCGAACTCTCTATCCAAAACCTGATCTGGCTCACAGCATGATATCCTCCACATTGGATAAAGTGAGGAGACAGGTCCCGCATTCAGCGCAGCTAGAATACGGGTTGAACCCATGCCATAGGCACCAAACTACTGTACAAGTGGGGTGGTGGCATAATGATACGTTCGATGCATTGGTTGTCCAGAACATGAGGTTAAAGCTTTGAGGACATGGATTCAAACCCTAATTTGGCAGATGGTGCAATTTGAATTCAGTAAGATCTGGAATTAAGCCAAACTAGCCTAACAGTGACCTTGTAATTGTTGTAAAAACCTATTTGGTCATGCACCTTTGGTCTCCTGGACTGAGGAAGAGCATTCATTTCATTGAGGGAGTCCAGCGAAGATTCACCAGACTGATTCCTGGGATGGCAGGAGTCACATATGAAGAAAGACTAGATCAACTGGGCTTGTGCTCACTGAAATTTAGAAGAATGAGGAGTGATCTCATAGAAACATATAAAATGACAAACTTGGAAGAATATTCCTGATGTTGGACAAACGCAGGACTAGGGGTCACAGTCTAAGAATAAGGGATAAACCATTCAGGACTGAGATGAGGAAGAATTTCTTCACAGAGGAGACTTGTGAACCTACGGAATTCTCTCCCACGGGAAGCTGTTGGAGCCAGTTTGTGAGATGCATTCAAGAGGGAGTTGGATGTGACCCTTGTGGCCAAAGGATCAAGGAGAAAGCAGGAGTCAGATACTGAAATTAATCAGCCGTGATCATATTGAATGGTGGTAAAGGTTCAAAGGGCTGAATGGCCTGCTTCTGCACCTATTTTCCACATTTGTGTGTCCCTTAGGGAAGGAAATCTGCTGTCCTTATCTGGTCTGGTCTACATGTGACTCCAGACCCACATGCAGGGTTGATTCTTCACTGCTGACTGAAATGACCTAGTGAGGTGGTCAGTTCAAAGACAGTTAGGAATGGCCAACAAATGTACCAAATGAAAAATGGGGCATCCACATTCCACATGTTAAAAGAAAACCTGCCAGCTACCACAGCGATATACACTGCAACATGTAGTTTGGAGCTGTGGATACTAATGCTATGAACTCCAATTTCCTTCCAGCACACGGCTGATCAAGAATCTCCCCCACCCCCCCCCCTTACCTCCTGCCATTGGCCTGTGTTAGGAGGATTTACAAGATGGTATTCAAGACCATCAAGATGGTACTGTTTAGCCATGTCATAACCATACTGTCCTTGGCTATCGAGTCCTGGATTGGGATTTGAATCTGGATTTTCTGGCTGTAAGGTAGGGTCAATGCCCATTGTACACCATAAGACAACCTTACATTAATACAGTCATATTAAGCAGGTGTTTTTCAAAGTGACCTAAAAATATTTGAGTACAAAGGTACACAGTTGAATATAAGGATGGTGTAACCTGCAGAACTACAGACCAAGAGCTGGAAGGTAGGTTAGACTCGATAACTCTTCCACACCAGGCATGGCCATGATGGGCTGAATGGTCACCTACTATGGCATAAATCTTTGTGTTTGTAACGTTTATGCTACATTTTATGCATTAGCAACTCCACTGTCAAAGGATCGTGCTAAAGTCACACTAAAGAATTAAATCTTGAAGGCAGATGAGACGCTTATCGACTGGCTGAAATATTAATGAAAGTACTTTTGTGTCTTCAATCTGTCCACCTGTGAAAATCCAGTTTGGACGCTTGTAGAGCCTTATTGCCTCGGCTGTGGAACGCTCATGTCGTTACCGAGGCCATCATTTATTATTCATCCCTTGTTGCCTTTGAGAAGATGGTGGCAATTCACCTACTTTGGCTGTTTCTTCAGGAAAAACCTTTTCTCTCTGCAAGTGGTTGGAATCTAAACCTGAGAATGTGGTGGAGACAGGTGCAATAGAGTTATTTCAAAAAACGAATCAGATGACAACGCAGTAAGAGAGAATATTCAGAGGTATAGGGAGAATGCTTAGCAGTTGGTGGGGAGGGAGTGGGAGGTGGAAACTGTGGTCGCCTTCTGTCCTATAACCATTCTGTGATTCCATCAAACCGCAATATGTTTGTGTGACTGTTTTCCCACTGATGTGTGGCTGTTCGTCAAATTGAATGTTGCAGCATAACTTAGGCAACGGATCTAAGACACATTGCAGAAATTCGGAATAAAACAATTTACCTTTGCACTGGATCAAATTTCATTTAATCCAGCATCAATTCTAAACATTTTCTAATCAACCTGTTCCCAATCCAACCTTCCATCCATTGACTTGATCTACAAGTCTCACTGCCTCAGGAAGGCAGCCAACATCATCAAAGACCCTCTCACCTTGATTATAATTTCTTCCAACCTCTTCCGTTGGGCAGAGGATACAAAATCTTAAACACACATACCAACAGATTCAAGAACAGCTTCTTCCCCACTATTATTACACTTCTGAATGGACCTCTCCAATTTTAAAGTTAATATTGACCTCGCTCTTTGTGCACTTTCTCTGCCACTGTAACATTGTATTCCTTGCTGTGTTCTATTACCCTAATGCACTTTGTATGGTATGATCTGCCTGTACTGCACCACAAAACAAAACTTTTCACTGTACCTAGGTGCATGTGGCAATAATAAATCAAATCACATCAAATCAAATTTGTAATTATGCCCCTCTGGAGCAGGTGGGACTTGAACCCTTCGGGCTCAGAAGTAGGGACATTACCACAAGAACCCTACCATTCAATATTCACTATTTTTCTTTATATCCAAAAATGTCATCACCTGAATGGCTTTCCCATCACCAAATCATCATGACATTTTTTTTATTTTGTTCTAACTACTAACCATAATTGCCCATGTAGCCAGTTAAATATTTACAAGCAAAGCCCATAAGGGGCAATGCGAACTATCTAAAGTTAAGAGGGGTTAGAGACAGTGGGAAGGGGACCACTCAACATTCCCAATGATAGGAGAAATCTGTCAGCTCTTCATAAGTACTGGAAATGTTTCTTAAAATTACAACCATGTATGGAACTTAGTTCATAAGTCAGACTCCCATAAATCAAGGATTCCACCTTCTTCCACCATACCCCCCTGCACTGTACATGCAATGGAGTGAAATTTTAATCCCGTTTCCCAGGAAAAAAATAGAACTTCTGAATTCAGAAGTTAAGGAATTTTTAGCCACCAACAAATAAGAAGCAGAAATAGTTCATTAGACCTCTTCCAGCCTGCTCTGCCATTCAAAAAGATCATCGCTGATCTGTTTGTAACCTCAAAATCTACGCTCCCATTTACACTTTTCACCCAGCTCATCCCCCACCTCCAACTTACTTAATAAGAATCTATCTACCTCTGCCTTAAAAATCACACTGCTGCAAGAGAGATGTTAAACCAGAAAGGGTTCAGAAAAGATTTACAAGAATGTTGCCAGGGTTGGAGAGTTTGAGCTGTAGGGAGAGGCTGAATAGACAGGTGCTGTTTTCCCTGGAGTGTTGGAGGTTGAGGGGTGACCTTATAGAGGTTTATAAAATCATGAGGGGCATGGATAGGATGAGTAGTCAAGGTCTTTTGCCCAGGGTAGGGGAGTCCAAAACTAGAGGGCATAGGTTTAAGGTGAGAGGGTAAAGAATTAAAAGGAACTGGACGGGCAACTTTTTCATGCTGTGGGTGGTGCGTGTATGGAATGAGCTGCCAGAGGAAGTGGTGGAGGCTGGTACAATTACAGCATTGGAAAGCCATCTGGATGGGTACATGAATAGGAAGGATTTAGAGGGATATCGGCCAAAAGCTAGCAAATGGGACTAGATTAATTTAGAATATTTGGTCCGCATGGGAGAGTTGGGCTGAATGGTTTGTTTCTGTGCTGTACATCCCTATGACTCTACGACTCATCTTCCACCACTTTTTCAGGAAGAGGGTTACAAAGACTCACAACCCTATGTGAGAAAAGAAACTCACCTTATTCTGTTTTAAAAGGGCAAATCTTTACTGAACAGTCTTGCTGCAGCTTTTTATTGACAGTGTTCCCTCTTTGGCAGGAACAAAAGTTATGCAAGGCTGTATCACTTCAGCTACTCACTGCAAAAGTCACCCATGGCATTGCTCATCATGTTCAGAGCATTTAGTGGAGCTACAATGCCACCTGGTGGCTTTTAAAAGAAAATCTTTGATGGGATATGGGTGTCACCGGCAAAATTGGTTTTTGCTAACCATCCCCGGTTGTCCTTGGACTGAGATATTCATCAGTCCATTTCAGAGGACAGTTAAGAATCAACAAACATTTCTGTAGGTCTGGAGTTACATGTAGGGCAGACCAGGTAAAGATGACAGATTTCCTTCCCTAAAGGATATAAGTGAACCAGATGGGTTTTTAACTACAATCGTTCATAGTTTTCGAGCTCACCATTGCTGAAAACAGCTTTACATTCAAAATGTATTAATTAAATTTAACTTTGATCAGCTGTCATAATGGGATTTGAACTCAAGTCCCCAGAGAAACATTATAGGTCTCTAGATTGTTAGTCTAGTTATTGTGACTGTTTGATTTGGTTTATTATTGCCACGTGTACCTAGGTACAGTGAAAAGTTATGTTTTGCGTGCAGTACAGGCAGATCATATCATACAAAGTGCATTAGGATAATGGAACAGAGCAAGGAATACAATGTTACAGCTGCAGAGAAGGTGCACAAAGAGCGAGATCAACGTTAAGTTTAAAATTTGAAAGGCCCATTCAAAAGTAATTACAGTGGGGAAGAAGCTGTTCTTGAATCTGTTAGACTGTGCCACCATCCTTTTCCATAACCTGAAATCTGCCTCAATCAGCAATTATAGAACCACTAGAACTGACAATTCCAATGAAAAATGATCATGTAGGGAATTCTAATGCAAAATATTAACATTAAAAATGTGACCCAAAAATAGTCACAACTTAAAGTGAAGTTTTAGGTTAAGATTTTTCTTAACCTCATTTGCAAAGATCAACCCCCCATTTGAAATATAGAAGATGGGTTGGACCATGAAATGTTTTATATCAGTTTGACTTGCAAATCTAGTGGACTTTTTTGGGATGTTTAGATAAGGGTAGAGCAGTTTATGCAGTTTGTATGAATTTCAGTAAAGGCTTTGACAAGGCCCCACATATGATACTGACGAAGAAGGTAAAACTCATAGGATCCATGTTAACTTTGCAAGTTGGATCCAAAGTTGGCTTAGTGGTAGGAGGCTGTTTGTGTGACTGAAGCCCGGTGTGCTATGACACACCACAGGGATCAATGCTGAGTCTGTTATTGTTTGCGATATTCACAAATGAGGTGGATGAGAATGTGAGAGGGATGATACAAAGATTGGCTGAGTGGTTGACAGTGCGGAAGAAGGTGTTAAGTTACAGGAAGATATAAATGGATTGGTCAGATGGACAGATCAATGGCAGATGGAATTTAACCCTGCTAAATGTGATGTGATTTTTCTTTATTCACTCACGGGCGGATGGTGTCACTGGCTAGGCAGTATTTATTGTCCATCCTTAATTGCCTAGAGGGCAGTTAAAGATCAACCATATTACTGTGGGTCTGGAGTCACATGTAGGTCAGACTGGGTAAGGGTGGCAGATTCCTTCCCTGAAGGACATTAGTGAACCAGATGGGCTTTTCCCAACAATCAGCGATTGGATTTATGGTCATCATTAGACTCTTAATCACAGATTTTATTTTGTTGAGTTCAAACTCCATCATCTGCCATTCAAACTCAGGTCCTCAGTACATTACCTGGGCCTTTGGATTAACAGCCTAGTGGTGATGCCATGAGGGCATTACCTCCCCGTGGATTGAACTTTGGATGAAGGAACAAGACAAGGGAGTATTCATTCAATAACAGGACACTAGGAAGCACAGAGGAACAGAGGGATCTGAAGGTGGCTAATGTGTAGTTAAAAAGCTAATCAGGGTACTTGCCTTTTTCAGTTGTGACATGGCTTATAAGAGCAGGAAGGTTATGTTGGAGCTGTACTAAACTTTGTTTAGGCCACAGATGGAATACTGTCACTGCACTAAAAGAAAAATGTCATTGCATTGGAAAGGGTGCAAAGGGGATTCACCAGGATGTTGCCTGGGGTGGAACAGTTCAAATACTGGATAAGCTCGAGGCTGTTTTCTTTGGAGCTGAGAAGGATGAGGGGTGTGCTGACAGATATCCTATCAACATCCTATGGATTACAATGGAAACTTAACTGGACTTGTGATACAAATACTGTGGCCACAAGAGCAGATCAGAGGCTAGGAATCTTGCAGTGAGTAACTCACCACTTAACTTTCCAAAGCCTGCCCCACGAGGCACAAGTCAGGAGTGGAATGGAATATCCGTCACTTCCCTGGATGGGTACAGCTCCAACAAAACTCAAAAAGCTTGACACTGTCCAGGACAAAGCCCACTTGATTTGCCTCATATCCACAAACTTCCATTCCTTCCACTGCTGACGCTCAGCAGCAGCATTGTGTGCTTCCTACAAACTGCACTGCAGAAATTCACCAAAGATCTGTAGGCAGCACCTTCTAATCCCACAATCACTTCCATCCAAAAGGACAAGGACAGCAGATACATGCGTACACCACCACCTGCAAGTTCCCTTCTGGCCTGACATGGAAATATATCGCCATTCCCTCAGTGTCACTGGATCCAAATCTTGGAGTTAATTTTCCTAATAGCATTGTGGGTTTACCTGCTGAAAATGGACTGCAGCAGCTCAAGATTGCAGCTCATCACCACCTTCTCAAGGGTAGTCAGGAATGGGAAATAAATATTGCCACAGCCAATAAGGCCAAATCCAATGAATGAACAAAAAATTGAATTATGACTGTTCCTACACTTCAAAAACACCTCATTGATTGCAAAGTACTTTGGATTGTTATGAAAGGGATCATATAAATGCAAGAAGGGTAATACCCGAATACTCCTTTCCTCCAATACTGCCAGGTTTGCTGTGATCTTCCAGCCTCCTATTTGTCCAACTTGGATTCCAGCATCTGCAGTTCTTCTTGTCTCTATATAAATGCAACCCTGTCTTCCTTTTCTTTGTAACAAGCATTGGTTTGGATTTCACTGCCTGAGAAGACTGTGAAAGCAGATACAGCGGTATCTTTCCAACGGAAATTGGATCTCAATTTAAATAGGAAACATTGGCTGAGCCACAAGGACAGAACAGGAGAGTCAGAATAATTGGATGGTTCGCTCTATAACAGTTTCCACATCCACAAGATGTTCCAAAGTCAGTGAAGAAAAATGATTGTTGTTTTGTAGATATGCAGAGAAGGTAACATGTGCACAGGAGGATCCCACAAATGGCCAAGATGTTGAGTGAATGGTGATTGTGTGTCAAGAGCTCTTCTGCGCTTTTTCATTACAGCCATGAGATCCTGAACAGATATACAATACCAAATAAAAACCGAGAGAACTGTGGATGTTGGAAATCAGAAACAAAAACAGAAATGGCTGGAGAAGCTCAACAAGGTCTGGCAGTGTCTGTGGAGAGAAATCAGAATGAACCTTTTAGGTTCAGTGACTGTTCCTCAGAAGCTTTTCCAATTATACAAGGCAGTCTGACATTCCATCACCACAGGTGGCAGAACTGATCATTTCTGAAGAAGGGTCAATGGACTCTAAACATTACTTTCATATTTCTCTCTCCACAGATGCTGGCAGACTTGCTGAGTTTCTCCAGTGATTTCTGTTTTTCTTTTAGATGTGATGTGGTCATTACCTTACAGCACTGAAATGTACATTATGTGCTTAAGCTATGGTACTGAGCTTCAACTTCATGAAAGAGCTTGCATTTATGTCAAAACTTTCGCAGCCTCACAACATCCTGGTGCATTTCACAGCCCATGAAGTTAGCTTTGAATTCTTGTCATTGTGGTACCATAGATACATGATGGCCAACTTGTGCACAGCTAAGCTTCCTGAAACAGCGATGTGATAAAGACCAGGTAGTTGTAACTTTTTAATCACTGAGAAAACAATTATCTAGTCATTATTGAATTCCTGTTTCGGGAACTTGCCATGTGCAAGTTAGTTGCTTGACTACATGTCAAAAATACAACTTTGGCTCTAAAGCACTTTGAGATGCCCGGAGATTGTGCATAGCACCACATATATACAAACTCTTCTATGATATAAGTATTGCGCTTCAGCTTTCGTACATCAGAGCTTCGCCAGAGTGGAGAGCTGGTCCAGAAGCCAGGGTAGAAGATTTGAAGCTTGCCTAGTTAAGGAACAGAGAGTCACAAGGTTTGCAAATCAGGCACCAGAACCTCCATAACTTGAATGCTGCACAGAAAGAGGCCATTTTGCCTGTACAGGTATTTTGAGAAAACTATCCAATTAGTTCTGCTCCCCTGCTCTCTACCTCAGGCCTTAACAATTTTTCTTTATCAAAGTGAACAATGACTACCCATCTTGTCTCCATTATGGGATTAATCAAAGAGCAGAGACAATTACTTGAAGATGTATAACTGTCTTTTTATTCCAAGTTAGAGACAAAAAAGAAACAGCAGATGCTGGTATCCAGGTAGACAAACAGGAGGCTGGAAGAGCACAGCAAGCCAGGCAACATCTGGTGGAAAGGAGCGGTCAACGTTTCGGATATAACCCTCTTTGGGAGGAGATGGGTTATACCCAAAATGTTGACTGCTCCTTTCCTCCAGATGCTGCTTGGCTTGCTGTGTTCTTCCAGCCTCCTGTTTGTTTATCTTTTCATTCCAGCCGAAGTTATAATATTTCTAATGTATGTTGCATCTGTTGATAAGCCTCAGGCAAGATTTATAATGGCGTCATGACCTTTCTGAGCTGTGAACTAAACCTCACTTAATGTTATTTATTTAAAACAAAAAAGAATTGTGAAGGCGAGTCTGTGGCTCTGTGTTCTGGCCGTACCTACATTAGAACCTGGTTTCCCTGGCAACGAGTAGGTCAGGGACAAACACAACAGGCTTGCTATCATATCTGTCATTGGAACTGACCTGGAGACCAGCACAGTGGAAAGTATCACTGCCTGAGTGAAAGATTCCTTTCCCTATAATCATTTTCGAATCTGATTAAAGGGCGGTCGCAGTGTCAGTGAGGTTGTGCAGCACTTTATGCAAAACAAACTTTAGAAAAACAAAATTTCTATTACATTACAATTATAAGCAAAAGCTTCAAATGTACAGGTTTAATCGCTTATGCTTAATGCACTGGCTAGACTGTCACTTTGAAATTGTGCTGCTTTATATTTCTGACATGCTTAGGTTTTCAAATCACTTCTATTGCCTCAGTTTGTGGTCCTGCTTGTTGGCATTTGGCTCCATCTTCCCAAGGAGATATCCTTCGTTGTATAATGAGCCATTGAGAGTCGTAGAGTCTTATAGCATGGAAATAGACCCTTCGGTCCAATCAGTCCGTGCTGACCACGTTCCCAAAGTAATCTAGTTCCACTTGCCTGCGCTTGGCCCATATCCCTCCGAACTCTTTCTATTCAAGAACTTATCCAAATGTCTTTTGAACATTGTAACTGTACCTGTATCCACCACTTTTTCTGGCAGTTCATTCCACACATGAACCTGTGCAAAAAAGTTGCCCCTATGTCCTTTTTAAATCTTTCTCCTCTCACCTTAAAAATAAGGCCCTTAATTTTGAACTCCCCAACCCTTGGGAAAAATCCCTTGTCATTCACCCTATCTATGCCCCTCATGATTTTATAAACCTTAACAAGTGCACCTCTCAACCTCCTACGCTCCCAGCCTATTCAGCCTACTTTTATATCTCAAACTTTCCATTCCCAGCAACATCCCAGTAAATCTTTTCTGAACTCCCTACAGTTTAATAGTGTCACAGAAGAGGCCTCATCAATGTCCTGTACAACCTCAACATTACGTCCCAACTCCTATACTCAAAGGTCTCAGCAATGAAGGCAAGTGTGCTAAACACTTTCTTAACCACCCTGTCTACCTGTGACACAAATTTGAAAGTATTGAAAGAGTGGCACGGTTGCTCAGTGGTTAGCACTGCTGCCTCACAGTGTCAGGGGCCCGTGTTCGATTTCACCCTTGGGTGACTGTCAGTGTGTGGTTTGCACATTCTCTCTGTGTCTGCGTGGGTTTCCTCCCACAGTCCAAAGATGTGCAGGCTAGGTGGATTAACCATGCTAAATTGTCCATAGTGTTCAGGGACATGTAGATTGGGTGGGATGCTCTGAGGGTCGCTGAGGACTTGTTGGGCCAAAATTTCCACACTGCAGGGATTCTATGGAATTATGTACCTGAACCCCTAGGTCTCTCTGTTCTGCAACACTACCCAGGGTCCTACCATTAATTTTGTAAGTCCTGTCCTTGTTTGTATTACCAAAATGCAATATCACATATTTATCCAAATTAAACTCCATCTGCCACTCCTCAGCCTATTGATCCAATTTATCAAGATCTCTTTGTAAACTTAGATAACCTTCTTCACTGACCTCTATACCACCAATCTTCGTGTCGTCTGCAAACATACTAACCATACCTTCTGTATTCTCACCCTAATCATTGACATAAATGACAAACGAATGTGGATACAATAGTTGCCTTGTGGAACACTACTGGCCACAGACCTCAAATCGAAAAGACAACCCTTCACCACTACACTCTGTCCCCTACTGCTAAGTCAATTTTGAATCCAATTGGCAAGCTCACCCTGAATCTTACTTGATCTAACTTTACTAATAGTCTTCCATGTGGAACCTTGTCAAAGACTTTATTAAAGTGCGAGTAGACAATGTCTACCACTCTGCCATCATCAATCCTTCCAGTTACTTCATTAAAAATCTCAATCAAGTTATGAGACGTGGTTTTCCAACATGGCTTACAAAGCCATATTGACTATCCCTAATCAGTCCTTGCCTCTCCAAATACATGTAAATCCTATCTTTCAGAATCACCTCCAACAAATTACCCACCACTGATATCAGACTTATAGGTCTATAATTTCCAGGTTTCTCCTTACAGCCTTTCTTAAACAAGTACACAACATTAGCCTCCTCCAGTCCCCTGGACTTCACCCATGTTTATAGATGATACAAATATTTCTGCTCGGGACCCCGTAATTTCCTCCCTAACTTCACACAGGGTCCTGGGATACACTAGATCAAGGCCTGCAGATTTATTGACCTTTAGGTTTTCTAATACCTCCACCATTTCCCCTTCTATAATGTGAACTGTTTTCAAAACATCAAGATTTATTTCCCTGAAATGGACTCCTGCATTGTAACAATCACCTGTAGTGATGCATTGTAAGGATTTCTTGCAGCAGTTCTAGGCTTTGGGTAAGGAACTTGACTAAAGTATCTTGACCGAGAGATTATCCTGAGGTTAGATCAGTTGCACTGGGTATGTATATTTAAATGAGTTGAGAAGAATGAGACAGTCTTATTGTGATTCAATGAGCTGGATGCTGCGAGGCTGTCTCCCTTACAGTCTAGACTAGGAAGTCAATCTCAGGATAAGGTGTCAGCCATTTAGAAATAAGATCAGAAGAAATTATGTTGCTAAGCAAGGTTGAGAATCTTTAGAAGTCACCACCCATGAGAGTTGTGGATATTCAGGCATTGAATCCAAAGATGTGGAGATTAGTTGGATTGGCCATGCTAAATTGCCCATAATGTGCAGGCTAGGTGGATTAGCCGTGGGAAATTTAGGGTTACAGGGGTGGGGGTGATGGGAATTGGTATCATGCTCTTCGGAGAGTCTGGACTCGATAGGCTGAATGGTCTGCTTCCACATTGTAGGGATTCTATGATTCTATGAGTAGATTCAAGACTGAGATTAATAGACTTTGGACACTCTGAGGGATATGGACACATGGTAGGACATTGGTGTTAAGTTATAAGTTTAGTCATGACCTCGATGACAAGGCAGACTGGTTGGATTATGCAGTGAAATCCTGCTGTGATTTTTATAGATAACAAGGTGTGGAGCTGGATGAACACAGCAGGCCAAGAAGCATCATAGGAGCAGGAAAGCTTGACGTTTCGGGCCTAGACCCCGTCATCAGAAATTCACCACCATTTCTGATGAAAATTATCGGGAACTCTGTGAATGTTCTATGTTATATGGATATCAGAGATGCAGCTGTCTCATTGAATTATGGATTGACTGATTGAGTAAAGGACAAATGTAAGGGTCATCTCCATCAATCTTCCTCCATATCAGTTGTCCCACTAAGAAGTACGCAGAAAGTCCATTACCGCTATTCAGTCACCTTAATGGATTTTTTAGGGCACTTTTCTTTCCTATTAAATTTCAACAACCTTGAAACTGGACCGTTTGACAATATACTGATGTTTCAAGTTGGCGTTGGAGTCTGGTCAATGGTTGAACTGAAGAGGGTGGGCAGAAGATCCAGTCTCAACATCAGCAGGTTGAGATATATCTAAGCGGATATATCTATTGCGGGGACGGGTGTGACACTCACACCCGTCCCCGCAATAACAACCAACAAAGAATCCTCCTTGTCCTCACGTACCACCCCATCAACCTCCGGATCCAACACATCATCCTCCGATACTTCCGCCATCTGCAATCCGACCCCACCACCAAAGATATTTTTCCCTCCCCACCCTTGTCTGCTTTCCGGAGGGACCACTCTCTCCTTGACTCGCTTGTCCGCTCCACACTCCCCTCCAGCCCCACCACACCCGGCACTTTTCCCTGCAACCGCAGAAAGTGCTACACCTGCCCCCACACCTCCTCCCTCACCCCAATCCCAGGCCCCAAGAAGACTTTCCACATCAAGCAGATGTTCACCTGCACATCTGCCAATGTGGTATAATGCATCCGCTGTACCCGTTGTGACCTCCTCTACATCGGGGAAATCAAGCGGAGGCTTGGGCACCGCTTTGCAGAACACCTACGTTCAGTTCGCAACAAACAACTGCACCACACAGTCGCAAACCATTTCAACTCCCCCTCCCATTCCTCAGACGACATGTCCATCCTGGGCCTCCTGCAACGCCACAATGATGCCACCCGAAGGCTGCAGGAACAGCAACTCATATTCAGCCTGGGAATCCTGCAGCCCAATGGTATCAATGTGGATTTCACAAGATTCAAAATCTCCCCTCCCCCGACCGCATCCCAAAACCAGCCCAGCTCGTCCCCGCCTCCCTAACCTGTTCTTCATCTCACCTATCCCCTCCTCCCACCTCAAGCCGCACCTCCATCTCCTGTCTACTAACCTCATCCCACCCCCTTGACCTGTCTGTCCTCCCTGGACTGACCTATTCCCTCCCTACCTCCCCACCTACACTCACCTTTACTGGAGGCATCCCCGCCTCTTTGACTTGTCTGTCTCCTCTCCACCTATCCTCTCCTCTATCCATTTTCTATCCACCTCCCCCTCTCCCCCTATTTATTTCAGAACCCTCTTCCCCTCCCCCCATTTCTGATGAAGGGTCTAGGCCCGAAACGTCAAGCTTTCCTGCTCCTATGATGCTGCTTGGCCTGCTGTGTTCATCCGGATCCACACCTTGTTTTCTCGGATTCTCCAGCATCTGCAGTACCTATTATCTCTAGTGATATGTTTCCAGTTCAGGATGGTGAGTGGCTTGGAGGGGAAGTTACATCCCATATATTTTCTGGCCTTATCCCTCCAGTTGGTAATGATCATTGACAATGCTGTTTAAGGAACCTTGGTGAATTTCTGCAGTGCATCTTGTAGATGGTATTCACTGCTGCTACAGAAGGGAGTCAAATGTTTATCCAATCAAGTGCCAATCAAGTGAGCTGCTTTGTCCTGGATGGTGTCAAGGTTCTTGAGTGCTGTAAGTACAGCTATAACAACACTGTGCTGGTGGGAACATTAACATCAGGGATGCCAACGGGCAATTACAGGGACAGTTGGCTCTTCAATATCTCTGAAAAAAAGGCCTGTTTGCTCCATGCTTGGTTCTCTACAGTTTATTTCTCTAGATTTTGCTTGGGAGCAGGTTATTCAATTTTTGGTGTTATTGATGTTGAGAGTGGATCTACTGCCCATCTTCTTCACGTAAACCATTGCCCAGAATTTGGCAGCATCTGTTGAGATAGAAACATAGTGTTTCAAGTTCAAAGACTATTCTTTGGAACCCTGATATGTTCTGCTTCTATTTTGGATTAGCATCATCCACAGTACTTTGCCTGCATAACTGTATCGCCAATGTACATGACTTCTGACTGAATGTTAGGACAGCTCACTTGTAGTTAACTCCAGCTTCCCTCTTACTGTGGGGTTTTAACACCACCTTTTAAAATAACATGAAATGTTTGTGTTGGATTGAACTGACAAGTGACTACTGTGACCAGAGACAGTAATGTACCCAAATTAGTTTGAGAGGTCACCGCAGTGTCACAGCATGCAGCCAGCTCAGTTGTGGTCTGCTGATAGCCAGATGGTTGTAATTACAATACGAGTCTACATTGCCTATCTCAGGGACAGTAAAGGGCAGCGGGTGTTTGGTGTTTAAAGAATTGTGACACACATCACCACGAGCTGCTTATGATCTCCATGCTCCAAGTACAATACTGTATATCTGAGCACTGACACATCTCCCAGACACCAGCCATGAGCACTCCCTGAAACATTGGCAACTCCAAACCCGATCTGTAAGGAAATAATTACAGGCACTTTACAGCAGCTGAGACCCTGTCAGAAAGACAAGATTTTAAAGGGAGTGTGCGTGGAGGGTGGAAGCTGGTCTTAAAGGGCTAACATGTTGTATGAGACTGCATTCAGAGCCGATGGTTAAAACACTGGGATACAACTGATTGGACACAGGCATAGGTTAAATTTTAGGCTTTTGGAATTTTTGCCAAGGCAGTTATATGCCATAGGTTTGGTTTAATCTTGCCACTGATTTGAACACTGTAGCCAAAACTTTCCTCACTGCTGCAGTTCCCATTTCTGCCAATGATCAGGGCAAGCAATGTTTTTTTGATTTGGCAATAGAATTGATTTGCGCTGCCTGGCCTAGTAAAAAGTAAGGTCACAGTGACGGATTGCTCCCATTCATCAGCTGATTCCGCAGCCTGCAGCCCCCCCACCTCGCAACAAAACAGATACATCCCCCCACTTCCCATGCTCACACACAGGGCTGCACCCGCACACACACTCCCCTCCCCACATATACCAACTCTCCCACCACAACCTGCTGCCCCCCTACCCTATCTTGACAACCCGAGTTCACCCCACCCACCTCCAACCAGCTACAACCAGCTTCAGGCAGACCACATGTTTAAAGGCTGCGTTGTAGACTCCTGTGTCCTTCACAACGTTACACCAGGCTCGACCTCCAATGAGCTGGCCCAGGAAACTAGGGTGGAAAGAGCATCTGTGGTGTTGACAGGAGACATTCCAGACGAGTGTCAGTGAGTGTGGGCTGCACTTTTTAAACAACTTTTCTTAAATCTAATAATGTACAGAAGAAAGTCTTTTTGTACTTTTATGGGATGTTGGCTTTGCTAGCAAGGCCGCTCTTATAGGCCATCCTTTGACCTGAATGGCTCGCAAAGCTGTTTCAAAAGGTCAGTTAAATGTCAGCTACATTGCTGTGCCTCTGGAGTCACAGGTAGGCCTAGCCAGATAAGGACAGCGGTTTTCCATCCTTAAATTTATTCTTCTGAGTGACGTGGACACCATTCACAAGGCCATCCCTAACTGTCCTTAACTGAGTGAGCTACTAGGCTACAGGGTGGTAGTTATAGGTCATCCTCCACACTGTGGGTCTATAGTCACATGTAGACCACACGAGGTAAGGATAGCAGACCTCCTTTCCGAAATGACGGTAGTGAACCAGATAACAATTAATGATAATCTCATGATCCCCATTACTGTGACATTATCACTACACTAACAGTTTTCCTCCTAGTATTTAAGTACCGCGCCCCATCACAATTTAACCTATGGTAGGTGAAATAACTCCAAGAGAGCAGATATCCGGTCACCAAGTCCCCTTTTATTTACATGTGCACAGTATATAGACTCACACTAGCTTGCTTAGAGCCAGTCCCTTGAATGAACAGTCCCACTGAATCTCGTGTTTATATCTATCAGCGAGGGCTTCCCTGATTGTCCCAGGTTAACAACTCCAATCAGGGATCTCATAGTCACTGAGATCCCTCATTTCCAATCACTATACCCTTCCCTCACAAAAGTCCTGGGATGTAGGCTTATTCTTTTTCTTGTAGCTTCCCCTAAGATGTTCCGCACTCACCCCACTCCCCCCGACCCCGCCCCCCGGTCCGGTTCCTCCGACTCTGACTCAGATGTCGGGGGGGGTGGGGGGAGTGAGCGTGTAGTGGACTGCAGGCCTTCTGTTGTGTCCAAACCATCTCAGGAGAGTTTCACCCTGTTCGGGTGATAATGGTATCAAGGCCGCATCTGTCTTGAACTCTGAGGTTTCTTGGAGGCGAGACGGAAGGGGTTAACCCATGGTTTCTGACAGGCCTTTCTGGCTGCGCTGAGGGGCTGGGTATGTTCCTCTCCTGCCCTGTTTGCACAGTAGCAGCTTTCAGGTGATCCACATGCTAGTTCAGGACCACCTCACCTGAACTTTGTATGTGATGGGACCTGACCTCGCATCATGCCCACGCAGGGCCATTTCTCTGGTTTTGTCTTCATCTCAAACTTTGTCAAACTTTATCTCCTGAAGTAAACTGTCTCTGACTTGCTTGCAGAAGGCATATGGCTGGCATTGGCATTCCTGCTGTCATTTATTAGGTGCCGATCCATGAAAGGTAGCCTGACACCTTCTACTGCGTGCATACCTTTTGGGCAGTAGGAAGTAAAACACCTTTCTTGGTCCCTCGATCACATTGAAGGCTCTCCAAGATGATAGAAATGTTTAATCAACCTGTTGAGACATATAACAGGTGGGACCTGAACCTAGAGCTCCTGGTCTAGTGGTAAGGACTCTACCACTGCACCACACGAGTCCTTCATTGCCAAGGTCATACCACACTTGCTATTAACAGGTAGCTAACATCCTGTGATTAATTGGCCACTTGACGGCTTTAATAGGCTTACGATCTTGTAAAGCAGGAGAAAAGTCAAGGCCCTGATAAGGCTACATACTAAAATTTCCAAGCTTCCCTCCTCCTTCACACCCATAGGCAGGATCTGTAAAACTCCAAGAGAAATTTGTTGGCTGCATAGCTCTGAGACACCCTCAGGTCAAGAAGTGTGCTGCATAAACACATCTTCCTTTGAGCCTATGTTGCCTTGTCCTACTTCCACAGTTTAATTTAGCGTAATATGCCAGCTTTACTTTTTCCAGTCCCCTGATCATATTATTTAATATCAGTTCTGAAAAGCCTCTTATTTGGGCTGACAAGTCTAAGTTCCTCCGGTCCTTCATCATAACTCGGCGTCTGGACAGGAAGGATGTTAGATTGCAGAAATCCAACTGGGACCCCGCAACACTCGTAGCAGTTCCATTGGAGATAAAATGCTAGATTTCTCTTCATCTTCCAGTTCAATGAAAAAGGTAACAGCTGTAATATCACGTAAGTGGCAACCATCATGAACTAGTGACATGATCATCATCAGCACTCGCTCGCAGACGAGGATGACTCTTTTCCACTCTCAGGGTGAGTCTGTAGCTGGTTGTTACAGGCCGATGTGGCTACTGCAGGCTCTGTTACACTTGGGACAGAAGGTGGTCACGGAAAAGGGTGAGTGAGGCATTGGTGGGGAAGTGTGCTCCTTTCACTGTTTTTGCCTGCCTTCCATTTTCTCCTAAGGTGCTCAATGCCTTCCCGGATGTCCCTCCTCCACTTTGGACGGTCTTGGGCCAGTGATTTCCAGGTGTCTGTGGGAATGTTGCACTTCCCCAGTGAGGCCTTGAAGGTATCACTGAAGCAGTTCCTCTGTCCACCTGGGACTTACCTGTTGTTTCGAAGCTGTGAGTAGAACATCTGCTTGGGGAGTCTCGTGTCAGATGTGCAGATGGCATGCCCAGCCCATTGTAGCCGATTGAGGGTGATCAGTGCCTCAATGCTGGGAATCTTGGCCTGGTCGAGGATGTTGGTGATGGTGCATCTCTCTTCCCAAGCAGATTCACAGGATTGTGAACAGGCAGTGTTGGTGCCTTGCAGTGACAGTCCATATCTTAGAGCCATACAGGAGTGAAATACATGATTAATAGCTGAAGGAAGACAACTCATTGGACGGAATTTTCCAAATCCTGGAGTGGCAAAGCCGGAGGCTGGCTGTGGGGAAAATAGCAGGAAATGCACTTCCACTGTTACAGAGGTCTCCCGTGGCAGGTGGTTGCATAGGGGCATTGGCGTTGGATAAGCAATCCAGAGATCCAGGCTAATATGCCAAAGATATGGGTTTGAATATGGGTGATGTTGAGATTTGAATCAAAGGAAGACCTGGAATAATGAGCTAGCCTAATAGCAACCATGGTACCACGGCTGATTGTTGTAAAAACCCATCTGGTACACTTCAGGGAAGGAAATCTGCCATTCTTACCTGGCCTGGCCTAATAGGACTCCAGAATCACTGCAATGTGCTTAACTCTTAATTGTCCTCTAAAATGGCCCTTAGCAAGCCATTCAGTTCAAGTAGCCATAAGGGATGGGTAATAAGTGCTAGCCCAGTCAGTGATGCCCACATCCCATGTATGAATGAAACAAAAACACATACCAGGATGCAGGTGTACTGCCCATTGAATGGAGCTGGCAAACAGTTTTAAGGCCCCAGTTGGGAGCAGTTTAAAGAGCCGACTGCCATTTTACCAGCAGCAACAACTTTGGCTTCCCAAAAATAATTAATTATTCTTTTATTTCCAAGAGCGCCTCAATTTTGAGATGTCTCCAGGTCACCCACCTACCTCAGCAGCTCCGACATCTCCCAGCGATTGGGCTGGCAGTCACTCAGCATTCTTAGTAATGCAACGTGCTTGGACAGCAGCTAAAGGAGGTGCCAGTCTCCTCCAGAGAGATAAAATCCTCTGTGCGGGGCCTACTTCAGGTTGATGCAGTCTTGAGCCTGTTGTGTTAGGTTGTAGTTCTCTGCAGACTGACCTCTGATATCCTCTTGGAAGGAGAGGATGAGTTTATTCCACATTACCCAGTGCTTTCTGGTAATTAGGATGTTCAGGTTAACTCCCCCCGCTTTTAGCACCAAACACACATGCTAAATTGTGAACTCACACAACATCTGAATTGCCAGTGGAAACGTATAATTTAACAGATAATTACAGCTTATCCCAACAGTCCCACATCTAAGGGAAGAGTTAAAAGAAAGAAAGAAGAAATGAGAATGGTCCATTGTTGCATAACTATTACAAAAGAATTAAAGTGTTACAAAATAATTAAAGGGGAGAGGCAAGGTAGATGCAGGTATGATGTTTCCTCTGGTTCAGACTCTAGAGTTAGGAGCACAATTTAAAAATAAGCAGGAAAGATGAGGAGAAATAATTTACTTAGAATCTTTGGAATTCTTTATCATTGTGGGATGTGGAAGCTCAGTCTTTGAGTATGTTTAAGGTAGAGATTGATCTATTTTTGATTAGCTGTGGCATAGTGATATGAGGATAGGGTACGTTTAGAAACTTTGAGGTGTTCAATCAGCTGTGATTATACTGAATGGTGGTACAGACCCAATGGACTGAATGACCTCCTCCTGCTCCAGTCTTCCTAACTTTAAAATACAACTGCAGCCAAAAGCCTCACTCTTTGATATTGTTCAATATTGAGGCCTTTGAAGGTGTCCTGCGCCGAGTTTGTCTGAATTTTTGCCTCTGTGGCAAGATTTGAACAGGTAGCCCACGCTAATGCTGCAGAGAAAGAATAACAACAACTTGCAAACCTTTAAAATATTGCAAAGCACTTCACAGGAACATTATCAAGCATTTCATTCTGAGCCATAGCGGAAGACCTGGAATCAATGACCAAGGATTTGCTCAGTGAGATGCCTTAAAGAAGTAGGGAGAGCTGGAGGGAATTCTGGGGATGGGATGAATCTTTACCCTGTACCCCAGTCAAAGGGATTTGTAAGTAAGAATAAAGGATTGAGCGTTATTCAGCCGCCTCACTGCATTCAGCCTTTGCCACCATCTCCAGCTCATCAAACTCTCTGCTCTTCCAAATCTCCTCTATAGTGCATTTCACCTAGTGACAATTCTGCCATCATTAGCACTGTGGTCAGCCGCTACATACCCACAGTCTACGATTCTCTTCTTTAGTGAATTCCTACATTCAAAGGTCTACCTCTCCAACACCACCATTGGCCACCTCCTCTAACCCAGCTTCCTTCAACCAAACCTTTCTTTCCTCAGTCAGTGCAGTTGTTGATGTTACTTCATTATTTCCTGAGTTCTGTTGCTGCCCAGATTGTGCCAAATTGATCACAACTCTCATTAGATTGAGGGTTAACTCTGCCAAGGGTCAAAGATGGGCAAGAATGCCAGTGTGGCATCAATTTAACAGTATTTCACAGGTCTTGAATAAACACTTGACACATTTATAGCATTGGTTCAAGTTATTAAGTATTAATTGAATACATTTAACCAATCAATAGAATATTTGATTTAACAAATAATGGATGCCAGAATCTTAAATTAAAGTATACTTGATGCCATGAATTATAGTTAACTCATTTGAGACATTCATGAATTCGATCAGGTATAGAGTCCTACATATAATCCGCTGTAGGCTGATCAGATTTTTGCTTCATTTTTCACATTAAACGTTTGCTGCTCCTTCTGAATTCACTGGGTATGATCACCATGTTGCATCGTTCTTTTCAGAAAGGACCCGATAATCTTATTCCCATTTATATTGCTCCCATTTTTAATAAGATGTGTAAAAAGACAAAAAGCAAGACTTTCTGGACCACTAGACATCCCAAAGCGCATTACAGCTAATACAGTATGTATGAAATGTAGTCAGAAATCACACGACACTAGGCTATAGTCTATTAGATTTATTTGAAATCATAAGCTTTCTGAGCACTGCTCCATCTCCAGGTGAAGTGGGACTTTACCTGACAAAGGAGCAGCTCTTCAAAAGCTTGTGATTTCAAATAAACCTGTTGAACTATAACCTGATGTCATGTGACTTGACTTCATCCACCCCTGTCCAACACTGGCACCTCTGTGTTATATGAAATGTAGTCCCCGGTACAGTATAGAAAATATATCAGCCAATTTGCACTCACAGCGGGTTTGTAAAAACAGCAGTGATAATGACCAGATAATTAGTTTTGGTGATGTTGGTTGGGGGAATAATATTGGCCTGGACACGAGCGATTGCTCCACTGCTCTTCTTCAAATTATGACATCGGATGTTTTACTTCTTTCTGAAGCCAAGACCTCAAATTAATATCCCATCCAAAATGACACCTCTAAAAAAATGCAGCAGTCCTGAACTGAATTTTCAGCAGAAATTTTCCTGCTCAGTTCTCTGAATTGGCACTTGAATACATTGCTTTTTGACTCTGAAGTTGAATTGCCACCCTCAAAGTGATAGCGATTTCAGCAATGGCTCACTAATGTCCTTTAGGGAAGGAAACCGCCATCCTTACCTAGTCTGGCCCTATATGTGACTCCAGACCCAAAGCAATGTGATTGACTCTTAACTGCCCTCTGGGCAGTTAAGGATGAGCAATAAATGCTGGGCTAGCTGGTGATGCCCTCATCACATGAATGAATAAAGAAAAGTTGCAGGCAAGCTAGTTTAACATCTTTAGAGTCATAGAACCATAGAGTTGTACAGCACGGAAACTTGTCGGTCCTGACCAAATAATCTGTGATAACTCTCAACTCCATTTTACTAGCTTTCCTCCATAACCCTTGCTTTCCTTACTGATTAAAAGGTTGTCAACCTTGAATACACTTAATGTCCCAACCTCAACAGCCCTCTGAGGTAAAGGATTCTCCAGAGTTTGACTACCCCCTGAAAGAAGAAATTCCTCCTCATCCCAGCCTTAAGTGGATGAAGAGATAACAAGGTGTAGAGCTGGATGAACACAACAGGCCAAGCAGCATCAGAGGAGCAGGACAGCTGACGTTTCAGGCCTAGACTCTTCTTCAGAAGTGAAGAATTAAGTGGATGAATCCTTTTTCTGAGATTACACCCTCTGGTCTCAGACTGTCGCAAGAAGGGAAACAAGCTTTCTGCACCTACCCTGTCAATTCCCCGAAGAATGATGTATGTTTCAATGAGGTCACCATTTATTCTTCTAAACTCCAAGGCTATTCTGCGAAATGAATAGTAATCAAGAACAAGTTACATTAAAACTTAGATATTGTTTCTGAAACTATAAGCTGATCAAGGATAACAGGTATGTCCCCTTTGACATCCCAGGATGGTCTGCCTTTTCAAATCCAACTCCTTATAATGTCATCAGATTGGGTTGAGCTTAACACAGACTTCAGTATTAACCCTTGCTGAACCATCGCCGCATGCAACAGTTGTGAAATCTACATGATGACAAAAACATAAGACAAAGATTTAGATAGACAGCATAAAATATCTCAAATGTCGCTGAAAATGGAGACAAGTTGCTGATGCTTTTCATCTTGCAGTCATCTGGACAAATGGAAGAATTCCAAACTTTAAATGATCACAACAATTTATACCACAGGTGAAAGGGATGATGATTTGGTGACAAGTTGACTCTAATTGGCCGAGGTGCTGTCATGGCAAATGCAGTGGGGAGATACAGCTCCCAAGCTCTTGGCTAATTCAAAAGTGGGACTAAGCTAGAATGTATTACTGTATTTGCAGGGAACGGGTCCTCTGACAGTGCCTGTTCCCTCAGCACTGACCCTCCAACAGTGTGGTGCTCCCTCAACATTGACCCTTCGACAGCGTGGTGCTCCCTCAGCACAGATCCTCCGAAAGCGCGGCATCCCTCAGCAACTGACCCTCCGACAGTACGGCGCTCCCTCAGCACTGACCATCCGACAGTGCAGCACTCCCTCAGAACTGACCCTCTGACAGTGTGGTGCTCCCTTGGCAATGAACTTTCAACAGTGCGGTGCACCCTCAAAACTGACCCTCCGACAGTACAGCAGTTCCTCAACACTGATACTCAGACAGTGCGGCACTCTCTCAGCACTGACCCTCTGATAGTGCGGTGATCCCTCAGTACTGCTCCTCCAACAGTGCGGCACTGTCTCAGCTCTGATCCCCCAACAGTGCAGCACTTCCTCAGCACTGACCCTCTAACAGTGTGGCACTGCCTCAGCACTGACCATCCAACAGTGCGGTGCTCCCCCAGTACAGTGAATGCCTGTTGCTTCAAGCATGTATGAAGGAGTCACAATTTGAGCTTCTCTGATTACCTTCTATTAAGTGATAAAAGGAAATTAGAAGATTAGAAGAAATGTACACGTGGAGGATGAGCAACCTTTAATAAGTTTAATTTCAACATAATGAAACTAAACACAAATACACCTGTTTGAGTAGAGATCTGACAGATGGCTTTTAATATGAAAATAAATGAACGGTAACCCACACAGGAACAAATAACAACCAACAGGCCCATATCTTGAAAGGATCCCAATTTATTTAAGTTCATGGAATTGAACTACAAGGGGAGATCAGATGTTGTATTATTTAGCCATCAAGATGAATTGAGTTTCAGTTTGATTTTAAACTCGGTCATTTATAGTCAGTGGGGACAGCAATTGGTGTAGAACATCTGACCTCAGTATCCTTAAGACAAGAAAGATTAAAATCGGGCAGAGCTTCCTTGCCCAGTTATTAACTAATGATCCTGGCTGGAAAGAGCTCAAGTCTGTATTTTAGGTACCACCGGACCAAGAAAACCTGTTTTGATTGATACTGATGGCAGCTTTAGATATATTAATGTGTGTAACATATACAAATGAGACAGGTGTCTTAAGATTTATTTGAAACACTAACTACCTACAAGGCAATGATATCACAGATGTACACACGTGGACTGTGTACTGTGCTTGCAGATGTTACAGTACATTACACGTGCTTAACTGATTAATTATACTGATCCATCACATAGTAAGAATGACCACAGGTGAGGTGAGGACCTTAATGCTGAAACATCACATGTTGTGTTGTCATGTAGCTTGTTCTAAAGGACTGGTCTGTGATCCATACCATAATTCAACATGCCTCCTTTTCATTTAAAGAATGGAAACCCTTTCCTGGTAATGAGCATGAGGATGCATACAAATATACTGTCTCTGTGCATTTAAATAACACAATGATGGATGGATAACATGACCAGATCAAGCTCCTATACCATTAAGTGATGGCCCATTATTGCTAGACTATTAATTCAGAGACCCAGGTAACGTTCTCGGCACCTGGGTTCAAATCCTGCCATGGCACATGGTGGAATTTTGAATTCAATAAGTATCTGGAATCGAGAGTCTAATGATGACCGTGAATCCATGACTGATTGTCAAGAAAAAAAAACTGTTTCACTAATGTCCGTCAGGGAAGGAAATCTGCCATCCTTACCTGGCCTGGCCTACATGGGACACCAGGCCTACAGCAATTGACTCTTAACTGCCCCCTGGGCAATTAGAGATGGGCAATAAATGCTGGCCAGCGATGCCCACATCGAATGATTAAAAAATAGTCTTGAGTTGATGTAGCTTCATCTCTACAGTGTGCTGTGTCATTGTGTACAGATGTGTATCATTCATCATAGATTTGTGGTTATTGGCTGCCATGATAGTCATGCGATAGGTGGTAAATGATGTCCAGTTTGGAAATGCCATCAAATTCTGTGCAGTACCTGATCATTACTCATTACAATGTCATATGACCTTGACTGGATACAATGATGTAATGTCTTTCCACAAATCCAAATGTTTGTGTGGCTATCTCAGACTTGTGTGATAACAAGGCGTGGGGCTGGATGAACACAGCAGGCCAAGCAGCATCATAGGAGCAGGAAAACTTGACGTTTCGAGCCTAGGCCCTTCATCAGAAATGGGGGAGGGGAAGAGTGTTCTGAAATAAATAGGGAGAGAGGGGGAGGCGGATAGAAGATGGAGAGAGGAGAGGATAGGTGGAGAGGAGGCAGACAAGTCAAAGAGGTGGGGATGGAGCCAGTAAAGGTGAGTGTAGGTGGGGGTGGTAGGGAGGAGATAGGTCAATCCAGGGAGGACGGACAGGTCAAGGGGGCGGGATGATGTTAGTAGATAGGAGATGGGGGTGGGGCTTGAGGTGGGAGGAGGGGATAGGTGAGAGGAAAAACAGGTTAGGGAGGTGGAGATGAGCTGGGCTGGTTTTGGGATGAGGTTGGGGGAGGGGAGATTTTGAAGCTTGTGAAATCCATATTGATACCATTGGGCTGCAGGGTTCCCAGGCTGAATATGATTTGCTGTTCCTGCAGCCTTTGGGTGGCATCACTGTGGCATTGCAGGAGGCCCAGGATGGACATGTCGTCTGAGGAATGTCTCATCCTGGGAGCAGATGCGGCGGAGGCGAAGGAATTGGGAATAGGGGATGGCATTTTTGCAGGAAGGTGGGTGGGAGGAGGTGTATTCCAGGTAGCTGTGGGAGTCAGTGGACTTGAAATGGACATCGGTTTCTAGGTGGTTACCCGAGATGGAGACAGAGAGGTCCAGGAAGGAGAGAGAAGTGTTGGAGATGGTCCAGGTGAACTTCAGGTTGGGGTGGAAGGTGTTAGTGAAGTGGATGAACTGTTCGAGCTCCTCGTGGGAGCACGAGGCGGCGCCGATGCAGTCATCAATGTAACGGAGGAAGAGGTGGGGTTTAGGGCCAGTGTAGGTACGGAAGAGGGATTGTTCCACGTAACCTACAAAGAGGCAGGCATAGCTTGGGCCCATGCGGGTACCCATGGCCACCCCCTTTGGTGTGGTTTGTTCGGGGTTAACAGTCTGCTTGCTCATTGATCATGCTGTACTACCGGTTTCCCCCTTCTTTCCAGTAATGGCTCATGAGGACGTGGTTGGGTGGCAAGTGTTTGGGAGGGAAGAACTGTCTGGATCTGTCACCCAAACATGGGATCCACCAGTGAGGTAAACCATTACCTGGAGAAGATTTAACATTGAAAATCTTGGCAAGTCTCTTTACCATTAATCAGTTTGCAGCATGGACCATAGTGGGGAGAGTGGGTAATCTTCCCCATTTCATGCTCATCTCTTTGAAGGGTGAAGTAGTGTACATTTGTATCATTGTCGGATATAGTTTATTATGGAACACCAAACATATTGAATGCGGCAGTCAATGTGTCAACAACCATTACACTAGTGGTATCTTTGATTTATCATACAAAATGTATTTTGGTGAAATTTTCACCAGAACTTATTCCTGTCCCTGGACAGTTACATATCAACCAAAAATATCAATCTTGCACTGCATCTCAAAAGAAATAGATATCTTCCATTCTGGAGGTTGAGGGAATTAAGAAGTTTTACATGCTTTGATTAATTTATCAAAGTCATTATTAATGCTGGACCAGTATTGGGATTCACACACCAATCTCGTATATTTTGTTTCTGTGCCATGTTTCCTTTATGTGTATGGTTTAGCTTGTCTTGATGTATTTATTATTATCATTCTCGTTTGAATCTATTGATGCTGATACTGACTGAGATAAGATTCCTTTTCCCAGATTGATCAACCTTTACTTTTAATGGACACAAGACACACTCCTAACAGGTTATATTATTACAATCAGTTCGCATTGGAAAGAAAAATGCTGTAGACTTTGGACTGTAGCAACATGAGAAATAGAATTAAAATTAGCTTTTTGTGACATGTACTCACATGAGTACAGTGAAAAGTTTACAAATAGTCACTTATGGCGCCATCTTAATAACCAAGCTACCTAGTTACAGATTCTTAAGTACAAATTCTTAGAGAAAAATAATTGGAAAAATAAAGAAATGGAAAATCCAGCAATAATTAAAAATCATAGTAAAATAAGAGTTTGGAATAACAGTTCTTCCAACCCAGACCAATAGGAGCTAGAGGCAGCTCTATGACGCTTGAACCTGCTCCATCATTTAATGGCTGTTCTGATCCTGAACTCAGTTCTATCTGTTCTTATCTGTTTCCAATAAGTCTTGACTTCCTAAAGTTCAACAGATGGCCAAATCCAACCTTGAATATATTCGATGATTCTGTCTTCACAGATCCCTCAGGTAGAGAATTCCAAAGAGTAACAACTTTGTGAAACTTAATTCCTCCTCAGCTCTGACTTAAATGAGGAGCCTGTGTTGTGAAGTTATGACCCTGGTTCCTGATTTTCCCTATGAAATAGAGCATCCTTTCAGCACTTAGGATGCCAAACCACCTCCAAATCTTAGCGGAGAGACATAAAGAATTAATGCTTTGAATTCAGTATGACTCTTCGGAACTTAGAAGAAGAGTCATGCTGGTCTTGAAATATCAACTCTGTTTCTCCACAGATACCAGACCTGATGGGTTTCTCCAGCACTTTCTGTGCTTTTATCAGATTTCCAGTATCTGCAGTGTTCTGCTTTTATAATTATAGGCTTCAATAAGATTACTCTCATTCTTCTAAAATTGAATTAATACAGGGACAGCAACAGAAGTTGCTGGAGAAGCTCAGCAGGTCTGGCAGCACCTGTGAAGAAAACATTGGAGTAAACGTTTCGAGTCCGGTGACCCTTCCTCAGAACTGTTCTGAGGAGGAGTCACCGGAACGAAACATTTGCTCTGACTTTTCTTCACAGGTGCTGCCAGACCTGCTGAGCCTTTCCAGCAACTTCTATTTTTGTTTCTGATTTGCAGCATTCACAATTCTTTCTGTTGCTATTTATTTATCTATTTATTTGTTTATTTATTTATTTGTAAAGGGGTTCCTTCATCTCAAGAATTAACTAGGTGGACTCCTCTGAACTGTATCATGGGAAATAGGAGCAGGAGTAGGCTATTCAGCCCATTCAACTGTCTGCTAACTTTCATAACACGATGGCTGATCTTCTACTTCAGTGCAATTTTCCCACACCAGCTCAATAACCCTTGATATCTCAATATCTCCTTAAATAAGGAGAACAAAATCTGAAACAAAATCAAAAATTGATGGGGAAAAACACTCCACAGAATTGGCAGCATCTGTGGAGAGAGAGAGAAAGAGAATTTGTGCTTTAGGTTTGTAATTTGTACTTCAGAACCTAAATCAGTTCACGTATCTATGCTGCCTTGTATTTGATTTCAAAGATTAATCTTTTAAGTTAATAAACTGAGTTAATGAACATTTCTGTTATCCAATCTGGTAATTTCTGTAAAAGCCAGACCATGGAAGAGACATAACGCTTAATTTCGATGGAATTATAAGTTGCTCTTCTTGCTGACATTAAGCTGATGAATTCAGCATGCAATCCTCTGCCCAAAGTTAGCACTGTTGCTTCTGGTGATTTTCATAATTCTTTAATAAACTGCGGCTGTCTCTGGAGAAATTTACATAATCCTGAGAGTTTGCGGACCTAATTAACTTCCAGCCAGCTGCCTCCAACGTAAGCCTTTATTTACGACATTGCTTATTGACTGACAGAGCAGGTGGATACATGTTCAACATCTGTCAGGACTACTGCCAAAGGATTGAGTGGAAAGTGGACTTGAATCCATACATTGTCTTAGAGGGATGATTAAAATACACAGGAACCAGTGTGAAAAATTGATCGTAGGCAGAAGAGACGCGCCAGCACTGCTGAGATGTTTGCTTGAAAGTGCAGTAGCAAACAGAATGGAAAGGTGGCACAGTGTGTCAGTGGGTAGCACTGCTGGCTCACAGTTTGAAGGGCTCGGGTTTGATTCCAACCTCAGGTAACTGTCTGTGTGGAATCCTCCTGTGTCTGTGTGGGCTTCTGCTGGTGCTCCAGTTCCCTCTCACAGTCCAAAGGTGTGCAGGTTAGATGGATTAGCCATGCTAAATTGCCCCACAATGTGCTGGCTAGGTGGATTAGCTATGGTAAATGTGAGGTTATTGGGATGATTTGGGTGGGAGGGTCAGTGCAAACCTAATGGGCTGAATGGTTCCTTACTGCACTTTAGGGATTCTATTATATGTATTTCTATGCCTTAGACCAACAGGAACATTTTACAGTGCAGACTATACCTGTTACAACCATGTTAAAATCTAAATCTTCCATCCTTTTTGTGGTATATAGATCATTACAGATTCTTGAAGGGAAGGAGAGATCAGTTGGTGATTGGGTAATTTGCTATTCTAATGACTTCTTCTTAAGCAGCCTCTTGGAATCGATGATGTTTCCACTCTGAATTAATGGGTTTTTGAATTAGCTCAGAGTGTGATCTACTATCCATGGATGGGTGGGTTGTGGTCTGTTTGGCCCTCTTGAACTGTTGTAGGTGCCCAGATGAGATTTTTGCTTCCAGCAGGATGTTTGTACCTGTTGTGGTAATGCTTATGTTAGTTCCTGTAAAATAACAACTAGATATGAGCCACATAGTACTGAAAGGTTCAGTGGGTGTTCATTATAGCTCCTGCCATTTCTGTATGTATTGCAATCACTGAGACTTCTGTGCCTTGGTTAGTTGGTGATTCACTTCCAAACTGCAGCATGATTCCCCTCAGTACGACATGCTGCAAGTGGTCCTAGTAAGGTAGAGACTGAGAGCTTTATACCATCAATCACATGCTATGATATGGCGATGGTATAATGAGAATCATGGAATCCCTACAGCGTGGAAGCAGGCCATTCAGCCCATTGAGTCCACATCAACTGTCCGAAGAGAATCCCATCTGGACCCATAACCCCCCACCCCCACCCTATAATCCTGCATCTCCCATGGTTAATCCACCTGGCCTACACATTCCTGGACACTATGTGGCAACTTAGCAGTCAGTTCACCTTATCTGTACATCTTTGAGCTGTGGGAGGAAACCAGAGCACCTGGAGGAAACCCACACAGACACGAGGAGAATGTGCAAACTCCACAAGGACTGTTGGCTGAGGTCGGTATCGAACCCGGGCCCCTGGCACTGTGAGGGAGCAGTGCTAACCGCTGAGCCAGCGTGCTAACATTAGCATATCTTTTAATGGCAGATTGCATACTAGTCATGTCACATAATGCTACAGGTTGCTGGGAGGTTTATATGCTTTTTCCAATGCCTCAAATTGGCCTTTACTTATTGCTGACTCCCAAGGTGTTTGGTTCCTTCCTGCATGACCCTTCTCCATTTTGGTCAGCTACAGCCAGGGTTACTCATGGGTTAACAGGAATGTTTGACCAGGAGACAATAAGGACTACATATGCTGGAAGCAAGAGTCTATACGTGTGAGGCTGGAAAAGCACAGCAGGTCAGACAGCATCAGAGGAGCAAGAAAGTCAACATTTCGGGCCAAAATCCTTCAACAACACTATGACAGCATCCTTGAAAAGTTTCTGTTCTCTTCCTGGGAGTCTCCTGCCATGACTGAGTTCTCAGTAGAGCAGTTGCAAGGCTGGTGCCTTGCCCAGTTGAATTGGTTTTGTTAGACTATGACTGTTAACGTGCAGAGGAGGTTATGCCTAGTGGTATTATTACTAGCCTATTAATCCAGAAACTCAGCTCATGTTCTAAGGACCTGGGTTTGAATCCCACCATGAGGGATGATGGAATTTGTACTTAATTTTTAAAGAATCTGGAATTAAGAATCTACTGATGACCATGAAACCTTTGTCAATTTTTGGAAAATCCCATCTGGCTCACTAATGTCCTTTAGGAAGGGAAATCCTCCATCCTTATCTGGTCTGGCCTACATTTGACTGCAGAACCATAGCAATGTAGTTGACTCTAAAATGCCCTCTGAAATGATACAACCACCTTCTCACGGCCAACTAAGGATGGGCAATAAATGCTGCCAAGCCTGTGATGCCTATGTCCTGCAGGCAAATAAAAAAATGCTACTTTTTAAAATCTCTTTTCTCAGAATTACAGCACATCCTGGAAGTCTCTTCCTAATGGCAGTGTCGGAGTAGCTGCTTTAGAAGGATTCCAACAGCTCATGAAGAGGGCTCTCATTCTTAACTTTTCAGTTAGGGATGAAGAGCAAAAAGTGCTTTGCCCAGGATGCCCACACCTCACGAAAGAATAAAAATTTTAAAAAGTGTTTAGAATTATTTAGGTTGCAGCTTCTTAATTCCCTCGTAAATCTTACTCTTGTATCCTTGATCATCATGTATAGGAATTGATTTTGTAGTCTAAGAATTTTATGTATGAAAATAAATCCATCTACTTCCCCATTAATACATCACCATCCTCTCAAATAGCCAAATCAAGAGCAGCATTTTCAGTAGTCTGGGCTTACTAAAATGTGAGAGGAACGTAATTTACAAAAGCTACAGAAGCAAGAATATGTAACGAAGACATTCTGACTTCTCCGGAGATAATAATAATGATGTATCAGAGATAAAAGGTACTGCAGATGCTGGAGAATCCGAGATAACAAGCATGGGGCTGGATGAACACAGCAGGTCAAGCAGCCTCATAGGAGCAGGAAAACTTGACGTTTCGGTACCCCCCTACCTACACTCACCTTTACTGGCTCCATCCCCGCCTCTTCGACTTGTCTGCCTCCTCTCCACCTATCCTCTCCTCTATCCATCCTCTATCCGCCTCCCCCTCTCTCCCTATTTATTTCAGAACCCTCTTCCCCTCCCCCATTTCTGATGAAGGGTCTAGGCCCGAAACGTCAAGTTTTCCTGCTCCTATGATGCTGCTTGGCCTGCTGTGTTCATCCAGCCCCATGCTTTAATAATAATGATGATGTTTTGTATCCTGTGGGACGATAAAACCAACCAGTGTTCTGATGGTAAGAAAGGTGTAGCCTCCACCATCACTATCCATTGCCCCAAATTACAACATAAATGTAAAGTATGTTGCCATAGCAACTCAGAGCCCCTAGTGAATTGTAGCTCAAATAGCATTACATATGCACCAGCTTTGGGTCCTCCTGACATCTGTAGCAACCTGCTCACCAGTTTATTGATTACTAAGCTTTGTGGCAAACTATTTTCCTTATACATCCATCTGAATCTTTAAGAAAGCAAAATGAGCTATGGAGCTAACCCTAACTCCAGTGAAGACTACTGTATATGCCTCCCAGTCTGAAAAACAAATAAGCAGCAGCATTTCCTGCTTTCTGTCTTTTAATCTATTTCACATCCATATTTTGTCTCTTTCTTTAAGCCCATCAGTTTCAGTTTTGCAAACAAGTGGGGGAGGTGATAGCCCATTGGTGTTGTTGCTAGACTTTTAATCTAGAAACCCAGACAATGTTCTAGGGAGCTGAGATTGAATCTTGCCATGACACACAGTGAATTTGAATTTTAAAAAAAACTGGACCTAAGAGTTTAATGTGACCAGGAGTCAATTATCAGAAAAATTCATCTGGTTCACTAATGTCCTTCAGCGAAGGAAACTGCCATCCTTACCTGGTCTGGCCTACATGTGACTCCAGACCCACAGCAATGTGGTTGACTCTTAACTACCCTCTGTGCAATTATGGATGGGCAATAAATGCTGCCCAGCGAGAAATACCCCTGTCCTTTGAATGAATAAAGCAAAATCAATTATCTACAGTTTATCACTTTGAAATGATAGAAATGGATTGAGGGCTGATGTTAGGAAATCTTTTTAACAGAAGTAAGTGCTTTTAGAGAGAGTAGTGGAGATGTAAATCTGGCAATTGTTTAAGGGGTAATTAAATACTGTAATAGGCCATTGCGGGGACTGTATAGACATGAATAAAGATGGGCTGAATGGCTTAACTTTTCTGTAGACCTTTGCAAAGTCTTGAGGCAGGAAAGAATACTTTTCCCTGAAAAATTGTGCAAATCTGAAATTGCAAACTAGTGCTAAATTGAGGACTGGATATCTTCCTTTCCAAGAGATGCCATGGTTATAATCTTTTTGCAATGTTATTCCCTCCCACATCTTGGAGATAATTGAATTCTCCATCAAAGACTGTAGGCTGCTCAACTACTGTAATGATAGGGGAGCAAACTGTTAGGTTGAAAGGTATAATCCAGAATATATAGTTATTTTGAAGCCTTGCTTGATCAATCCATTGAGAGCGAGGGAGCAATCTTGCCAAAATTTCACTTCAACTAACTGTTAGAATAGAATAGAATCCCTCAGTGTGCAAACAGGCCATTCAGCCTGTCAGGTCTACACTGACCACCGAAGACCATCCCACCTAGCCTACACATCCCTAGACACGATGGACAATTTAGCATGGCCAATCCAGCTAGCCTGCACATCTTTGGTCTGTGGGAGAAAACCGGATCACCTGCAGGGAACCCACACATACACGGGGAGAAAGTGTAAACTCTACACAGGCAATTGCCTAAGACTGGAGTGCAGCAGTGTCAACCACTGGGCCAATACTCAACCCTTATGGCAACTATGGCAACTTTACCTTTCTTTTCTGTCCCTACCATCCACCAAAACTGATTATCTGATTGGTATGTCATTGCTGTGTGTAATTGCTTACTGCATTTCCTTGATTACAACAGGGATACATATTCAAGGCAAATATATCTCCTGTAAAATTTGTTGGGTTGTAAAAGGCAACATAGAAATGTGACTTTTTTCTTCTTTATTGGCTGCTCCTATCTATCTCACTCATCAGCTCACAGTTCCTTGCCGTCTTGTCCCTTGTTTACTGATAGTGAGCTTCGAATCGGACCTGAAAGTGTTAAAGACTAGCTGCTGCCAGAGAAACTAATAAATCTAGTTGGCCTCAGCTCAGTACTGAAGTGAAGGAAATGACTGAATCAGATATCTCTGCCTGCTGATTGTAGCCTGTACTGAAAATTGGCAGGCGTGAGAGACTGAGCAAAAATCTGCAGGGAACACCTAGCATAGCTCAGAGTGAAAT
The DNA here is from genome assembly GCA_024137785.1 of Ginglymostoma cirratum. NCBI lineage: Eukaryota > Metazoa > Chordata > Chondrichthyes > Orectolobiformes > Ginglymostomatidae > Ginglymostoma > Ginglymostoma cirratum. The sequence continues at coordinate 11,368,219 of JAHRHZ010000081.1, forward strand.
GAAATGGGCACACTTTCATCTTCTGCAAGGCCCTGATAAATCACTGTTAGTTTGTGCACATCTAGTGTTAGATTGCATTAGCAGTGACCAATGTAATGCCATATCCTGGGTACCAATATGTGCATTTTTCCAGAGGTGTGTTTTCATCCCTTCTTTTGATTGATTATTGCAAAATTGTGGTGCTATCTGCTGTAAGTCTCTAAACTTTGAATCATGGTTCTCCAAATTTTTGAGTTGGTAGAACCAGCGAGTGCATAGACGTAGGAGATTTCAGGCTTTACCCTTGGTCTGTAGATGATTTCTGGTAAAATGATGTTACACTTGCTACAATGAATTTCAAGATTCTTGAGCTATTGGCAAGTTTTATGTTCCTGATTTCTTGACCCCAGATGAGCCGTGGAACATCAAACATGGCATGTCACCTCACAAGTTACACACAACCTCAACTCATCTTGATAAATTATGATCTTATTAAATGGTGGGACAGTTTTGAAGGAGCAAATGGTCTACTCCTGCTCCTTGGTCATGTGTTCTTAAGTGTGTTCCCAACAGGGATGTAAGCATTAAAGCAAGACATCTTTACTCCTGCACTAAAATCCTCTTGTGATGAAAGTCAACATTCCACTTAGAGTCATAGAAATATATAGCATGGAAACAGACCCTTTGGCTCAACTTGTCCATGCCAGAAACTGATCTAGTCCCATTTGCCAGCATTTGGCCCATATCCCTCTAATCGCATCCTATTCATATACCCATCCAAATACCATTTAAATGTTGCAATTGTACCAGCCTCCACCACTTCCTCTGATGGCTTATTCCATACATGCACCACCTTCTGTGTGAAACAGTTGCTCCTTTTAAATCTTTCCCCTCTCACTTTAAACCTATGCCCTCTAGTTTTGGACTCCCCTACTCTGGGGAAAAGACTTTGGCTATTTACGCTATCCATGGCCCTCATGATTTTATAAACCTCTATAAGGTCCTTCCTCAGCCACCAGCACTCCAGGGAAAATAACCCCTTCATATTCAATCTCTCCCTGTAGCTCAACTCCTCCAACCCCAGCAATATCCTTGTAAATCTTTTCTGAACTCTTCCAAGTTTCACAAAATCATTGCTATAGCGGGGATATTTGAAAGAATTGAAAGCAGTGTTCCAAAAGTAGCCTCACCAATTTGCCTTTCTAATTTGTTGCTGCAAATGCATGTTAGCTTTCAGTGACTTATGAACAAAGACAACTAGGTCTCTTTGGACTTCTGAGTCTCTCACCAGTTAAGAAATACCCTGAATTTCTGTTCTTCCTCCAAAGTGAATAACCTCATGCTTATTGGCATATTCCATCTGCCACGTTCCTACTCATTCACTCAGCCTCTCCAAATCCCCTTTGAGATACTTATCACCTCACGACCAATGCTCCAAACTGCATGGCGCACACACACACATGCGCATGCACTCACACACGCGCGCACACACACACACGCGCACGCGCGCACACACGCATGCACACACACGTATGCCTGTCTGCAGGTCCATGTGCAGTGATCAGTGTGCTGATGCTGTTCACAACATTGACCTCTAGTTCTGGAAGTCGCTGCAATGTATGGACCTCAGAGGTCCACATGGAAGAGAAAAAAAATTAGCGGGAGTGCTGCTGTAGACTCCCAAAGTTCATCAAACATCTACAAGCCATAATACCTTCCTGAATACCTGCCTGAAAAAATACAACCCCAACAAGATTCATTAAGCTTGACACCATCCAGGAGAAAGCAGCTAACTTGATTTGCATCCCATCCACCACCTTAAACCTTAATCAGAACATAGGATTTAGGAGCAGGAATAAGCTATTTGGTCCCTTGAGCTTGGTCTGATCTTCACTAAGATCATGTCTAATCTGATTGTGGTTTCAACTCTACTTTCTTGTCTGCCCTTGCATAATATATGACTTCCTTGTCAATCAAAAATCTATTTAACTCAGCCTTAAATAAATTCAATGCCACAGCATCAATTGCTTTCAAGTGAAGATAATTCCATGTACTAATGACTCTCTAAGAGAGAAAAAAAATCTTTTGATATCTTTCTTACAAGAAAGTCTTCATGTGTTTAATAAAACAACAGAAAGTGCAGTCTGGCAATATTTGTGGAGACTGAAACAGAATTAACCCTTTGACTCCATTAGGACGCTCCTTCAGAATCTCATATTTTAAAACTGGGTCGTCTCGTTCTGGTTTCCCTCACAAGAGGAAACATCTTCCTCGTATCCACCTCAATTTACCTCAAAATCTTACACGTTACCATAAGATCACCTCTCATTCTGATATTCAAGCCTCCAATTGATGTAATTCCAATCTGTTCAACCTTCCGTCACAAACTAAGCCCTTCATTCCAGGAATGAGTAAAGTGAACTTTCTTTAAGGGAAATTATATCTTTTATCAAATAAGACGTGCAAAACTAACATAAAACTACAGATGTGGTCTCACCAATGCCAATTACAGCTGCAGTAAAACTTCACTATTTTTATATTCTGTTCCCTTTGCAATAAATGCCAGTGTTCTATTTGCCTTCTAATCACCTGCTGCATCTGTATACTTTTTTTTTGTAATTCATACATCAGGACACCCAGATCCCTTTGCACCAATGTGTTCTGCAATCTCTCTCCATTTAGATAGAGCACTGTTTCTACTCATTTTGCCGTTCACCTGCTCCTCCACCAAAGCAGTAGCAGCAGTAGAGTGTACCATCTACAAGATGCATTGCAGTACCTCTTGAACGTGGCTCCAAAGCACCTTCCAAACCTGCAACCACCACATCTAAAACGACAAGGACAGCAGCTACGTGGAAGAGACACCCCTTGAAAATTGTCTCCCAAGACATACACCATCCTGACCTGCAACTCTATCACTGTTCTTTCACCCTCACCCTGGGTCAAACTTGTGGACCTCCCTCCCTACACCAGATGGTACAGCTGCAGCCATTTATGAAGCTGGCTCATCACCATCGCCTCAAGTGCAAATACGAATGGGTGACAATTACTGGCCAAACTAACAAACCCTTGAAAGAAACAGAATACTGTGCTCATCCAGCCCCACACCTTGTTATCTCGGATTCTCCAGCATCTGCAGTACCTTTTATCTCTGATACAATTTTAACCCCAGTGCGAAGCCTCTTCTAAGGATGCCAACCCTGAAGAAGTTACCCTCCTCCCTCCGGACAAACTTCAGGGAATCTCTCTCCCATTGCAACTCTCTCATAATCTCTTCAGCCTTGAAACTGCTTGTCCACGACTTGTCTGCCTCCTCTCCACCTATCCTCTCCTCTTTCCATCTTCTATCCACCTCCCCCTCTCCCCCCATTTATTTCAGAACCCTCTTCCCCTCCCCCATTTCTGATGAAGGGTCTAGGCCTGAAACGTCAAGCTTTCCTGCTCCTATGATGCTGCTTGGCCTGCTGTGTTCATCCAGCCCCACACCTTGTTATCTCGAATACTGGAGCTTCTTTAGTTTCTTACATTAATCACTGAACGTAGAAGTCAAGTCATTTTAATTAAAAATTTCAGCTGTACAATTATTCTCACCCCCTCACTCTTTTGTTTGCTGATTTTTAAATGATATATTTTCAGAAACTTAGTCTTGCAGATATATTTTATGAAGCTTTGGGGAGGAGAGGACTAAGCTTCCTTGTCACATTTTTACTTCAATGAAATCAGCGCCAGTTTCAGTGTTAAGAGCAGGAACATGCATTGATGCAAAGCCTTCCCACCCTCAGGGCAGCCCCAGAAGGTGCAGAATGCAGTCGCTGTAAGTTTGAAAGCTGACATGGCACAGCAGGAGTCCATAAATAACAAATAAATTGAGTGAATGGTTTATTTTGGTGGATAAACAAACTTTGGCTAATAACAGAGATAGTAAGAACTGCAGATGCTGGTGTCTGCGATAACACAGTGTGGAACTGGAGGAACACAGCAGGCCAGGCTGCACCAGAGGAACAGGAAAGCTGATGTTTCGGGTCGGGACCCTTCTTCAGAAATAATAACACCTGGCTAATAACATATCAGAGATTTTCTGATGAAGGGTCTAGGCCCGAAATGTCAAGTTTTCCTGCTCCTATGATGCTGCTTGACCTTCTGTGTTCATCCAGCCCCACGCTTGTTACCTGGCTAATAACACCTGGGACCAAGTTTCTGCCTGAGGCAATCTGTACATCCATTTAATCAAGCAACCAGAGTGTCTTCATTTCTGAAGAAAAGTCTGACCCGAAACGTCAACCTTCCTGCTCCTCTGATGCTGCTTGGCCTGCTGTGTTCATCCAGCTCCACACTGTGTTATCCCAGACTCCAGCATTGACAGTTCTTACTATCTCTCGGAGTGTCTATTTAGTGCTAATTCACCTTTGACCTGATGTGTATTGGCCCAGATGGCAGGCTGTCATTTGCCCACCCAAGAAACGTGCAGCTAACTGCCTCCCATGAGGTGTAAATGGAAATTAAACACTCAAAGAGAAAGGCCTCCTCATGTAGATTTGAATTTAGATATGACAATGGCCAACACCTGAACTGTCCAACAGCAAGATCAATTTCCAACAGCAGTTTCACAAATATTTGACTTTGCTGTTGGATGAAACCACAGCAAGGCACTGAAGGAATTGCCTGATTAAGATTTGATCATGACATATCAATATTGTGGAAAGTTCAGGCCATTTTCCATACCAAATAACAAGAATTAATGGTGACATTTAGGTGTTAATTTAAGAGTTGTACTCCCAGCATAATGTGGTTGATGCTTGTATTATCTTATAATATTACTTTATTTCTTGTAATTTTTTTCTATCAATATGCTGACCATTTGGCCCATTGGATTATGTTGTTCTTTATGCTCCTTTTATGTCCTCTGCTACCATTCTTCACATTGCCATTGTTATTTAACCCTTTCACCAAATTCTTTTGCATCTTTCTCTCTGAAATCTTTCTGTTGGTTCCACTTTACTCATCTTCCTGTTCACCACCAGCATCTTCTTGTGGCTGCCAATTCCACAGACTCTGGGTAAGAAGTCAATTCCCTATTAGATTTATTACTGACTGTCTTATGCTTATGGCTCCTAGTTACAGCCCCAAATCCTTTCATGATTTTAAAGACCTCCAGTAGGTCACCCAACAGATTTCTCTTTTCTTATCAGATAGAAATTGGCAGAACTTGAAATTCTAACCTTTGTGCCTTACTCCATTATGTGCACCCAACTTATGCAACTCCACACATAACAACAAGCATTTATGTAACAATCAATTTGTTCTTAATATTTTTTATTTCAACCTGCTTTGACCTTGATTTGTGTCAAGTTTGCAGCCAATATGTCCTTCTAATTCTGTGAAAGCCAATCTTCACCCTCCCGAGTCCTTAGAAATTTTGGTTTTCATTAAGCAAATGAAAAGTGAGATCCAAGCGTTTCACTTTCTGCCATCCTCATAGTGGCAAGATGCATCAGTAATGGGACTGTTGACTGATCAAACTCAATTGATTCAAATCAAGAAAACCCAGACATGACGCAAGGAGAAACCCAGCGTTGGATAGCTTTGGGAACCACAGAAACAAGGTCAAATGTTCGTCCCAACAATGCTACACTCACCACATGTCATGTTTCAAATTACTCATATGCTGTATCAGAAAATGTTATTCTCTAAATGGAATCTACCTAATTAAATTTGAGTGAATTATTACTAATTGGTTTCACCATCAACTTGGGCAGCTTGTTCCATAGATCAAGCACTAGCTCATTGAAATTATTTCTGCAGATTAATTTTGAATGTAGACCCCCTTCAAGCACAAGCTGTGGTCTTTGGATCTACTAGTGCTGGGGGAGATGAAATAGCTTGTCATGGTCCAAATTACCTTATAGCCTTGAGTAATAGTTAATCTTAAGTAAAAGTTGAACCAGGACTTTTGACCAAAAATTCCTCTTCCTTGATATATGCTTATAAGTTGACCACTAACTTCTGTGCACAAGTTCTGGAATGTTCATCTCTCCCATGCTCATTTTGGCAGTGGGGTTGGTGTGAACACTCTGGTGACTTTTTCTTTATAATTCCTCATATCACATTTAAATAATCAGAATTAATAACCTGGGACAGTAGCTTACTGCTGGAATCAGGACCACGGTCAGCAACCACTCAGGCAGTTTCCTTGTTGACTGTTCCAAGGAAGTGGCCTTAATTTCGACTCCTGGAAAACATCACTCAAATATAACTCCTACATTTGCACAAGTAGATACAGCTAGTCAATTTAGCATCATAAAAGCAGCTCTCATATGACTTCAATCTATGCTTTAACAATGAGTGCAGAACTTTTATTCATTATTGCTTTCCATATTTCAATCCTTCTATTCCCTCCATCATACTGGTTGCTCTTCTCTGCAGTATCATTTTCATACTGCAGCAATACCAATGCTTTCTGCCTAATGGTTGATGCTGGCACATGACCAGCCAAAATGGAGACAACACAGTGTGGAGCTGGAGGAACACAGCAGGCCAGAGCAGCATCAGAGGAGCAGGAAAGCTGATGTTTTGGGTCATGCCCCTTGTTTGGTTAGGGACCAAACACATCAAGAGGCTTCATCACAAGCACACTGGGAAAGCAAGGTGTCTGACAGAGCGTACAAACCTCCAAATGACCTATCCACCCAAACTTACCCTGTAGAGTCTGCAATTTGTGCATTAGATTTAACATATTAGAACCCATTGAACTGAAGTAGAAGGGAAATAATCTATGATTCTGAACGACTGCCCAGAAGGAGAGAATAGGTTACCTACCACAGAAACCAAACTGCACAAAGTATTCTAAATGCAATCAAACCAATTATTTGTGAAGTTTTTTTTATGATTATTTATTCATGGGATGTCGACACCACTGTTAATCCCAATTGCTCATAAAGAGATGGTGGGTGTGACATTTTTGAATGGCCTGCCAGGCAATTTCAAAGTCAACCACATTGATTTGTGTCTAGCATCACAAATGAGCTATTCTGAGATTCTATCCCCAGAGGATAAGGGTGACCCTTGTGGGATATTGTAACAACATCTTCATCTGAATACTATTGCTAGAATTTTAATTCCAGATTTATTTTGTCAATTGAGTTCAAGTTCTTGGTCACCATGTTGGAAATTGAACTCATGACACCAGATTATTATTCCAGACCTCTGAATTTCCATCACCATCATGCTCTTGTATCTAATTATTGGCAGAATGTTTCCACACGTTGCTATCATTGGATCTTGTGCATTTATGCAGGCACCCTGAGAGAATGAGAGAGAGAAAGAATTGTATTTATACAGTGCCTTTCATGGCCTCATAACAGATCAGCACAATCTACAGAGCTGTCCCTGGCAGGGTAGAGTGGGATAGGGGAAATTGCACTGTACAAGTCTCCCCTCCTGCCTACCTCTCCAGCATTTCATTTCATTCTGCAAAGAAAGTTCTCTAAGTCTGTCAGAAATGAAAGACCACACGGTACCATTCCCACCTTATCAAAGATCACTATCACCCTGGTTCCAGTTCTCCACAGGTGCCTGTACGGTGCTCCTCCCCACGATAATGCGGGGCCCCTAGCATTTGCCCTAATCTGCACTAGGGTCATTAAGTCATAGAGACATACTTCACGGAAACAAACCAAGTCATCCATGCTGACTAGATATCATAAATTAACCTCAACCTATTTGCATTTGGCCCATATCCCTCTAAACTCTCCCTATTCATATACCCATCCAGATGTCTTTTAAATATTATAATTGTACCAGCCTCCGCCACTTCCTCTGGCAGCCCATTCCATACACACACCGCCCTCTGCGTGTAACAGTTGCCCTTTAGATCCCTTTTTATACCTTTCCTCTCTCACCTTAAACCTATGCCCTCTAGATATGGACTCCCCCACTCTGGGAAAAAGACCTTGGCCATGCATGCTGTCTATGCCCTTCATGATTTTATAAACAGCAATCAGGTCACCCCTCAGCCTCTGACACTCCAGTAAAAATAGCCCCAGCCTATTCAGCCTCTTCCTATAGCTCAAACCCGCCAATGCTGGCAACAAAACCAGCAGTACTTCTGTTTATGGACAATGAAGTAATTGTGTAGATGTAATGTTGCAAATTACGACATGCCTAATGTCTCACAGAACTTTTCACACAATCACTTTTAATTGTAATGATTTGCTAAATGAGTAAGTAGTTTATGACAAAACAACCCCATGGACAGAGAGTGTGCAGTGATAATGTCACTACCTTTAGACCAGTAAGTCTGAGTTCAGGTCACGCTTCGGGGTGGGATGGACTGAGGTTGATGTCTAAACACTATGGTTTTAAAAAATATCCCACAAACAGCAATGAAGAGATTGCCCACCCAGTATGTTTTGGGTAGTGTGGAGGGAGGCAAATTGATGAAGACATTTTTTCTGAACCTCTTTAAATAGTGCCATTGGATCCCGGGCATCCATCAGAGCAGTAGGTGGCACAGTTGTTCAGTGGTTAGCACTGCTGCCTCATTGCGCCAGGGATGCTGGTTTGATTCCATCCTCAGGTGACTGTATGGAGTTTACATCCTCACACCATGTCTACGTGGGTTCCTTCCCGCTGTCCAAAGATGTGCAGGTTAGGTGGATTAGCCATGGGAAATGCAGGGCTACAGGAATAGGGTGGGTCTGGGTGGGATGCTCTTTTGAGGGTCAGCGTGCACTAGATGGGCTTAATGGCCTGTTTCCACACTGTATGTTATGAACAGGCAGAGATAATCTCAGATTAATATCATATCTAAATGATACTATCCATAACAGCATAGCACTCCCTCCCTGTTGCACAGTCGTTATGATGTAACAGTCACTGTTATGATGTAGGAAAGACAATAGAGAATGTGTGCAGAGCAAGATTCCACAAACAATAATGAGATAATGACCGGATATCGATTGAGGCAGGATTATTGGCCAAGAAACAGGGTGTTTTCTCTTTGAAATATTTCAAAGGAATCGTTTCAAACCAAATGAGAGGGAAGTTGGGGCTTCAGTTTGACACCTCATCCAAAGATGGCACCTCCGACAATGCAGCTCTCCCTCAGTATTGCACTGCAGAGTCAGCCTAGATAGTTGAGCTAACTTGAGAGTCTTACTTGAACCTACACAGCCTTCAGATTCAGTCATGAGTCCTACCCAAACGGCCATAGCTGACTCAAAGGAGAATATTGTGATTTTGGAATGTTCACACAATTATTAGAAAGAATTTCCAACAAAAGTACATGGAAATTATTGAGCCCTCCTTCAATTTTTTTGAAGCTGGTGATTTCCTTCCTTGTACAATAGATTTTCACACTACACAGGAAAATAGCATGTTCTACAAAAGTGCTTTAGTTGCTGGGCATGTTGTAGCGAGGCTAGTGAGAGGATGACTGTATACAATAATAATTTGGTTAGAGCTGTAGATTGGCTTCCCTAGGGTGAAGACTCTAAAAGCACACGCATTATCTGAGCATTTGTAGTTACACGGCAATTACCCCAAGCAGCATGCTATCTCAGAAGAGGTGTGTTTTGTTGCTGGTTTTACCTTTATAAAGCTCTTAAACAAGTTATGATTTGACAAAGTAATGACACTTTGCAAGTTACAGTTCACAATGGCTGGGAGGAAGACACTGATGTAGTGGTAATATTACCCGAAGAGTAATTCATGGGCCTGCATTAATTCTTTTTGGGCCAGGGGTTCAAATCCCATCAAGGTATCTTGTGGGATTCAATTAACACATCTTGCATATAAAGCTTTAAGGGCAATTAGGGAGGGGTGACAAATGTTATCAAATACCTATCTCCCATGAAAGAATTTTTAAACAAATGTTGTGCCCTTCCGGAGCCATGTTTTTTTGTTCCCGTATTGATCTATGAACACTAAGAAAATAATAGGCAAGATTAAACAAATTAGACCTGTTTTCTCTAGAATTTCAAAGGATAAAGGAGTGATCTGATCAAAGTCTTCTGACATTAACAGGAAAAGACAGGGTAGAAAAAGATAAACTATTTCCATTAGTTAGGGATTCTAGAACTATGGGGCATAAAATCGGGAAGGGTCACTCGACCTGAAACATTAACTCTGATTTCTCTCCACACATGCTGCCAGACCTGCTGAGCTTTTACAGCAATTTCTATTTTTGGCATAATCTGAGAATTAGATCTAGACCATTCAGGCAGTAGATGCTTGGAACTCTCATCCATACTGAAATCGCAATGAATGCTAAATCAGTTGTTAATTTTAAATCTGGGATAGATCAATTTTTCATTAAGCAAGCAGTTATGGGCCAAAGACACATATATGGAGCTCGACAACAGATCTCATGGAATGTCAGAACAGGCTCAAGGGACTGAATGGCCTACTCCTGTTCATAACATAGTGCTGAATGGACCAAATAGACCTGGGTTTGGGCTGAGCCACCTGGCTGTACTTGTGGCAATTAACCTCAGGATCAGGGTAGGGAACCCAGCATCTGACTGGCAAGTCACCTGTTACCAATGTATTTGCCAGCAACACCTCCAATTTTAAATTCATGTGTTCAAATCCCTCATCTTCACAGCAGAGCTGACCATTACAGCTGGGTAAGACATGTTTAATCTGCTTCAACCCATCTCTGTAATCCTTTCCAGTCCTAGAATCCTCTGAACATTCTTGCATTCCTACTGACTGAACCTGTCATGCATCCATAATTTCCTTTGCCCCATCGTTGGTGACCATGTCGTTAGCTGCCTAAGTTCTAAGTTCTACATTCCTTTCCCAAAACTCGCTACCTTTCTCAATTAATACAATAGCATTCCGAAGAAGACTCATTGGACTTGAAACATTGGAGCAGGAAAACTTGACGTTTCGGGCCTAAACCCTTCATGAAACGTCAAGTTTTCCTGCTCCTATGATGCTGCTTGCCCTGCTGTGTTCATCCAGCCCCACGCCTTGTTATCTCGGATTCTCCAGCATCTGCAGTACCTTTTATCTCGGACTTGAAACATTGACTCTGTTTCTCTTTCCACAGACACTGTCAGACTTACTGAATTTCTGCAGCACTTTTTAAAACCATCAGTATTTTCATTGTCATAGATCTTTTTATCTCTAACTCCATAGCTGTCTCTCCTCTCTCTTAGATTTTTGCCAGCTGACTGAATATCTTTTTACCTGACTCACCTTTTTCTTATGCCTGAGGAGCTCATGTGATGTTGCTCTGGGTCGTATTAATATCTTATGGCTGCTATGTATGTGCAGTTGTTGTTGCTGGTGTGCAGGTGGATGTCAGCTGAGAGCAACTCAATTTTGTTTAAGGTGTCCTCTCAGTTTAGTTGCCTATTGCTACTCACTATGTAACAAGAATGGTCTTCTCGTAAATTTGCACCATATACCAGCAAGACTCAATGAGTTACATAGTGGTTTGGAGCATCTGAAATTGAAAAAAGCCAGAAATGTTACAGTACAGAAGGAGGCCATTCAGCCCAACATGTTTACAGCCGTCCTATCACCGTATGCCAATCTCTTGCCTTTTCCCTACACACTTGCATACCGTGCCTATCCAAATACTCATCCAAAATCCCTTGAACGCACCGTTTGAATCTGCCTGCACACCGTTTCCAGGCAGTGCATTCCACACTCTGAATACTCAATGTGTGAACATGTTTGTTCAGACATCACTCTTGCTACATTTGCACATCTACAGTCAAGAAAGCGCACCAATGCCTCTACTTCCTTAGAAGGAAATTCAGCATGTCCACAATGACTTACCACAAAATGCACCACAGAAAGCATCCATTTGGCTGCATTGCAGCTTAGTATGGCAAGTGCTCAGCCCAAGACCACAACAAGTTACAGAGAGTTGTAAACACAGCCCAGTCCATCATGTAAACCAGCCTTCCTTCCATTGACTCCGTCAATATTTCCCAATGCCTCGGAAAAGCAGCCAACATAATCAAAGACCCTTCCCGCCCCAGTTACACTCTCTTCCATTGGGCAAAAGATACAAAAGTTTGAAAACATGTACCGAAAGATTTAGGAACAGCTTCTTCCCCACTGTTATAAAGTCATAGAGTCTTATAGCATTGAAACAGGCCCTTTGATCCAACTAGTCCACACCAAAAGTAATCTCAACTAAACTAGTCCCACCTGCCTGCTTCTGGTTCATATCCATCCAAACCTTTCCTACTTATATACTTGTTTAATTGTCTTTGAACAGACTTCTCATATATTAGAGTTGATCTTTCTCTGTTGCTGTAACACTATATTCCGCATTCTGTTCTATTACCCTGATGTACATATGTAATACATGATTTGTCTGGTTAGCACGTAATACAATACTTTTCACTGTATCTAGGTACATGTGATCATAATAAATCAATCCAAATTGCTTCAAAAAAGGTGCTTGCTTTGGAGAAGTGAAGGTTTAGAGGAGCTTTGATAGAAATGTACAGAATCATGAGGAGTTTGGTCAGGGGAGCATCAGCATTGTAGTGATTGTAACAAGGCCAGCCAGCTGGACCTCATAGAATACACAGAGTCCCTGTACACTTGTATTCCCCACGCTAATGGCCTAAAAGCCATCCGCTTCTTCCTCTCCTGCAGGCCCAACCAGTCCCCTTCCACTGACACCCTCATCCTTACTCTTAACAACTTCTCCTTTAACTTCTCCCACTTCCGACAGACTAAGGGGATGGCTATGGGCCCAAGCTATGCCTGCCTCTTTGGGATATATGGAATAGTCCCTCTTCCGCAGCTACACTGGCACTATGCCCCACCTCTTCCTCTGCTACAATGATGACTGTTTCGGTGCTGCCTCGTGCTCCCACAAGGAACTAGAACAGTTTATCAACTTTACTAACACCTTCCACCCCAACCTCAAATTCACTTGGACCATCTCTGATACCTCTCTCTCCTTCCTAGACCTCTCTGTCGCCATCGCTGGTGACTGTCTTGAAACCGATATCTAATTCAAGCCCACCGACTCCCACAGCTACCTAGACTACACCTCCTCTCACCCACCTTCCTGCAAGAACGCGATCCCCTACTCCCAATTCCTCCGCCTCTGCTGCGTCTGCTCCCAAGTTGAGGCATTCCACTCCCGAACATCCCAGATATTCTCTTATTTCAAGGAACATAACTTGTCCCCTTCAGTGGTCGAAAATGCTCTTGACTGCATCTCTTGCATTTCCCACACCTCTGCCCTCACACCCCCTCCCCGCAACAAAAACAAAGACAGAATCCCCCTTGACCTCACGTATCACCCACTAAAGTCCAGATTCAACATATCATTCTCCGGCACTTCCACCACCTGCAATCCGAACCCACAACCAAAGATATATTTCCCTCCGCACCCCATCTGCCTTCCGTAGGGACAGTGCTCTCCATGACTCCTTCGTCTGCTCCACACTCCCCACTGGCCCCACCACCCCCGGCACCTTTCCTACAACCACAGGAGGTGCTACACCTGCCCCTACACCTTCCCCCCTCACACCCATCCCAGGCCCCAAGAAAACCTTCCACATTAAACAAATGTTCACCTGCACATCTGTCAATGTGGTCTATTGTATCTGCTGCTCTCGATGTGGCCTCGTCTACATCGGTGAGACCAAGGAGAGGCCCGGAGACCACTTTGTACAGCACCTGCTCTCTGTTCGCAACAAACAACAACACCTTCCGATCATGAACCATTTCAACTCCCCCTCCCACTCCGTGGATGACATGTCCATCCTGGGCCTCTTCCAGTGTCGCAATGATGCCACTTGGAAACTGGAGGAGCAGCACATCATATTCTGCCTTGGGAGCCTACAGCCCAATGGTCTCAATGTGGAATTTACCAATTTCAAAATCTCCCCACCCCCGGCCTCATCCCTCCTCTCATCCCCACCTCCTTGACCTGACACAACCTGTCCATCTTCTCTCCCACCTATCGTCTCCTCCCACCTTACTAAGCAATCCCCATCACTACCTTCCTGCACTCACCTATCACCATCCCACCTACCTTCCCCAGTCCCACTCCTCCTCTCTCTATTTATTTTCCAGCTCCCTTCCCCCTCCCCCTTTTCTGAAGAAGGGTCCCGACCCGAAACATTGACTTTCCTGCTCCTCTGATGCTGCCTGGCCTGCTGTGCTCCTCCAACTCCATGCTGTGTTATCATAGAATATGAGTCCCTTGATTGAGGCTGTTAATCTGGTCCAATCAGAGAGCTCTGGCTGACAGAAATAAACAGGAGTGTCAGAGATTCTGACACCTTGGTGCTGTCCCTGATGAGGCTCTGCCAGATTCAAGACTTTCCACGTGTAAATAAAAGGTGACTTGATGATGGAATACCAGCCTTCCATGGAGTTAACTCAGTACTTTTAAAAGTAAATTAAATTTGCTATTGTCCTAGTGGATTATAAGTCTGCTCTTTGATTAGAGAGAGATGATTGATGGTGGTTTAACCTGAGGGTCACCATGCCTGAGCTGAGTTCAAGGATGTGAGACCTTCATGGTGATATTGATTGGGCTTTTAAGCAAAACAGTATGTCAGTATACCTTTAAGAAGTATGCTAAGGAGCATCATGGCATGTGAGCTAAGAGTGTGAAGCTTGCATGCTCCACCTTACTTCTGAATATATGCCAAATTGTGGAGGCAGGCATGAAATATAATTGGCTTCCCCAATCTACAGATGAACAAGTTTGAGGATGTGCATTGATAAAATATTTCCATAATACCTTCAAATGTGATGTTTCTGTCAGAACTGCACGCAGTAAGAGGCCCAACAGATCTGACAATAGGTACTAGCACCTGTGTAAATCCAAGAAACACATTTTCTATCACCGTGCTAATAGACTACTGAGTAACAATGAGTCAATGGTCATCTTTACTTTGGCTTCGGACCTGATGACGGTTTCTGCATTTCCCTGACTTAACTGCCCTCTGGACAATTAGGAATGGGTAGTAAATGCTGGCCTTGCGTTTGATGCCTTCATCCCATGAATGAAATTTTAAAAAAATTTTATTAGGGCACAATATGACTGATCTCTGTGGCAGGTGGGACTTGAAACTGGAATTTATTAGCCAGAGGGCAAGACACTATGACTGTACCACAAGAGCCTGTTTCACCTGTGATTATGCATTGATGAATCTTAACTTTGAGTTAAAAAATGGGTTTGTTAAAGAAAAGCTACATTTGTCCAGAAATAACTCAAATATTTCATGCTAAATACTAAAAGGAAGTTTCCCCTTGTGGGAGATCCTAAAGCTAGAAGCCACAGTTTTATGGATTCACAGAGTGGTTACAACACAGAAGAGGCTATTTAGCCTGTACCAGTGATAGCAGGAACTGCAGATGCTGGCGTCAGAGTCAATACAGTGTGGAGCTGGAGCAACACAGCAGATCAGGCAGCAGCAGAGGAGCAGGAAAGTTGATGTTTCAGACCTAGACCCTTCATCAGATCTGGGGAGGGGGAAGGGAGCTGCGAAATAATGGGTGGGATGGCGATAGATGGATGCAGGTAGGGGCAATGGAGATTGGTCAGTGGGAAGGGCGGGGCAGATAGATGGGGAAAAGATGGACAGGTTGTGGCAGGTCAACGAGGCTGGGATAAGAGGAAGGGTTGAACATGGGATAAGGCCAGGGATGGGGAGATTTTGAAACTGGTGAATTCCATGTTTAGGCCATCAGGTTGTGGGGTCCTGAGGTAGAGAATGAGGTGTTGTTCCTCCAGTTTGCACGTGGCATCAATGCAGTTTTGTAGGAGGCCCAGGCTGTGCCTGTACCAGTTCTATTTCTGAGTGTCAATCTGCCAGTTCTTGGCTCGGAAATGCAACCAATATTTCACATATTGTGCTCTGAATATTTTCTTCATGTTGACAGCTGCACATATCAGTTGGCCTTAGCATTCCCAGAAAATTCACTAACATAACTTCCTGAATCACTTGAGACAATGATGCTCCATTGATACTGAACACGATAACAACAAGTGGTTAATAATTATAGATGATCGATTTAAACAATGCTGCTCTGTGTGTGCCCATAAAACTAGCTCAGGACCCTTGTCGTTTGCTGCCTTGTGATAATAAGGGCATAAGAGCTAGGAGCAGGCGTAGGCCCCTTCAGCCCCTCAAGCCTGCTTCACCATTTAATATAATCATGGCTGATCTCATCTTGAGCTCCACCCCACTTTCCTGCCCACTCTCCACAACCCTTCAATGCACTACTAACTAAAAACCTGCCAATCTCCTCCTTCAATTTACTCAAAGTCCCAATATCCAACGCATTCTGTGGTAGTGAATTCCACAGATTCACGACCCTTTGAGAGAAGTAATTTTATCTCATCTCCTTGACAAGATGGGGAATAAAAATAGAGGAGAGAGGCTTCCATTTACGACTCTGATGATAACTTATTACTCTTAAATTATCATGAATCTGTGGGTCTCACTTCCCCCAAAGAGCAGTGGAGGAGGGGCCATTGAATATTTTTAAGGTGGGCTGGATCGATTCTTGACCAATATGGGTGTCAAAGGATGATAAGCAAGAAAGTGCTTTTGAGTTCCCAGTCAGAATACTCACAGCCTTACCCAGTCGCAGAGCAAACTCTGCACCTAGTTCATATGTTGGTATGCAGTTTGCATGCTGAGGCCAGCCAGAGTGCTGTGAGAGTATTTATGTTGATAACTCCCCACTGAATAGATTGTTTACTTTCCAGCACTGCCACCTCTGCATTTCGGGTGTTGCTTTAAGACCTGGAGAAAGGGCTTTTTCTGGTTGTGAACAGGCTTCATCCATCAACGTCAGACTAAGTGAGGCATAGAAACTCCCGCTGGGCTAAGATTTTTTCCAACCCTCCGGCGGAAAGCAGAGCTGTACCTTTCTAAGTTTAAAACATGTGCTTGTATCTGGGTGTGTGTGCACGTACAATTCTGTCCAACTGTTGACAAATTCCGCATGACTCAGTGATAGGGCATTAGCACTTCCGCGTCTCTGCCACATAAATAGAGGCCCAGTCATTCCAGAGGGAGAGTTTTCATCAACTGCTGGAAGTTAGGGAGATCCTGTGACTTGCACAGTGCAGTCATATGAGTTTATTGGGTTTTATTGCCTTCCTGTTGGAACTTCATTATTGGCAGTGACAAGGTTAAAGGTTGGAGATAGTAAGAACTGCCGATGCTGGAGTTAGAGATAACACAGTGTGGAGCTGGAGGAACACAGCAGACCAGGCAGCATCAGAGGAGCAGGAAAGCTGACGTTTCGGGTCGGACCCTTCTTCAGAAATGAAGATACTCTGGTTGCTTGGTTAAGTGGATGTACAGATTGCCTCAGGCAGAAACTTGGTCCCAGGTGTTATTAGCCAGGTGTTATTATTTCTGAAGAAGGGTCCAGACCCGAAACATCAGTTTTCCTGTTCCTCTGGTGCTGCCTGGCCTCCTGTGTTCCTCCAGCTCTACACTGTTTCATCTAAGGTTAAATGTTGGATTTGCTGAGTTCCGACCTTAAGTCACTAGTTTGGCTATGTTTCTTTGGTCTAGCCATTGCAAATATGACCAATATATTTGGATACAGAGTACAGGCCCTTTAAAAGTTTTATTTGCCTTGCACTGGCAACTGCCTGAAGATGCTTAATGTCCAGTAACTTCACCTTTTCTTTCTCCCTTCCACAGTACAAGCAAGTGGAACAGTATATGTCCTTCCACAAGTTGCCAGCTGACATGCGCCAGCGAATCCACGATTATTACGAACACCGCTTTCAGGGCAAGATGTTTGATGAGGAGAACATACTTGGGGAACTGAGCGATCCTCTACGTGAGGTGAGGCACTATTAAATAGCAAACTCTTGGTTCGTGACATTTTAAATGTTTTCATCAACCTGGCTCATCATGTTTGCAGTCAACTGGGATCAGACAGTTTTGCTTCAAGGCTAGTCGGTGATTCAATTTTCACCATTAATAGATTTCCATTGCATTTCTCTTGGTCGTTTTCGAGGCTGCAGTGTAAGTTTGGCATATGCTACGAGAGTGGCTATAGCCCCAGTGGATAGTGAGTTTAACCTGATGGTCACCACTCTCGGGCAAGGAAAGAGATTGAGAAGGCCAACCCTTCATAGTAACCTGAACCACTGTAGCAATTGAACTCTCGCTGTTAGTGTCACTCTGCAAGATCAAAATTTGTAAAGCAGGTTTGGCAGACACTTTATTCGCGAGTTATTCAGTTTCAGTGGAGTTGGATCCCCCAAGATCCAGTTATAAAATGTGGCAAATTCTTCCTCACTAGTTATGGGCTTCCATTGTGCCTGTGGATAAAGAGCTTGGCAGCAGCTATTTATGGAATCAGAGAGTCATACAGCACAGAAACAGACCCTTCAGTCTATATATCCAAAATCCTTTGCCAGCATTTGGCCTATATCTCTCTAAACCCTTCCTATTCATGTACCCATCCAGATGCCTTTTAAATGTTGTAATTGTACAAGCCTCCACCATTTCCCCTGGCAGCTTATTCCATACACACACCACCATCTGCATGAAGAAGTTTTCCTTTAAGTCCCTTTTATATCTTTGCTGTTGGTATCACCTTTCTTCCTCTAGACAAACGAAAGTGCTACCTTTCTATGCTGGTGGTGTTTCCCTCCAGAACTCCAATCTCTGATGGCCCCAAAGCCTGAGTGTAGCGTTGCAAACTGTGGCAAAGTATTCCATCACACGCTACCACATTCATTTGTCAGTCATTAGCCATTAGTTGACCAACACATCTGTTCTTGTGCTGCACCATCTTGCTATGCCATTTGGAAAACCAGAAGACTTACTACCGACTGCCAGCCAAGCAGCCTTCTCTTTTTATTTTACCGATTTTCAATATTTTTATGTCTGGCGAAAAAACTTGATGTTTACACTGACTA
The DNA here is from genome assembly GCA_024137785.1 of Ginglymostoma cirratum. Lineage (NCBI taxonomy): Eukaryota > Metazoa > Chordata > Chondrichthyes > Orectolobiformes > Ginglymostomatidae > Ginglymostoma > Ginglymostoma cirratum. The sequence goes on from JAHRHZ010000081.1 coordinate 11,387,096, forward strand.
GGCATGGTGCTGTAAAATACCATTACCGCAGGGAAGGACTGTTCAATAGAATATCTTACTGCTGTGAAGTGCCCTTATCTCAGAAATGAAAGAATAGACACTATAGACTTTCCTTCTGCTGTGTGTGTTTCTCCTATCAGCTAAAAGCATTAGCATCAGAATGATGTGGGGGCATGGTTCATGTCTCTTCCGCTCTGCTCTGATCAAGATGAAACCTTTTCTCAGGCTTGACGTTATCAAGACTCCCTCCCTGACTTTATACATCAGACTCTTTTATATTTAAAAAAAGAATTTACTCTTCTCATGTCAGAATTTATTATTGTTTCATTGCTATTTTTGAAAATTGTGGCTAAAACATGCTGATGGCATGCGAGGATGAGGCAGCCTGAAGGCATTTCTGAGCTCCATAGTTTTGTCAGAAGCCAGAATAATATTGCAGAGAGTTCCTCTTGGTGACCTGGAGGGTGAGTCAGTATGGGCTGTGCTGTCTCAGACTGCATTGATACCTGCAGGTAAGCCGTCCCCATTATGCCATCATTGTTCAAATGCACATAATCAACTAAGAGCAAACAAAAAAATGGTTAATTTAAATGACAATTTTAGGAACTGGGCTTTAACAAAATGCTGTGGGTGCTTGGAAGAAGCAGTAACAAGCCGTTGGCACAGATTTCGGGATGTGGGTGATTGTCCCGTGCCTTGCCAATGGAGCAACAGATTGGGCGGCATGGTGGCTCAGTGGTTGGCATTGCTGCCTCACAGTGCTGGGAGCCGGAGTTCGATGCCACCCTCGGGCGACTGTCTGTGTAGAGCTTGCACTTCTCCCCATGTCTGCGTGGGTTTCCTCCGCGTGCTCTGGTTTCCACCCAAAGATATGCGGTTTAGTTGGATTGGCCACGCTAAAATGTTCAGGAACGTGCCGGTTAGCTGTGGGAAATGCAGGGTTGCAGGGTCAGGGTGGGTCTGGGTAGGATGCTCTTCGGAGGATCAGCATGGACTTGAGGGGCCACATGGCCTGCTTCCACCCTGTATTGATTCTATTCTATCTCAATTGCATACCATCATGAGGCCCTGCAGATAGAGGAAGGAAAACTGCATCAAGGAGTCACTTTGTGCCACACTTCCCAGTCTGTAACAGCTGTCAAAGCAGCAGGCTAGGCTTAGAGTAGATTTCCAGCCTGCCATCTTAGAATTTAAAAAAAAAGACAGACTTAAGAAAGGAAGAAACCGCTCCAAAATTGTTCAACCATCTGGATCCTAGTTCCCAGAGGAATCTAGTTGGTAGAGGAGCCACAAGTCTGGGCCGAGCAGGTTTGATCTAACCCCTGACACCAGTTTCAATTGGCCTTAAGTGGAAGGGTGAGAAAATCAACTTGTGATCAGTATTCAATAATGAGATCCTGCAAAATGCATCCACTTAGATATGTGGTGAGAACATGGGAACATGAGTAGGCCATTCAGCCCCTCGGGCTTGTTCCCCCATTCAATGAGTTTATGGCAGAACTGTGACTACATGCCATATACCTGTATCCCTTAAGACCTTTGCTTAACAAAACTTTATATATCTCAGATTTATAATTAACAATTGATCCTTCATCCACTGCTGTTCCAAACACCATTTGGGTGCAGGTATGATGGCTCAGTCGCAGCTCCAGGGATCTAGGTTTGATTCCAGCCTTGGGTGACTATTTGTGTGGAGTTTGTATGTTCTCCCTGTGTCTGTTTAGGTTTCCTCTGGGTGCTCCAGTTTCCTCCCACAGTCCAAAGGTACGCGAGTTAGGTGGATTGTCCATGCTAAATTGCCCCATAGTGTTCAGGGATGTGCAAGCTCGGTGGGTTAGCCATGGGAAGTGCAGGGATAAGGTAGGGATTCTATGAAGTCCCAACATTTCTCCTGAATGGTCTGGCCCTAATGCTTATTCCATGTGGGGTCTAGCTAGGGTTTTGTATAACTGCAGCATAACTTCTGCATCCTTGTACTCTACTACTCTAGATATAAAGGCCAGTATTCCATCTGCTTTCTTGATTATTTTCTGCCACTGTTTGTGACATTTTAAAGATCGATGCACCTGAACCCCCAGGTCTCTTTGGATCTCCACTGTACTAAACTTCATCGTATCCAGAAAATATCCTGATCTATCCTTTGTTGTTCCAAAGTGGATAACCTCACACTTACATTGAACTCCATCTGTCACAGTTTTGCCCATTTATTCAGTCTATCAATATCCCTTTGTAATTTTATGCCATCATCTACATTGTCAACAATGCTGCCTAACTTTATGTCATCAACAAATTTCGATAAATGACTTTCTATGCCATTATTCAAGTTGTTAATAAATAATGTGAATAATTGAGGACTTAATACAGAGCTTTGTGGGGCACCATTGGTCACATCTTACCAATTTGACTACCTACCCATTACCCCTACCTTCCATCATCTGCCACTCAACCAATTTCCCAGCCATGTCAGTAATTTGCCTTCAATTCTGTGGGCTTCTACCCTAACCGTCTCTTAACTGGGGCTTTATGAAGTGCCTGGACGTCCATATAAACAACATGCATAGACATTCCAGAGATAGTAGGAACTGCAGATGCTGGAGGAACTGACATAACAAGGTGTAGAGCTGGATGAACACAGCAGGCCAAGCAGCATCAGAGGAGCAGGAAAGCTGACGTTTCGGGCCTAGACCCTTCTTCAGATTTTTCTGAAGAAAGGTCAAGGCCCGAAACGTCAGCTTTCATGCTCCTCTGGTGCTGCTTGGCCTGCTGTGTTCATCCAGTTCTACACCCTGTTATCTTGCATAGACATTCCGTTGTCCACTACCCTAGTCATCTCTTCAAAATATTCAATGAGGTTTATCAGGCATGACCTACCTGTCATGAATCCATACTGGCTCTCTCTCATTAAATGAAAATTTTCAATGTGTTCAGTTATCCTATCCTTGATTATAAACACCAGCAATTTCCCCATCACAGATGCTAGGCTGACTGCTCCACAATTGCTTGGTTTTCCTCTTTCAACCTTCTTAAAAAGCAGACAGACACGTGCGGTTTTACAATCCAGAAATATGACTCTTGCATCCAGGGAACTCTGAAAGATTATAGTACGGCCACCTACAGTGTGATCCCCTACTTGCTTTAACACCCTCAGATGGAGTGTTTAGTGGCTAGCACTGCTACTTCACAGCACGAGGGACCTGGGTACGATTCCAGCCATGCATGATTGTCTGTGTGGAGTTTGCATGTTCTCCTTGTGACAGCATGGGTTTCTGCCGGGTGCTCCAGTTTCCTCCCACAATCTAAAGATGTGCAGGTTAGGTGGGTTGGCCGTGCTAAGTTGCCCATAGTGTACAGGGATATGCAGGCTAAGTGGATTAACCATGGCAAAATGTGGTGATAGGTTTGGGGGCTGGTCCTGGTGGGATGTTCTTTGGATAGTTGGTGTAGACTCAATGGACCACATGGCCTCTTTCTGCACTGTAAGGATTCTCTATTCATCCTTGAGGCTCATGTATAAAGACTGTACAGTTTTGAAGATTTATTAGAGAAGTGCTGACATCTTTGGAACTCTATTGTAGCCCATAGTCAGAGTCTTTTGGGTAAAAGATGACATTTTAAAAAATGAATAACATTTTTTACAATATTATGTTATCTCCCAAAGATCAAAGATGGGGTCTGGGGCTGTTTTGGAGCAGATAGTCACTATGTCGACAGCAAATGTTAGCTAGCAGTCATCATTCTCAAGTTCTACTGGTTTTTCCTTCTGGGAACTCATACAGGATGTTTATGAGATAACAATGTCGATCCCTCTGCATGTTAATCGCCATCAAATTTAGCACTTGGACATCCCTTTATGCCTTTGAGAAAGGAAGCTATTTAATTTGAAATAATAAGATACATTCCTCAATCAGGTGCTCCCCAGCAAAAGATGACACATGCAATATATGTAATGGGTGAGAAATCAAGGTCTATAATCTCCAAACCTATTTTCCTGTGCAGGCTGTCCCATTTACTGGGACGTAGCATATCGGAGAACCAGCCCTAATAACTGTTAGTCCCACTGTTGGCACATCCTCAATCCATTATAAGGTCTTGTCAAGGGGACTCTATAAATTATGAACAAAATTTCACTATTTCTATGAAGGGGGAGTAAGACGTTGATCCCCCATTTTCTGAATTGTATCTAGGCCTCCTCTGCAATAGTCAAATCACTATCCTCTGTAAAGTTTTTGTAAGTAAGTGCCGATTTTGCTCAGCCAACCATTTCAGAAGAAGCTATATTATATTCCCCCTGCGAACTCAATTTATTTTAAACACCAAAATACTCCCTCCCCTAGAATCTCTCCTTCTCCCACTCTCCCCTTGAATATTGCCTCTCCCAGTGCTTTCTCCAGTTTACATTTTGATCGAAATTTGAAAGAAATCTGTTTTTTTTTGCCAAGTAACAAATGGATAACAGAACCAAATCTCAGTAACTTGAGATCTCTGTCACTTATAACTCCATATTTTGTAATGGTGCATAATAGGAATGAAACCAGGGCCAAAAGAGAGAAAAAAGAAAATATAGAAATTTCTGTTTACAGTTCATTAACTTTTTTTTTAAAAAGAAAGCTTCCTGTATCATTCACATATTGCAGGTGAGATCTTGCCTGCTCCTGAAGTGTAGTACTCTTCATTGTTTTTCTGCTTTCATTTCTTTTTGACAGGAAATAATAAACTTCAACTGCAGGAAGCTGGTGGCCTCCATGCCTCTCTTTGCCAACGCAGATCCTAATTTTGTCACATCCATGCTGACTAAGTTGCTGTTCGAGGTGTTCCAACCTGGGGACTACATTATCCGTGAGGGCACGATAGGAAAGAAGATGTATTTTATCCAGCATGGGATTGTCAGTGTCCTTACGAAAGGCAATAAGGAGACCAAACTGTCTGATGGATCCTACTTTGGAGGTGAGAATATCTTTACTTGACGCAAGAATTTAATGAGACTATGGAAAGAGAATAGGCCATGAACCCCTCAACAAATACAGAAGCATCATTGAAAAGAGAGACTTGTTGCTGAGAGGATAAATGCAAAAATGCCAAAGTTTCAGTAATCACAGCAATTTGCAGCCACAAAAGAGGAGTTGAGGCCTGGGGCAGATCAGCTGTGATCTTATAGAATGACTGGGCTGAATGGGTCAGAATGACCTACTCCTGCTCCTATTTCTTACACCCTTACAGGGGTAAAGAGTGCTAATTGATTGACAAGTCAATTCTGTTCAGCCATAGGCAATACCATAGAGAAAGAAATAACAACTTAATCAGTGTATTTTCTCTCCTGAAGTATAATTTGTTGTGATCACTTGAAATTTGGCATTCTTACATTTGTCCTGATGAGTGGAAGATGGAAAGCTTTCGCAAAATATTGTTCTTTTCAGCAAAATTCACATTCTGTATGATTAGACTACGTTGAAATACAGAATTCCTGGCTTAAGGAATGGACTTGAGTCAATATTAACTTTGTGGGACAGTGCTGATGAATTTGCAGACAATTTCACACTTTGTGGCTTTTGCTTGCATTGAAGTCAATTGGGAGAAATCAAATGAGTGTTGCCGCAAACTATTTTGCACTGTCACACAAAAGCAAGATCTACACCCATGTGCTTACAAAGGTAAACAGTGTTCTGGTGATTTCACTCAGGCATTCAAAATGCACTTTTTACTTGTGCCTTGAGGACTGGAGCTATGGATAGTGATGATAGGGTCTCCAACATTCTTTCCATCACATGGTTAACCGGGAATTTCTCCCGCCCTTATGCCTGCCATTGGCATGCGAGAGAAGGATTTACAAGTTAATAAACATGGCCATTAAGACCTGAGGTTGGACTTCTAACCCAGAGCTTCTGCCTCAGAGACAAGGACATGACTCACTGCATAGAAGACCTCCTGACCCAGTCTTGTCACCAAAGGTTGATCTGCTTCGGCTGACTTCAAATTTCAGAAGGATAATTTCCATTGAACAGCAAACCTTCTCATTCCTAAAGCTTAAAGGGCCAGAGATGATATCATTGATGGTTCCTTCACAAATCCAACAGGACCCAATCATGAGCTGGATAATGGAATAGTTAAAACAGCAAAGCTAGAAAATACGGGGAGAACAGGGAGAAACAAAGGGCTGGGTGGGCCAAAATGTACTTGTGCTCTAGCTCTTGAGAAAGAGGCTACCATCATGACTGTTCCACGTCCAGATTGTATTAAGTAATCCCCTGACAAAATGATCCTTTAAATTTAAAGTTAATTAACATTAGTGCATCTGCTGTTCCATATTGCTACTCCATTCCATTACTCCCTAACAGCTCACTGATTGAACTGATGTGTTCTCAGCTTCTATTCAGTGTGTTGACCTAACTCTACATTTTAAGTTGCTTTTCCTTTCCCCAAAACTTTTACTGCTATGTCTCCCCCAACTCCCTGCTTTGACCCTCCAATGGTAACCCTTCTTCTCAATGGATTTGGAATAGAATCATAGAACCCCTACAGCATGGAAGCAGGCCATTCGGCCCAGTGAGTCACACCAGACCTCCGATGAACATCCCACCCAGGCCCATCCCCCTATCCTGTATTTCTCTGCACACTATGGGCAATTTAGCATGGCAATCAACCCAACCTTAACGTCTTTGGACTGGGAGAGGAAACCAGAGTGCCTGGAGGAAACCCATGCAGACACAGGGAGAACACACAATATCCATTCACCCAGTCACCTGAGAGTGGAATTGAACCCAAGTCACTGGCGCTATGAGGCAACAGTGCTAACCACTGAGCCACCATGCCACCCAATTATATTGTGACCATTCCCTTTCTTTGGTTTTTCAATCTTACCTTTCCCTTCTCCATGGTTTAGTCCTGTACAGTTTCCTTCTATGCAGCCCTTGTTGCTACATGCATCCATTCCCCTCCTGAGGTACATAAATACTCTTCAGTCAACTGCATCGCTGCTCACAACCCATTAGCCTTCCCAGCTCACCCTGTTTCTAAAGATGCGCTCATCGGTTTCTTCAAGAAAGCAAGCAGTTTGTGCCAGTCCAATTAACAGACAATCGCAAAGGAGTCAGCTTTGCGTGAATTATAATCATTTCTACAGCTGCAGCTTTGTCCGAACATGTTCTCAGACTGGGTGGTGTGCTGAGAAAAACAGTTAAGTTTACAGCATAAGAGAATTACACGTTATTAGGCTTGCATCTGTCAGTCAAAGGTTTGGAATGAAACTCTGACTATTGAAGGACTTCTCGTTGTGCTGTTACAGTGGAATACAATATGCTGGAGAAATAATGGCTCATGAACTTGTCCATTTGCTAGACAGGAAATTAAATGATAATATTATCATGAACTCCAGACACAATAACACTAAACCTACTTTTCCATAGCATCTTTAATGCCATACAACATCCTAACATGTCAGGACAGAGTTATGAAACAGAATTTGATACTGAGCCACATTTCTTCTACTTGTTAAAGGGATGCTGGCATTGCTGTCTAGGCCTAGGCCAGCATTTATTGCCTATTGTTAATTGCCCTGGAGAAGGTGTTGGTGAGCTGCCTTTTTGAGTGCTGCAATCCTTGGTGAGAAGGAACACTCATTGTGCTGTCACCTCCTCGAATCTCAGTCAATCCTGTCAAATATAATTTTACCCGGTCAAAGCCATGTTGACGATCTTCAATTAATCTTTGCTTTTCCAATGGAGATTAATTCTGTTTCTCAGATTTTATTTTAAAAGTTTCCTTACCACTGATGTTCAACACACTAGCCCATAGTTCCGTGGTTCATCCATACCTCCCCCTTGAATAATGGTACCACATTAGCTGTCCTTCTTTCCTGTGGCCAGAATGCAATCTTCTCCCTTGCGTCCCACAGCAGCCTGGGATAGATCTCATCTAGGCCTGGGGATTTATTCAAATTTAAACCCACTAAAACCAGTAATACCTCCTCCCTCTCAATTATAATTTGTTCATATGTATTGCAGTACTCCTTTCTGATTTCTATATCTACCTGGTCCTTCTTTGTCAGCAATAGATCTAAGAGTAAGATGAGAAATTTCTTTGCTTAGGGGGTTGCTAAAAATTGGCATGCAGTACCTGGAACTGTGGTGGAAGCCGATTCCACATGGAATTTCGAAAGAGAGCTGCATATATATTTGAAAGTGATGAATTTTGACGGCAACAAAGACAGCTGGAGCTGCTGCTTGACCTGCTGTGTTCATCCAGCCCCATGCTTGTTATCTCGGATTCTCCAGCATCTGCAGTACCTTTTATCTCTGGAGAATGGGACTAGCTGGATAGCTCCTTCGGGTTCCGTACAGACACAATGGGTCTCCTGTACTGGAAGACAGTACAATTCTATGATTCATTATGGTGAACACAGATGAATAGTACTCATTTGAAACTCACCTATTTATTATGACTCTGCACACAGCTTGCTTTGATCTCTGATGAGCTCTACTATTTGCCTGATACACCTCTTGTCCCAATATACTTCAAAAATTCCTTTAGATTTTCCTTTATTTTACTCAGCAGTGGCTTTTCATGTCCCTCTTCGATCCTCTAATTTCTCTTTTAAGCAATCCCTGCATACAGCCATAGAGCTCTTCAGCATGGAGACAAATCCTTTGGTCCAACTCGTCAATGCCAACCAGGTATCCTAAACTGATCTGGTCCCATTTTCCAGCATTTGGCCCATAACACTCTGAACCCCTCCAGTCACAGCTGGAGTACAGTGTATAATTCTGGTCACCTCACTGCAGGCTGTATATCTCTATGACTCTAAAACTCTATGATTTCCTCCGACAGCTCATTCCAAACATGTACCACCCTGTACAAGAAAACATTGTCCTTTAGGTCCCTTTTAAATCTTTGCCCTCTCGCCTTAAACATATCCCCTGTAGCTTTGGACTCCCCTACCCTGGGAAAAAGACCTTGGCTATTTACCCCGTCCATTCCACTCATGATTTTATAAACTTCTATAAGGTCATCCCTCAGCCTCTGACGCTCCAGGGAAAATAGCCCCAGCCTATTCAGGCTCTCCCTATAGCTCAAAGCCTCCAGTCACAGCATCATCCTCGTAAATCTTTTCTGAACCCTTTCAAGTTTAACAGCATATTTCCTGTAACAGGGAGACCAGATTTGAACTCAGTTATGTAAAAATGGCCCACCAATGTTTTGTACAACTGCAACATGACATCCCAGCTCTTGTACTCAAAAAAAGTATGTTCAAAATACCTCTGAAGAGGCTGGTGTTTTGAGTGCTTGATATCTACCGTATTTTTCCCAATTGTTCTTTATCAAATCATGTAAATTCCTCAAAATTCAAGTTTCTCGCGACTTGTTGACCCCACCCTTCCCCATTACAGAAACATGTTGGCCCTGCACACTCACTGTTTCCTGTTTGAAATACTGCTTCGATGTAGATTTTCTTGCAACTAGCTGTCTCTAATCCACTTTAGCCAAATTCTGTCTTATTATATTAAAATCATAGGGTCATGGAGTCACAGAATCATACAGCACGGAAACACCCTTCAGTCCAACCCGTCCATGCCAACCAGTTTTCCAAACTAATCTAGATCCATTTCCCTGTGTTTGACCCATATCCCTCAAAACCTTTCCTATTCATGCACCTGTCCAAATGTCTTTTAAATGTTGTAATTGTACTCGCTTCCACCACTTCCTCTGGCAGTTTGTTCCATAGTTTTACCACCCTCTGTGTGAAAAAGTTACCCCTCAGGTCTCTTTTAGGTCTTACCTCTCTCACCTTAAATCTATGCCATCTGGTTTTGAACTCCCTCACCCTAAGGAAAATATCCTTGGCTATTGACCTTATCTATGCCCCTCATGATTTTATAAAACCCTATAAGGTCACCCCTCAACTTTCTATGTTCCAGGGAAAATGTCAGCCTCTCCTTATAACTTAAATCCTCTAGACCCGGTAAAATCATTGTAAATCCGTTCTGCACCCTTTCCACTTTAATACTATCCTTCCTATAGCAGCAGAATGCACTACTCCATTTTTATGTTTATTCATTTCAATGTCAGTTGGCCATACTGAAACCTTCCCCTAATTCGAAATGCTACTTAATTAACATTTCTACTCCTATTCCTGGCACTGTCATTTTCTGGCACTGTATGGGGGGACTGTTACTTGTTCTCAGCCCAAGACTGCATGTTATTCTGGTTATTATTGAATATTGACACATTGCTTCAGTATCTGAGGAAACACGAGTGGAGCTGGACATTGTGTAATCATCAGTGAATATCCCCATTTCTGATCTTACGTTGTAGGGAAGGTCATTGGTGAAGTATGTGTGGCGATCTAAGAGCAAATGACTGAAACGTTTTCTTTCATGGGATTGGACATTGCTTGAAAGGCCAGTATTTGTTGCCCTTCATTGCAGAGGTCAGTTAAGAGTGAATCACATTACCACGAGTCTGGAGGTCAGACCAAGTAATTATGGAAGACTTCCTTCACCAAAGAACATGAGTGAGCCAGACAAAATTTTACAGCAGTTGATCCCATCATGGTCACTGCTGTGACAAGGTTTGTACTCCAGATATACCAGTGACTGTGATGGCATTTGAACTCATGTCACCAGAGAATTAGCCTGGGCCTGCAGATTACTAGTCAAGTAACATTACCAATATGCCAGTTTGACCAAGAGGGTAACCTTTAAGGAACACCTTAAATGATGAAAGGGACCGGAGAGAGGTGGAGAGGTTTCAAGGCTCAGGCAGCTGAAGACACAGACACTAATGCTGGAACAATTGAAATGAAGATGTGCAACAGACCAAACTTGGAGGACTTCAGGTATATTGGATCACAGTATAGGCCTCCAGGAGGTTAAGAGTTGTCAAGGGCAGAAAACAGACAGATTTGAAAGCAAGGAGAAAAATTTTACAATTGAGAAGCTCCATAACCCCAGTTTTGCCAAATGTCCATTCTATCACAAACAAAAACAGAAGTGGCTGGAAAAGCTCAGCAGATCTGGCAGCATTTGTGGAGAAAAAAATCAGAGTTAACTTTTCGGGTCCGGTGACCGGGCCCATTCTATCACCTTCCTCTCGCACACCCTTCTCAAATATTGAAGCCATTTGTTGTGAAGTGTCTTGAGACATCTTAAAGACATCAAATGGGCTAATTAAATACAAGGACTTTCTTTCTTAATTACAGAGATACCAAAACTAATCGCAAATGTGTTCATCACCAGTGAATAGCCACCACCACTTGGATAAATCCCAGCTTCTGTCTGTCTGGCTGGTGTTATACACAAGAGTGGTTTTATTTTGGGTAATGAAAAGTCAAAGATTTATTTCATCCTTCTGTTGGTTCTGACATGGGATAAACAATATGCCTCATCTTTAACTTTTATGGTTCCTATCTCTTAATACTGACATGTGGGGGAAGTAAAGTATAGAGCATGTAATAAGCACAGCATTAAGAAATGATTCACTGCATTAAAGTAGATTGGAATTGCCCAACTCAGTTATAATACTGATCTATACGGCAATGTATTCTAAATGCACCTTGGGTTCCATTTGTTATCTGCAGTAACTTTACAGTGTTGGCTTGCGGGTAATGGTAAGAATGACTAAACAGAGCTAAACACAGTAAGTATATGAGAGAGGTGTCATAATAATTTTGTTCAAATATCCCAAAAAGCATTTTAAAATAGCCAGAGGGGGTAAGTTTTTTTTAATTACTCATTCCTCATAGCAAGGTAAAGGAACAAACAAAAGGGTAATATTGAGATAGAAGAAATTAAACTACTAAACGTGTTTCACAAGATGAGATCTGGTATTAACGTGTAACTGTAGTGACAGCAGTTAATTGGAGGACTTTAAATTGGATGTGATGGGGATGAAGAAGAAATTGGTGATTTCCACATCTAAGGGGAATGTGATTCACTCCGTGGTTTGGCCCATAGGCAGTTATTACATTTTGCAATGAACAAGGAAATGGCTTTAATAAAATCTGAGAGAACTGCGGATGCTGTAAATCAGGAACAAAAACAGAAGTTGCTGGAAAAGCTCAGCAGGTCTGACAGAAGGAAATGGCTTTGGTCTCTTTAAGATTCTCGTTATTGTGATTAAATACAAAGCAGCTTATTCAGTGAGATCCTCGATGGTTTAAATGAATAGTTAATAGGCTGGTGGACTAGGATCCCTTTACCTGAATCAGAATCAACAAAGGATAATTCTTGGGCAATCTATTGAGTTATAAGCACTGATTCAAATTAGCCAGAGGGCATGTTGGTGGCAAAGCACTTGAGTTATTAGGAAATTAAGCTAAGGGAATACTGCTAGATTTTGCATATTATTCTGTCTAATCTCTGTTTTTGTCTCTCTCTCTGTCTAATCTCTGTTACTTCACTGTATAGTGTAGTCAATGGGAACATTTTTTTAAACAGACTGTATCCTTGGTGACTTCCTTTTCTGCCTTGTATTTCTCAGTTTTTTTTGTAACCTATTATCAGTTGGATCTCTCTGTTTCGTTTCTGGCCTTGATTTTAAAATAAAGCTAAACTTTGAAAACATTTAAACTTGGCGTGTTCAGCAGTCTCGTACCATTCTGGAAATCAGGTGCGAAATTTTAGTGAGGCCAAAATCAGACTCTCTAATTCTAGAGATTCCCATTCTGCTTCATTGACCTTTGGGATTTTGACTCCATTTGGAAGCATTGGACAATGATTTATAGGTCGCTGCTGCAAGTATGTGAAGTCATTGACCACATTAATCAACCGCTCTTTCTTTCCCTCTCGGTAGAAATTTGCTTGTTGACCCGGGGCCGTCGAACAGCGAGCGTGCGAGCTGACACTTACTGCAGGCTGTACTCCCTCTCTGTAGACCACTTCAATGAAGTGCTGGAGGAATATCCAATGATGAGACGTGCCTTTGAAACTGTGGCCCTTGACAGACTTGACAGGATAGGTATGTCTCCTTTTTATTCTATTTGAGAGGCAGGTTCACCTTTTCCTCCACAGTTTTTTTTTCTCGTTTTTCTCATCTTCACTGCCATAGGAAATAAAGTATCTGGAAATATTTCATGTCGCACAGTTCATAAATCAATGATACTTATGGTCAGGAAAAATCTAGGGCATTATCTGTGAATTTTCAAACTTTGTGCCTGCTTTAACTGGTGCGAGACTGAAGTAAATGACGAGAAGGATTGTGCCTGAAAACAGAAAACTGTGAATTTCTGGAGCACTTTTCATGACCCCAGATGTCCCAAAGCGCTTTACTACCTGAATATTTTCACCCTTCACTGATGTAATATAATGTAGCTGCCAATCTGTGCACAGCATGTTCCGAAAACCGCTGTTTGGTAGTGACCAGATAATCTGCTTTCGTGATGTTGATTGTAGGTTAAGTATTGATTAGATTATGGGGGGAATAACTCACCTCCTAATCTCCAAAATAATGCCATGTTATGTTTTAAGATCTGTTGAGAGAGTTGACAAGACCCAGGTTGAACAAAAGTGAGTCATACAATCAGAGAACCTTAGGGCTACTCAATCATCAGAGGGAGATAACTGAAGGTGAGTTTAACCCAAGGGTTACCACCACTCAAACAACATTGAGAAGGTAGGACTTTCATGGTGAGTTCAGTCATTGTGAGACTTGAACCCATACTATTGGTATCATTCTGTGTAGCTAGCTAGTGGCCTAGCCAACTGAGCTAACTTAATGACCACTGCTGTCATCTGGCAGCCAGCTCTGGTGGCTTACATAAAACCGAAACAACTGTGGATGTTGTAAATCAGAAACAAAAACAGAAATTGCTGGAAAAGCTCAGCAGGTCTGGCAGCATCTGTGAAGAGAAATCTTAACGTTTCAGGTCCAGTGATCCTTCCGCAGACCTGAAACCTTAACTCTGATTTCCCTTTACAGATGCTGTCAGACCTGCTGAGCTTTTCTAGAAACTTCAGTTTTTGTTTTCGATGGCTTACATGTTGTGGTAGACTGTCAATGGCTTCTGCCTCATGAAGTTTGTCTCTTTGAATATTTAGTATCAAGGCCACCTGCTCCCCCTCCCAAAAACAAGGTGCAAAAATAATTGGAAGTGAGGAAAGCATATGAGTTCTTGGGGATGGTTTTACCTGTGGACGGTGATTTTAAATGTTGATGTTTTCTAGTACCTTTTAACATATTGGCAGTGTGTACTCCATCCCGCAGTGACTTGTAACATTCCAACACTGAGCAGAGGCAACAAGTTAATTGTACGCAGAGATAAGAACTGATGAAACTCCAAATCATTGAAGCAAATTAATATGCATTATACTTAAATTCATTAGCAGAGACTTGTCCCTTTCCATTGTGAGTAAAAGAAATTTGTCCAGGCAATGTCCCTCTTTTTTTTTAATTAAACAGAAGTGGAAGGGACAATAGTTGCTAAGTGCATTCTCCATGTCAACCAGAGTCAACTTGACAACCAGTCAGCTCCCTTTCCTTTTTAATTATTTCTTGCATCTGTCCTGATGAGCACAAGATGAAAGACTTTGACAGCATATCTCCTTTTCAGCAATACTCAATTTTTGCATTGCGATCTACAAATTGTAATATTGATTAAAGCAGTCAATTTTCAAGAACCTTTTATAGTTGGTGAACTGTAATTTATGAAAGCTTTAAATCCCTAACCTACCAGCTTTTCAATTCAAGCAGTGTTCAAAGGTTTGCAATCTTGAATCTAGACCTTTCATTTTTTAATTGCCAAAATTATGTTGTTCTTTGCTTTTTTTGTCAGCTGAATGAAGTAATGAGTTGAGCAGATAATGGAAGGAAAATGAATGAAAGTCAGCCTGTGACCTAATCAATGGAGCAGTCCTTTGAGAGCAGGAGAAAGCAATGTAAATTTGACAATATAATTGAAATCTCAGAACATTATAATTTTAATAACTAATCTGTTACTTGTCAGATTTTTAGATTATTCTGATAGTGATTTAACAGGGCTATTGTTGAAAAAAAACTTGCTGCATTTTGGTATTTTTTAAAGCGATGCAAAGATTATTGAGATTGCAACTGCAACAATTGACTTGAAATTTATTCCAACTAATTGCTGATAGAAAAATCCTCTTTTTAATCACGTAAAGAGCAAGGGAAACCTGACTGAGAGACAGTTTACTAAGTTGATGTTAAATTTTACACTTCTTGAAAAGCAAAGTGCTGCAGATGTTGGAAATCAGAAATGTGAACAGAAAATGCTGAAAATACTCAACAGGTCAGTCAGCATCCATGGTAAGAAGCAGGGTTAACGTTTCACGTTGTCAGACTTTCATTGCCTCTACGTTTCTTTGAAATTGGAAGAAGGGATTTTTACATCCACCCAAGCAGATACATGAAGCCTTAGATTTAACAGCTCATTTGAAAGACAGCACCTCCCTCAATAATAGAAACATGGAAACATTAAAAAAATGTTACAGGAATAGGCCCTTTAAGCCTGCAGTACCATTGAACGTGATAATGGCTGATCATGCAAGATCAGTATCCCATTCCTGCTTTCTCTCCATACCCCTTGATTCCCTTGAGCCCGAAAGGTCATGTCCAGCTCTATCTTGAATATATCTAATGAACTGGCCTCAACAGCTTCCTGTGGGAAAGAATTCCACAAGTTCACAACTCTCTGAGTGAAGAAATTCTTCCTCATCTTAGTCCTGAATGACCTACCCCTTATTCTTAGACTGTGACCCCTAGTTATGGACTTTCTGAACATCAGGAACATTCTTCCTGCATTTAGGCTGTCCAGTCCCATTAGGACTTTATATGTTTCTATGAGATCCCACCTCAATCTTCTAAATTCCAGCATGTACAAGCCCATGTACAAGACTGTCACCCATGGGTAGAATCAAACCCAGGTCCCTGGCACTATGAGGCAGCAGTGCTAACCACTGAGCCACTATGCCACCCTCTCACTGCAGTGAGAAAGTATTACAAGTGGAAGGAGAAATGATGGTCAGATCACCCAAAGAATTTCTTGCACATTTTTGAACAGCCCATCTAGTCTTTAATATTCACAAACAACAAAAATAAGGAGACAAATTTAGCCCCAGTGTTATTTGCACTAATGACTCTCGCCTCAGAGGCACAAGATCCTGGGTTCAAGCCTCATTCTAGGGCTTCAGAGCAATAGTCAAAGCTAACAGTCCAGTGTATGAAGAAAAGCTGGATCAACTGGGCTTGTACATGCTGGAATTTGCACATTCTCCCTGTGTCTGCGTGGATTTCCTCTGGTACTCCGGCTTCCTTCCACAGTGCAAAAATATGCAAGCTAGGTGGATTGGCCATGGAAAATTGCCCATTGTGTTGAGGGATGTGTAGATTAGGGGGGTGTTATAGAGGGATGGGTCTGGGTGGAATGCTTTGAGAGTCAGGTTGGGCTGAAGGGCCTGTTCCCACACTTTAGGGATTCTATGATGGTAGATCATTCACCTGAACTAGTAATTCTGATGTTGCCTGACCTGCCATGTGCTTCCAGCATTTTCTGTTTGTCTTTCAGATTTCCAGCATCTGCAATCTTCTGCTTTCTGTTGTTTGCGAATCTTACATGGATCTTGCAAAAAGTGGGCAAAAAGGTCTGCTTGCAACATTTAATGTGGTTCTGAGAGGCGCGATGCAGGAATACGTTAAGATAGATTTCGTGCCTCAGTCAATAGTGCCCCTTGCCTTTGAGCTAGATGCTCTGGGTTCAAATTCTAATCCAGGACTTTTTGGCAACGGAAGATGCATAAACAAAATGACCAAACAGGTTAATTTGCATCCAGTGCACCCATCCAACACACCCATTGCTGATGGTAAGAGCAGGAAAGATACCCGTCCTTAGGGAGGAGTGATGTCTATCAGAGTAGAACTTCCTGCGTCAGTCTAACAGAGAGTGATGCTTAGGGTCCCTTACAGACTATGGTTAGATACAGCTAAGGAGTAGGCTATGTAAATGATTATTCATTGCAGTCCCTTCACAGTTCTTGTAATACTCCAGGCCACATTACAAATTGCAAACCTCAAGAAGAAAAACCCAAGGATAACATCAGCCTTGTGAGGTTGCGGATGATTCCCTGGGGTGGGAAACATAGGTGTACACAAGGAGGAGAATAAATCATTCTAAATGTGAGGTAATGGAAGTTCATCACTGAACACTGCATTTTTCAAAACGTTATGTCCAATAAACAGTAAGATAAATAATGGTCTGTTGACCATGATTAATCATCCTTAGAGAGGATGATAGTCAGAAATGGAAGGATGAAAGACTTGTGACAGGTGTAATTGATAGAAAAACAGACAGATGCATGCTGCGTTAGTTGCAGTAGGGAGGCAATGGCCTTGTGATATTCTTGCCGAACTGTTAATCCAAGTCCCAGGTAATGTTCCGGGGAACTGGGTTTAAATCCTGCCACAGCGGATGGTAGAATTTGAATTCAGTAAAAATCTGGGATTAAGAATGTAAATAATGACCATGGATCCATTGTCAGTCGTCAGGAATAACCCATCTGGTTCCATAATATCTTTTAGGGAAGGAAAAGTTTTCTTTCATTCACAGGAGGAGGAATAGGCCAGCATTTATTGCCCATCCCTAATTGCCCAGAGGCCAGTTAAAATTCAACCACATTGCTGTGGGTCTGGAGTCATGTGTAGGCCAGACCAGGTTAAGAGGGCAGTTTCCCTGATTCTTACTGCCCTCTGGGCAACTAGGGACAGACAATAAACGATGGCCTTGCCAGCAATACCCTCGTCCTGTGAATGAATGGTTAAATAAAGATAGAAAAATAAAGATTTCCACTCATTCAGCCCTTTCCATTCTGACTGTGAAAATGACTGTCCGCTGGCTCCAGATACATCATTTAAATATCTCAGCAATATCCCAACAGTTTCTTCATCAATGTATCCCCTCGAGATTTACAACAACGTTGCCAGGGTTGGAGGGTTTGAGCTGTAGGGAAAGGCTGAATAGGCTGGGGCTATTTTCCCTGGAACATTAAGGAGTGACCTTATAGAGGTTTATAAAATCATGAGGGACATGGATAGGATGAATAGCCTAGGTCTTTTTCCCAGGGTAGGGGAGTCCAAAACTAGATGACATAGGTTTAAGGTGAGAGCGGAAAGATTTAAAAGGGACCTAAGGAGCAAATTTTTCACACAGAGGGCAGTGTGTGTATGGAATGAACTGCCAGAGGAAGTGATGGAGGCTGGTACAATTACAACATTTAAAAGGCATCTGGATGGGCACAAGAATAGGAAGGGTTTAGAGGGATAGGGGCCAAATGCTGACAAATGGGACTAGATTAATTTAGGATACCTGGTCGGCATGGACAAGTTAGACTGAAGGATCTGCTTCCATGCTGTATAGCTCTGTGACTATATAAGATGAGCATTGGGACAGGCTGGGGAATACAGATGAAAGAAAAGCAGCTTTCTCGTATTTAAGTGATGTATTTGGGGCCAAGTGGACAGACATTTTCATAGCCAGAATGGGTGGAAATCTTTATTTTCATTTAATTACTCATTCACAGGGTGGGTATCGCTGGCAAGGCCAGCATTTATTGACTGTCCCTAATTGCAACAGCATTTTGATGCTGAATCTCTTCTCTTCCATTTGACCCTCTATTTCTTTCATTATTCCATTTTGTTGCTCAGAATGCTTTGTGCCAAGTGTTCTGGGTGCCTCCTCAGGCCTTTTCGAGCAATAGGCTTTCCCAGTGGAATTCTATTGACAGAACAGTTCTGTTGAAACAAAGGTAAGTGACCCAGGACCACAAGGACAACTTACAGCATCCACTTGGTACTCAACCTCCAATTCCAGTCTCATGTATTACCCTGTGCAGAACTGGCTGAACAGGTTGCAGGGCAGCTAGATGCAGAACTGTGCCACCTTCTGCCAGGAAACCGCCAAAAAATTAATTGGTAGCCTGTTTTGCATCTTTTTCACTCTAGTCAATGTATTTACTGTTGCGTGCTCATGTTCCATACTGTTCCATGCTGACAGATGCATCCGCCTCAATAGAACAGACAGCACCTGAGAAACTACTGTTAATAATACAAGTGAGCGAACACTTGATGCATTCTTGTTGTCCATTAATTAAACAAAAGAGTCAGTGCGTTTAAAATAAGGAGATTAAACACTGCCTCTCAAAGTGGACGAGTGAATGTCAGGTGTTTGCATTTAATTGTGTAATGGCCTCAATCTTCAATAATGATTTCCAGGCCATTGCCCCTGTAGATTTTCTGTGAAATAAATGTTTTCGTATAGTGACAATATACTGTCAGAGGTTTAAATCTCACTTCCTGAAGTAACGATGACAGAAACACAGGAAGACAAATGTTGCTTCCCCCAGGCTAATTAGAACCTTTCAGAATGTTAAGCCTTATTAAAGTACTATGAATAGCATACAGTTGCAAAGTTGTTTTGACTTAACATATTATCATTCTGCTGATGATCGAGGAATAGAAAATTATTGCAACAACTTAGCAGGATAGAATTGTTACAACAGTGGATGCTTTGCCAAATGAATTACCCACCTGTATACCTGATCTCTAACATGACTTTTTCCATCTGCACCTTTCTCTACTGTAGAGATGAATTCCTGGTCATTCATTTCTTGTGTCTCCTCAACTCTGAATTTTTTTTTTATGCATGTTTTAGGCTTCTCTCTATATCCTCACTATCAATTTGGAGACACCTTGCAACATCCCCTCTCCTCGAGCAGAGTAACAAACCAGGAGCAAGTCATAGCGCACAATTTTGTGAAGTTCAGTTTAATGCCACTCAAAGTTTCTCATTCCAGTTTAGTGATAATTGAAAAATGTTTGGATTAAGCTTTTCATATTACATATTTCAAATAATTGGACTTTTTTTTGCCTGAACCCTGCATGCTTAGGACCCCATTACTGCAACACCTGATCGTTTCTAAAGCTTTTAACACTAAGGTAAAAGAAAAGTGACAGTAGTCCTACCAGACCATAGGGCTGCTCTCATGTCGGGGTGGGGAGGGGTTCTGGGGTGTGGGCGTTGTGCAGAGAGAGAAAGAGAGAGAGAAACAGTAGGCGGTTGTTTAACCATGCTTCAAGTGAAGGAAGAGTATTAGACAGAAAGTTCTTCATGGTAACTTCAGCTGGAACTGGACCCACGCGGTTGGCATCACTCTGCATCACAAGCCAACTGCCCCTCCAACTGAACTAACTGACTCATCCTAAGATAAAAGTGCCCCAGTCCTACTGGAACATGGGGCTGATCTTTCATTCGACGCAGATGACTGGTGGCAGTTTAATGTGAGGGTCACTGCACCTCAGGCAAGAGCAAGAGTTTGAGAAGCAGAATCCTTCACGGTAACCTCAGCTGGTGCAGGAATTAGAGTCATAGAGTCATAGAGGTGTACAGCATGGAAACAGATGCTTCAGTCAACACTCAGCGTTGACATCAGTCTGCATTGCAAACCATGCATCCAGCACAACAGAGATAGCTAAACCTCTTTTAACTCTGCACTCTTATTTTACAGTCTAATTCATGCAACATTTAGATTTTTATAAGCACTTTCTCACTACCATCATATCAGAATAATCAATAACATTAACTTTATTACTGGTGTCGCTCTTAATACTGTGCTCTTATTTTTAAATCATCTTCCAATCTAAAATTCCTTCCATTAATAATATGGCTCATGCAATTATTTCGATTTTTCAAAACATATCCAGCCTGAAATAACTCCCTCAATATCTTCCTCCACCACTCGCCTCCCGACTAAATTTGGAAGTTGGAATACAATCGCACTGGGTGCGTTGGCCAGTATTTCTCCGTCAACCAACATCGCAAAGAAAAACAGATAAAAGTCAAATATTGCAGATAGTGGAAATCTGAAACAAACACAGAGAATGCTGGAAAAACTCAGCAGGTCTGGCATTATCCATGGAGAGAGAGAAACAGAGTTAATGTTTTGAGGTCCACTATGACTCTTCTTCTGAACATTCTGCTTTGGTTGTAAAAATAGATTATCTGGACATTATCACATTGCTGTTCGTGTGAGCTTGCTGTGACAAGTTTCCCATAATAAAGCAAAGACTCCACTCTAAATGGACTGCATTGGCAGCAAAGTACTTCAAGGCATGAGAAGTGGTACTAAAATGTAAGTCTTCCTTTCCCTTCACGTGGGAACTACAATGACTAAAATAAATGGAGGGATGCTCCATTCCCCATTCTGAACATCCTTCAACTTCATAAGGCCTACATTAAAAATCAAACTAGTAGAAAATGGGGTGTGGAGTTTGTCTGTACAGATAGTTCTACTTTTCTTGGACTTATTCAACTTGCCTTATGAAGCTACAAATTAATAATAATAGCCTACTTTCTTGACAGCAATACTGTCTGGGGACTGAGGCAGTCTGTGCTGGATACAGGTCATTAGTTAAATAAATACCTCTAGTCATTACAGCAATACTCCAGTCGTTATGACACTGCTGAATTTCAACACTGTCCATAATAAAAAGAGGGGGAAGAACTGCAAAGAGCCAGTATCAACTTGTGACTTTCACGTTTTCTCCACCTAATGGTATAGGATGCAGACAAAGCTCATATTTACATCTAATTCAGTGGCTGTCTTCCCTGGAACAGGTTACTCACTTGTTACTGATCGAAAGTCTCTCCCATTGTGTACCAGAAGGATTTGCAGGTTCATTTTCAGCTGTCTTTTTCATGTCGCAAATGCCCTTTTCCGGGCCATCAAGTTCTGGAGCAGTATTTAAACCCAGAGCTCCTTGCCTTCGTTGGTCAGTTCTTTGAGTATAGGAGTTGGGAAGTCATATTGTGGTTGTATGGGACACTGGTGAGGCCTCTTCTGGAATACTGTGTCCAGTTATAGGAAGGATATTATTAAGGTAGAGAGGGTTCAGAAGTCATTTACTAGGATGTTATTGGGTGTGGAAGGTTTGAGTTATAAAGAAAGATTGGATAGGCTGGGATAAAAGATACTGCAGATGCTGGAGAATCCGAGATAACAAACGTGGGGCTGGATGAACTCAGCAGGTCAAGCAGCATCATAGGAGCAGGAAAACTTGACGTTTCGGGCCTAAGCCCTTCATCAGAAATGGGGGAGGGGAAGAGGGTTCTGAAATAAATAGGGAGAGAGGGGGAGGCGGATAGAGGATGGATAGAGGAGAGGATAGGTGGAGAGGAGGCAGACAAGTCGAAGAGGCGGGGATGGAGCCAGTAAAGGTGAGTGTAGGTAGGGGGGTAGGGAGGAGATAGGTCAGTCCAGGGAGGACGGACAGGTCAAGGGGGCTGGATGATGTTAGTAGATAGGAGATGGGGGTCGGGCTTGAGGTGGGAGGAGGGGATAGGTGAGAGGAAAAACAGGTTAGGGAGGTGGAGATGAGCTGGGCTGGTTTTGGGATGCGGTTGGGGGAGGGGAGATTTTGAAGCTTGTGAAATCCATATTGATACCACTGGGCTGCAGGGTTCCCAGGCTGAATATGATTTGCTGTTCCTGCAGCCGTTGGGTGGCATCACTGTGGCATTGCAGGAGGCCCAGGATGGACATGTCGTCTGAGGAATGGGAGGGGGAGTTGAAATGGTTTGCAACTGGGAGGTGCAGTTGTTTGTTGCGAACTGAGCGCAGGTGTTCTGCAAAGCGGTCCCCAAGCCTCCGCTTGGTTTCCCCGATGTAGAGGAAGCCACAACGGGTACAGCGGATGCAGTATACCACATTGGCAGATGTGCAGGTGAACATCTGCCTGATGTGGAAAGTCTTCTTGTTGCCTGGGATTGGGGTGAGGGAGGAGGTGTGGGGGCAGGTGTAGCACTTCCTGCGGTTACAAGGAAAACTGCCGGGTGTGGTGGGGCTGGAGGGGAGTGTGGAGCGGACAAGAGGGTCGCGGAGGGAGTGGTCCCTCAAGAAGGCAGATAAGGGTGGGGAGGGAAAAATGTCTTTGGTGGTGGGGTCCGATTGCAGATGGCGGAAGTGTCGGAGGATGATGCGTTGGATCCGAAGGTTGGTGGGGTGGTACGTGAGGACGAGGGGGATTCTTTTTTGGTTATTATTGCGGGGACGGGGCATGAGGGATGTGTTCCAGGAAATGTGGGAGACACGGTCGAGGGCGTTCTCGACCACTGTGGGGGGGAAGTTGCAGTCCTTGAAGAATGAGGACATTTGAGATGTACGGGAGTGGAATGTCTTATCCTGGGAGCAGATGCTGCAGAGGCGAAGGAATTGGGAATAGGGGATGACATTTTTGCAGGAAGGTGGGTGGGAGGAGGTGTATTCCAGGTAGCTGTGGGAGTCAGTGGGCTTGAAATGGACATCGGTTTCTAGGTGGTTACCCGAGATGGAGACAGAGAGGTCCAGGAAGGAGAGAGAAGTGTTGGAGATGGTCCAGGTGAACTTCAGGTTGGGGTGGAAGGTGTTGGTGAAGTGGATGAACTGTTCGAGCTCCTTGTGGGAGCACGAGGCAGCGCCGATGCAGTCATCAATGTAACGGAGGAAGAGGTGGGGTTTAGGGCCAGTGTAGGTACGGAAGAGGGGTTGTTCCACGTAACCTACAAAG
The DNA here is from genome assembly GCA_024137785.1 of Ginglymostoma cirratum. Classification (NCBI taxonomy): domain Eukaryota; kingdom Metazoa; phylum Chordata; class Chondrichthyes; order Orectolobiformes; family Ginglymostomatidae; genus Ginglymostoma; species Ginglymostoma cirratum. The sequence goes on from JAHRHZ010000081.1 coordinate 11,410,634, forward strand.
AGGCAGGCATAGCTAGGGCCCATGCGGGTACCCATGGCCACCCCCTTTGTCTGTAGGAAGTGGGAGGAATTGAAAGAGAAGTTGTTGAGGGTGAGGACGAGTTCGGCTAAGCGGATGAGGGTGTCGGTGGAGGGGGATTGGTCAGTTCTGCGGGACAGGAAGAAGCGGAGGGCCTTTAGGCCATCTGCATGGGGAATACAGGTGTATAGGGACTGGACGTCCATAGTAAAAATGAGGTGTTGGGGACCGGGGAATTAGAAGTTCTGGAGGAGGTAGAGGGCGTGGGTGGTGTCACGGACGTAGGTAGGGAGTTCCTGGACCAAGGGGGTGAAAATGGAGTCTAGGTAGGTGGAGATGAGTTCGGTGGGGCAGGAGCAGGCGGAGACAATGTGTCGATCAGGGCATTCAGGTTTGTGGATTTTGGGAAGGAGATAGAAGCGGGTGGTGCGGGGTTGGGGAACGATGAGGTTGGAGGCGGTGGGTGGGAGGTCACCTGAGGTGATGAAGTTGTGGATGGTTCGGGAGATGATGGTTTGGTGCTCAGGGGTGGGGTAATGATCCAGGGGGCGGTAGGAGGAGGTGTCAGAGAGTTGGCGCCTGGCCTCAGCAATGTAGAGGTCAGTGCACCATACTACGACTGCTCCTCCCTTGTCCGCGTGTTTTATGGTGAGGTTGGGGCTGGGACTTTTCTCACTGGAGCACAGGAGACTGAGAGACGGCCGGATAGAAGTTTCTCAAATAATGAGAGGTGCAGTTAGAGTTAATCGTAGTTGTCTTTTCCCTAGGATGGGGGATTTCAAGACTCAGGGGCACATTTTTTTAAGGTGAGAGGAGAGAGATTTAAAAAAGACATGAGGGGCAAAGTTTTATACAGAGGATGGTTCACGATGTGGAATGAACTTTCTGAGGAAGTGGTGAAATGTGAGTAGAATTACTTCATTTCAAAGGCATTTAGATAGTACATGAATAGGAAAGATTTGGAGGGAATATGGACTAGGAGCAGGCAGGTGGGACGAGTTTACTTTGGGATTATGTTCAGCATGGACTGATTGGACTGAATGGTCTGTGTCCATTCTGTATGACTCTGACTATGACTCAGAGGCAGGGAATCTGTGCATTGTGCCAAAACAACTCCATGCAAAAAAAGGATGAAGAAAGAAACAACAAAATAAGTTTGAAGAAGAGGCACTGTTGTAGTGGAAACACAACAATTCATGAACATCAAGCTCCCCTCTCACAGCAATAGGATAATAAATAAGTCAATTGTGAATAACATCTGCAAGAAACCAGACCAACTTTGAAATGACTACTGAATATTTGAATGGATTATATATTTCGCCTAGAGATAAACATGTTTAACATTACTCAGCTGTTTGTGGTTGCGATATTGTAGGTAGCACAATGTGTTTGACGTTGAGTGCCAAATGTGGAAAGATACAGAGTCTTTGAGCTGAATCCTACCTGCTGATCCCCGACTCCGGGTAGTGGGAATGGAATTGTGGGAGAATAACAGAGATGTCAGAAAGGCTCCCCATTGCTTTGTCGCAGAAACTGATGGGCTGTGTGCTGTGAGGCAGATTGAAGATCTGCTTCACAGCCATTTTACGGAGCTGCTGCCATTTTACTGATGGCTAAGCACTCCACCTGGCCCCCTACCTCCCGTTGTTTGGGAAGCTCACTGGGTTTGTAAAGATGACCACACCATGGCAGTCCGAGGGGGTGGGGGGTGGAGGTGGTAGGGGATGGAGGGCCTGAGACTCCCTGGCCCCAAGCTGAGGCTGAAGACCCAGAGGGTTGACCCTGGAGAGGTTTCCTCTCTGTCCCACAGAGCCCATGTTCATGAATTGTTGTGTTTCCACTACAACAGTGCCTCTTCTTCAAACTTATTTTGTTGTTTCTTTCTTCATCCTTTTTTTGTATGGAGATGTTTTGGAACAATGCACAGATTCCCTGCCTCTTAAATATTGATTTTTGCTCCTGTATCTGAGGACCCCTCCATGTCAAAGTGACCCTGAGGTCTCCTGCCTGTGCCCAACCTCCCTCTCTATCTCCCTCCGTCTGTGTGGTGTGGCTGAGTCTTTAGAGTTTGTATCCTTCTCCTTGTGACTGTAAAGAACTTTAGTTAGGTCACTGAAAACAAAACATGCTGGAAGTCACAGCAGGTCAGGCAGCATCTACGCAGAGAGAGCAAGCTACTGTTTCGAGTCTAGATGACTCTTCATCAGACTGTTCACAGTGAAGTATGGAAGGGGCAACATTTATGCAATAGTATGGAGTGCTGGGGGAGAAAGGGTGCTGCCAGTGCACATTAAGTGATCAAAATGTCAGAATGGCAGAACAATGGAGAGTCTAACTGCCAAACAGGAAAGGACTGGAGTGGTCCCACTGGAGTGGAGGGGTGGAGGGGAAGGAGACATGACATGGTGACAGAGAATGCAACAAGGAAAGCTAAAAGAAAGAGAAGAAATGGGAATGAGCTCTCAATCTGAAGGTGTTGAACTCAGTATTAAGTCCAGAAGGCTATAAAGTGCCTAGGCTGAAGATGAGATGCTGTTCCTCCAGTTTGTGCTGTGATTTGCTGGAGCATTACAGCATTCCAAGGACAGAGAAGTGGGCTTCATTTGTTAGTTAAGCCACATTTGGAATATTGTGTACATTACTGGTCGCCACACAACCAGAAGGATGTGGAGGCTTTGAAAAAGGTACAGAAATGGTTTACCCAGGATTTTGCCTGGTTTGGATGATATTAGCTATGAGAAGAGATTGGAAAAAATGATTTGTTTTTACTTGAACTTCGAAGGATGAGAGGGCGACCTGATGGAAGTTTACAAAATTATGAGAGGCCTGGATTGTCGCGGTGTTTGTCCCAGGGTAGAAATGTCAATTACTAGAAGACATAGGTTGAAGGTGAGAAGGGGATAGTTTAAAGGCGATGCGAAAGGCAAGCTTTTTGCACAAGAGGGTGGTAAGTGCCTGGAATGCATTGCCAGAGGAGATGCTGGAGGCAAATACAATAGTAACATTTAAGAGGCATCTTGACAGATATATGAATAGACAGGGAATAGAGGGATATGGACCATGTAAAGTCAAAAGGTTTTTAGTTTGGAAAGGAATCATGTGGTGGGTTGAAGAGCCTGTTCTTGTGCTGTACTGTTCTTTATTCTTGGCTGGGTAACATTCGGAGGTCATCCAGAGTATAATTGCTGAGCGTGTCTAGCTGCCAACAAGCACAGGCTTGGAAACCCAATTTATACTGTGACCTTGGGATACCCAAATAAACCAAACAACTGCAGATGCTGGAAATCCGAAACAAGAGCAGAAATTGCTAGAGAAACTCAGCAGGTCTGTGGATGGAGAAAGCAGAGTTAACATTTCGGGATCAGTGACCCTTCTTCAAAAGTGAAGCAGAACTGCCTTTCCCAGACAGAGGGATGGAGAATCATAAATCATTACACACACTCCTTGGAATGAGATTGACAGAGCAAGGCTTTTCTCTTGGCAAGGAATAACACTCTAGCACTTGTTGGAAAAATATCATCGGTGCTAATACAAAAATTATATGGGAAATTGCAGCGATGGTGAGGCAATGACTTGAGTTTTGAGCTACCACTAATTTTTTAGCCCAGCATTAACTTGCAGCTTGCATCAACCTCTGTGAATGTCAAAACCTCTGCCTTTGCAACACAATTTAATTTCCCACCAGCAAAGCTCTTTCACAATGCAGAGACCCTGTTCTTATGAGAGACAGTGCACCTGATAAAGATCTCGTGTCGCTGCTCGAAAAAAGCAAACATTAACACTACCAAAATGGGTTAACAAGGTATTCACCTGACTTGTTTTATGGCACCTTGCTGTGTGTAATTTGTCTGCAAGGTTTCCATACAACCAACAGGATACAAAAGAAAATGCTTCAGCAATCATTTATGAAGCAGCTTGTCACATTTTGAGGGTGGGAACAGTGTCAAATGCAAAGCATATTGTCCCCTTTATGTTAAATGTCACATTCATAGTTTAAAAAAAGCACTTATTTAACATATAAAATAAGAGAAAACAAAAACTAGATGTTTCCTGTGGTTTCCTCTAATCTTAATTTAATTGCTCTTCAAGTGGAAGAGCGACGGATTTATAAGCAGCTGTCAACCTGTGTCATTGAGACCAATAAACCAATTCTTTTGGTTTAGAGAAAGAGAAATGTTACAGAATGTTTGCACAGAATGGCGCAGAAGAAGGTTGTTCAGCCCATTGTGCCTGTGCTAGCTCTCTGCAAGAGCATTTGAATCAATCCCACTCCCCCGTCTTTTACCTGGAGGTCAGGAATTATTTTCTCCCTAAAAATTTATCCAATTCCCTTTTGTAAGCCATAATAGAATCCTCCTCACCCACACTCTTAGCTAATGCATTTCAGATCCTAACCACCCTTGGCAAATCTCTTTTTTTTTGCCATTTACTTTATGTCAATGTACTCTGTTTCTCAATTCTTACAAACTAACAGCTAAGCCTCTTCTGACCCGTCATCTGATTATAGAGTCATAGAATCGTACAGCATGGAAACAGACTCATCCGCACAACCAGTCTACGCCGAACATAATCTCAAACTAAACTAATCCCACCTGCCTGCTCCTGGTCCACATCCCTCCAAACTTTTCTATTCGTGTACTTATCCAAATGCCTTTTAAACATTGTAATTGTGCCCACATTCACTACTTCCTCAGGAAGTTCATTCCACATGCGAACGACCCTCTATGTAAATAATTGCCCCACATGCTTTTTTTAAATCTCTCATCTTAAAAATGTGCCCCCTGGTCTTGAAATCCCCCATCCTAGGGAAAAGACACCTGCCATTAACCCTATCTATATTCCTCATGATTTTATAAATCTCTATAAGGTCACTTCTCAACCTCCTACACTCCAGTGAAGAGAATCCCAGCTAATCCAAACTGTCTTTATAACTCCAAACCTTCCGTACATGATAAAATCCTGGTAAATCTCTTCTGAAACCTTTCCAGCTAAATAATATCCTCCCTATAACTGGGTGACCAGAACTGGACACAGTTCTTTAAAAGCATTAGATGAAGAATGGATGAAATTATTGAAAATCAGGTTGTTATATTTAGAGACAGAAAGGAGCATGCCTACTTCAACATCATAATGATAGTTACATCTCTTCAGGCAGGCCATTTGTGGTTATTAGGAAAGGACCATCAAAACACTTCCCTTAATTTTATAACTGGTCAAGGTTTCATATGATTTGGCCTTGGTTATCATTCTGTCTTAGGAAAGGAAAGGGTTGAGGAGGCGGGGATGACTCGTGAGGTAACAAGAGTGGGAAGAGAGGAGGCGAGTCGGAGGAGAGTTGCTGCAGTAGAGGAAGAGAAAAAGAAAGTTTGTGAGGGAGAAGAGGAGCAGCATTCAGTGTTACTGTCCCAGCAGATGTTACCACCAGACAAGTAGTGAAATCTCGCTTGGTGGATTGTTTTTTCTTATGGAAGAGCGATGGTCCTTTGCTACATCATTCCTTTAACAAAAAAATCTGAAGTCTATTATGGAATAGAAATAAAATGAGACAAGCCAAGCTGTCTAAATATAGGGCACAGAAAAATCACATAGCACCAAATCACTTCCTAGTGTCTTCCAGAGGAAGTACCCCTATACGTTAAATTATTAAGGTCAACTCAACTGGTTCTTCACTGTCAACTGTAAGGTAAAGGTGTCATTACCCTACCACACCACAGGGCCCTTCCAGAGAGGCAACCAGTACTTGTTTAACCTGAGGGGCACCACACCTCAAAAAGAGGTTGAGAAGGTAGAATTTTCGTGGTGACCTCAGCTATACTGCAAGCCAAGCATTCAACCAACTGAGCTAACTGACCCCACCGTGAGGGCTTCTGACTGAATGCTCACAAACTGAAAGCTTAAACTTCTATTTTTAAAGCACCTGGAGATTTTTATCCAAAGCTTTCTGCTCAGTAAATTGCACAAACTAACTTGAGTGAAGTATCTTATTCCTTGAATTGTCCTGTATTCCTGTGTAGGAGAGAAATTATATTGTGCTTCTGACTCCAATCATGTCTTCTCTGAAACTATTCAAACTTCTTCCTATCCCTGGATTTTATAAACTAAAATTGGACTTTGATTATCATAAAGCAAGAAAATAAACAAACTAATGATCCTCAATATTACACACCAGGTCAGAAACCCAGCACAATGCTAGTAGTCTTCCATTACCTTTCGAGGGGTTTCTTGCCTTTCTGACACCTACACGATGAGGTCATGCCTCTGGAAAGACTGACTGACCTATCTAGATTTTAAACACTTCACCAAAATAACCCATATGCCACTATTTTGAAATGAAAATTCTAAAAGCTCATATTAAGTTTTGTGTGGGGTGCTCTAGTTTCCTCCCACAGCCTAAAGATGTGCAAGTTTGGTGGCTTGGCCATGCTAAATTGCCCATAGTGTTGAGGGATGGGTAGGCTAGGTGGATTAGCTATGGGAAATGCTGGATTACCAGGATACGGTGTGGCTGGGTGGGGTGCTCCTCGAAGGGTCAGTGTGGATTTGATGGCCTGCTTCCAAAATGTAGGGATTCTCTAATTCTGACCAAGTAATGTGGACTGGTAATCCAGTGGCTAGTCATACTAACTTGTTGTAATATATTCTGATGTGCCTTTGTAGCTATCATATTACACTGCAATTTCTGGTTGATTACTGTACCCATACCTTCACCCGGTAAGGCTGCTTTATTGCATGGGGAATTTTCTTTAAATCAACATTCAATACATTTAGCCTTAGTGACAACATATTAGCATGTATAAATGGACAGTATGCAGCAGAATTGTATTCACCTACAATCAACCACATCATGTCCCTTTTCCACCACCACCAGCAAACCAAGAGATTAACCCTAGTACAATGAAGAGTGTAGGAGGACATGCCAAGAATAATACCAGGCATACCACCAAAGGCTAGATGTCAATCTTGGGATATAATCCGGGGTAACTAACTAACCAGTGGAAGTACCACATTATAGATTGGAAGGTGAAGGCAGTGAACACTGCAAAAGCTCGAGGCCCCGGCAGTATTCATGGTGGCACAGTGGCTGCTGCTGCTTCACAGGGCCGGGGACCCAGATTTGATTCAACTGTCTTTGCAGAGTTTGCACTTTCTCCCTGTGTCTGCATGGGTTTCCTCCTGGTGCTTTGGTTTCCTCCTGCAGTTCCATCGATGTGCAGTTTCGGTTGAATGGCCATGCTAAATTGCACATAGTGTCCAGGGATGTGCAGGCTAGGTGTATTAGCCATGGGAAATGCAGGGTTACAGGGATAGGGTAGGGGGTGGTTCTGGGTGGGATGCTCTTTGGTCGGTGTGGACTTGATAGGCCGAATGGCCTGCTTCCACAGTGTAGGGATTCTACAATTCTATTCAAAGACTTGTGCTGTGTAACTAGCTGCGCCACTGTTCACAGTGTACAACTACATCATTGGCACCTACCTGACAATGAAGAAAATTGTCCAGCTATGTCTTGTTGACCAGGATAAATCCAAACCAGTCAATTACTGCCCCTTTGGTCTATTCTCAATCATTAGAAAAATAATGATAGTATTATCAAACACCCTTTGACACAGCCATAAGCTGCTCACTGACACCTCATTTGGGTTCCACCAGGGCCACTTTACTGATCTACTTTCAGCCTTCGGTCATATATGGCCAAAATAGCTGAACTCCAGAGGGGAGATGAGAATGGCATCAAAGCAGCACTTGACCAAGTGTGGCTTCAAAAAGCCATTGCAAAACTAAAATCAGTGTGAACTGGGAACAGCTCTGCACTGAATGAGTTCAAACTTAGCACAAAGGAAGACAGCGTGTTTTTTCAAAGATAAACACCTCAACCGAATGGCATTCTTAACACAGCAAGAATTCCCTAGGTTAGTGCCTAAACTCCATCTTCAGCTGCCACATCAATGACCTTACCTCCAATGTAAGGTTAGAAATGGGGATGATTGCTACTGTTTGCAGAATGTTCAATACCACACTTCATTCCTCAGGCACTGAGTGGCCCATGTCAACGTAGGTACTGTAAGAACTGGGCATCATTCAGGTTTCGGCAGATACAAGACAAATAACCTTTGCACCAGGCAATGACCATCTCCAGCAAAAGAAAATCATTGGCACTGACTACCCTTGACATTCAAAGGTGTTTTCATTACTTTCATTACTGTCAACATCTTTGGAGTTATCATCGACTATAAACTGATGGAGCAACCATATAAATATTATCATTATGAGTGCAGGTCAGGCAGCCCCATCCTATTGTTTGGACCAAACCAAACCCTCTCAAAATATGTGAAGAAGACAGCTCAGACCCTAACATTCTCTTAGTTTTAAAGGTAAGTGTAAGGCATTGTGTTTCTGATGCAATTTGATTGGTTAAGCTACCAGTCTTGAAGCAAAACACACTTTAATCTTACTCTATTGCTAAACTACGAACAAAAGAACTGGAATAACAACTCTATTGGAAAACATAACAGAATAGTAGATTACTTAAAACTGCTAAACAGCAACTGGTCCAGTATAGTAACATCCCACAAACACACCCTTGGCAAAGGCAGATTCAATAAAATAGATTGTCTCACATGCACTTTTGGCAACAGAGGGACCTCCAGGTTTTTGCTGCAGCAATGAGAGAGAGATGCAGAGGCTTCACAACCCCAACAACTGCTGAAAGCTCACCTAAAATCCTGGTTGTGTATGAGTTTGACCCCATCCATTCAGGCGGCTTCTATTGTTTCAACTTTAAAATAAAAACCCAAGGCCTCATAAGCTGTTTAAGTTGGAACAGATGACTCAGTACATCTGTCTCAACCTCTATACCTCTTAAAACCATAGTATTGTCGCACCACTAATGATTAGATATTTATTAACAGGCGCAGCTGTGGTCGCGGTATGCTTAGGGCCTTTTTCTATGCTGTAGATAACTGTGATTCTTTTTCCAGGAGTTAGGTGACATAGTGAAACAGGGCTCCCTTTCCAAGTCTTTTCAAATGTTTCTTAATTGATCTTGTATCTCTGGCAAGATTATAGTTGAGAAAAAGTCCTGGAAAAGGAAGGAAAATGCAATGAGATTACATAAGAAATACAAAGGAAGCATAATCAGTGCCAAGAGGAGGAGGCATGCAGAGCTCTGTGAGAGCATTCAAGCAGCTGTTGGGCACTACGATGAGCCTCTAGCTGTCTCCAGGCTGGGCAACCAGTGGGGTGAGAAATGATCAGAATATTCAGTACATGTAGACGAAGCAAGGCAATGGAAGCACAGAACACAAAATAAAGTTGCACACCGATCCAAATTCCATCAACACTAACAATCACTCAACACCACTTTGGTCTGTCTGTGGAGGAGGACTCAATTCTGCTCAAGAGAAAACCAGAGAACGCAGTCATCAGGGATAGGTTTAATCATGAGTCTTAGAAGGAAGAGAAACAAAGGAGATGATGCTTTATATTAGTGGAAGCATACTGATGCACCTGGTGACTGGGGTAAAGCAATCACTGGTCCTTTGTAGCCAAAGAAAGGTTTTTTAAAAAAAAAGGCAGGACATAAAAGCTACCAGGGAATAAATCCAAGCCTTGTAAGTAAAATGATTCACGAAGAGTTACAATCTGGAATCAAAGCTATAACCAGAAGGAAAAGCTGGATTCTGGAGAGAATGGTTCTGTAGCACCAAGCTACAGCTACAAAAGGCAGCGTGTTATAAATTCAGAAGTTCAAAGCAATGTTTGACACTGCCATAGGAGAAATGCTAAAGGTATCTCCCAGGAACCACTCAATATCATATCACAGATAATGTAAGCTATGAGTACAGTTACGAATTGATGGAAAACTTACAGCTTTTAAATTAGCATGGAAATTCCAAGCAGAAAGCAAAGCATTCTGATACTTATTTAAGTCAAGCTGAAAGCTGCGATAATGTTCATGACAGCAGAAATACCATGTGAACTAGTGAAGAAAACATCAAAATTTTGAGTTAATTGCAATAGCTAAGGAAGACGTGGCTTGCTGTGAGGAACTGATTTACCAGGCATTGAAACAAGTTGATGATTTATGCTTACCAAAGAGTTTATCAAAGTGCAAGCTGAAAAAAGAATTCTTTCATGGGCAGGATCAGCATTTGTTTTCCATCCCTAACTGCTGCCCTTCAACTGCTTGCTAGACCATTTTAGAGGGTAGGTATGAAAGTCAACCACATGACATGGATGTGGAGTCTCATGTAGGTTAGAATGAACTAAATGGCTTTAATCAAAATAAAATATAATTGTTTGATCACTAATAATAATACACCAAATTGTAATTCTTGTTGCAATAAGATTTGAGGGGGGGGCAATGGCCTAGTGGTATTACTACTGGACTGTTAATTCAGAGACCCAGATAATGTTCCGGGGAGTCGGGTTTGGATCCTGCCACTGCAGGAATTTAATGTGATAAAAAATGTGGAATGAAGAGTCTAACGATGACTATGAATCCATTGTCAATTGTTGGAAAAACCCATCTTGTTCATTAATATCCTTTAGGGAAGGAAACTGCCATTCTTACCTGGTCTGGCCTACATGTGACTCCAGACCCACAGCAATGTACTTGACTCTTAGCTGCTCTCTGGGCAGTTCGGGATGGGGAATAAATGTTGGCTAGCCAGTGACGCCCATTTCCCATAAGTGAATTTTTTAAAAAAAAGATCATGCCCTATTGGCATTACTAAACCCCCGCAGTATTCTGCACTAGCTGATGCTTTAGTGATAAAGAGTTGGGTGCCTTTCAATTCTTGAGTGTCAGCAGCATTGTTGAAATAGAAGGTGGTTGGTTGCACTATTGAAATAGAGGGCCAAAGCCTTTATATGTCAAGTTTGTGTCAAGCGCTAAAGCAACAAAGTTGTAGGACAAAGAACACAAAACGTCAGGAAGTTATTTGTGATAACCCCTCCAAGGCTCATGGAGAATCATTAATTAATATCACTGTGGAGTTCATAGAATTTGAGATCCTTTGGTAACAGGCAACGGCCTGCCCAGGTGGAACTCATCACCTGAGCCCTTTTATGACCCCCCGGTATCCTTGGAGAAGGAGCACACAGTGTCCATCAATGCTCTCGATGCCTTCAGGCACCACAGGGGATACAGTACTTTATTCCCCCATTCAGCTCCTTTTTGATTTAGTCTCTTCCTGTTCTCCCTACCCTGCCTCACCTTGGATGACCTTTAATGGGTATTGCATGTAAATATTCAGTTGGATACTTGGGTGTTTTTACTGGTAGTGGGAGTACAGAATGGAAAATGAGAATGAGGCAGGATTAACAGGTGTTAAAATCGTTTGTTTGCAATCATTCTTGCTGGACCTGGGAGAGTATTGGAAGGAAGAAGGTTGGGGATAAGATAACACTGTCCAAGGAGGAACAGTTTCCTCCAGGACTCTCCTCCAACACCTCTCAACAGTCCCATGCCATGCAATCACAGAAGGCATAACACCTGCCTGTTTACCTCCTCACTATTCAAGGACCCAGACACACCCTTCAGGTAAAGCAGTGATTTACCTGTAATTCTCTCAATCTAGTCTACTGTTTTCACTGCTCTCAATGTGGTCTCCTCTACACCGGAGAGATGAACTGCTGACTGGGTGATCACTTTGCAGTAGATGTATGTTCTGTCTGCAAAAATGACCCTTAGCTTCTATTGCCTGCCACTTTAACACACCACTGTGTTTCATGGTCAACATCTCTGTCACAGGACTTCGGCAATGCTGCAGTGAGCGTCAGTGCAAACTGGAAGAACAACATCTCATTTTCCACTTGGAAATGTTGTATCCTCTACTACTCAACATTGAATTCAATAACTTCAGAGCTCGATTCTATCCTTCCAGGTTTTTTTTTTACTCAGTCCATGCCCAGTTCTGCTATGACATGGGCTGCATTTAGCACAGTCACCCATTCCCATAAACTGCAAAGCCCATTATCACATTTCATGGGTTGCATTCAGTGCAGCTCACCCATTTTCTCCTACTTCTTCAGTTTTTCTTCTGTCCTGGCTGCTATCCATAATGCCCTTGTTTACCTATCCCTTTCATATTTCTCTCTCTCTATGGAGTCCATCTCTACCTACCTGCTCCCCTCTATCCCCCCAGCCCCAACTTCGGCTTCAGCATAAATATCACTTTTTTTTCCCCTAGCTGCCAATAGTTCTGATGAAGAGTCACTGGACACGAAATGTTAACTCTGCTTTCTTCCCACAAATGCTGCCAGATCTGCTGAGTTTCTCCAGCAATTTCTGTTTTTGTTTCAGATCTGCAGCATCTGCAGTTCTTTGTTTTATTAAAGAAAAGTATTGCCCTTTCGGGAAGGACATCTGCCGTCCTTACCTGGTCTGGCCTACATGTTGTTGTATCAGAGTTTGAAATGGTCAATTGTGAGGAGTAGCATAAGCATAACCTGCTATGATGACTAGTGAGCAGAACAGCTTAAAATCTCAAAGGTTGAGATCTAACATTTGGTCCATCTCAATGTCTTTGTCTCAATGTCTATCATGTCGAGGTAACCTGTAATAAGTTGTTAACATCCAATTATCCAAATCTTTTTAACTACCAGCAATTCTTCTAGTTACACCCAGAAGTAGCTTTACTTTACCCCACTAGACCCTGTGGTCCCTACACTTAAAGATGATGGTGGTACAAACCTTCATAATGAACAGCACCTCATACAGTAGAGATGTAGCATGCGCCTCCAAAATCTGTCAATGCCTTTGACCCTTCATCATCTTTGGTGGTCCCTTGCAGGTGGGGATTACCCTGAGAGTGATCTGTAGGTGACTGTTCAGACTGATGCAGCTTCCGCAGGCTCTGTTCCAGTTGGGGCAGGAGGTGGCTGTGGGACAGGGTGGGTAGGGCGTCAGTGCGGTAGTGCGCTCCTTACGTTATTTTTGCCTTGCTTCCGCTTTTTCCTGATGTTGTCTCATGGTGCTCAACACCTTCCCAGATGCTTCTCCTCCCCCTTGGACGGTCTTGGGGCCAGTGATTCCCAGGTGTCTATGGGAATGTTGCACATGACCAGTGGGGCCTTGGGGGTATCACTGAAGTGGTTCCTCTGTCCACCTGGGGCTTGCAAACTGGGAGCGGAGCACCTGCTCATGACTGTCATGTGGATGATGTGCCGAGCCCATTGTAACTGGTCAAGGGTGGTCAGGGCCTCAATTCTGGGAATGTAGAGTTCTGGGTCAGAAGTTTGTGATGGATGTGAGGACATCAACTGATTAACCCATCCTCAAGGTGAGCAAATTCGAATTTAGGTGGCTTGAGGATGAAACATAAATGGGCATAAATGGGCTAGCTATGAGATGGAAACCTATCTAGTTTGAATCAGAATGATACAGAGATAAGGATTTGATCTCACAAATCAAATAGCTACCCTTGGAAACATCAATAGGTTTGAATCAAGATACAGGTGGCAAATGCTAATTAACTAATCATGTATTCATTGTTAACAGTGGGTAGTAATGATATTGCTTATTCTTGCCTTTCCATTGCCTGAGGGGGAATGTCATGAGGTGTATGGACAGTGTAGGTAGAGAAAAAATTGTTCCCATTGGTAGAAAGATCACGAAGAAGATAGCACAAGTATTTGGCAAAAGTAATTATGGGGGCATGAGAAATTTGTTCTTACTGCAAGCGGTTAGGGTCTGGAATGCGCTGCCCGAGAGTGTGGTGGAGACAGGGTCAATCGAGGTGTTCAAGTGGGGTATGGATTTTTTTTTGAAAGAGATAGTGCAGGGAGAACGCAGGGGAATGGCACTAGGTGCATTGCTCATTTGGAAATACAATACAGTTGCAACAGGCTCAATGACCTCCTTTCTGTGCCAGAACAGCTCTGTAATTCTGATCTTGGGGGGACAATATTTTAAGAAAGCTTTTTGAGTAGAAATGTTGTTCCAAATTAACTGCAAGAATTTCAGACAGGAGGTCTGTGACCAGCGGTATGCTATAAGGATCAGTGCTGGGTCCATTGCTTTTTGTCATTTATACAAATGATTTGAATGTGAATATAGGAGGTATGGTTAGTAAGTTTGCAGATTAATTTAGCATATCTGGTCGGCATGGACAAGTTGGACCAAAGGGTCTGTTTTTGAGTTGTATAGCTTTATGACTCTAATTGCTAACCACAGGAAGCCAGTTCCATTTGCCAGAATTTGGCCCATATCCCTCTAAACCCCTCCTATAACTTTCATATACCCATCTAGATGCCTTTTAAATGTTGTTATTGCAGCAACCATCACCACTTCCTCTGGCAGCTCATTCCATTCACGCACCACGCTCTGTGTGAAAAACTTACCCCTTAGGTCCCTTTTAAATCATTTCCTTCTCACCTTAAAACTATGCCCTCTAGTTTGGACACCCTACTATGCGAAAAAAAGACCTTGACTATTCACCCTATTCGTGTCGCTCATAATTTTATAAACTTCTATAGAGTCAATCCTCAGCCTCCAACACTCCAGGGAAAATAGCCCCAGACTATTTAGCCTCTCTTTATGGCTCAAACACTCCAACATCCTTGTAAATCTTTTCTGCAACCTTCCAAGTTTAACAACATCTTTCCTATAGCAGGGAGAACAGAATTAAACACAGTATTCCAGAAGTAGCCTAACGAATGTCCTGTACAACTGCAACATGACATCAGAATTCCTATACTCAATGACCAACAAAAGTAAGTGTACCAAATGCCTTCTTCACTATCCTGTCTACCTGCGACTCCACTTTGAAGGAACTATGCACCTGCATCCCTAGGTCCCTTTGTTCGGCAACACTCCCCAGGACCTTACCATTAATTGTATAAATCCTGCCCTGATTTTCTTTACCAAAATGCAAGACCTCACATTCATCTAAGTTAAACTCTATCTGCCACTTCTCGGCCCATCTGTCCAACTGATCAAAATCCTGTTGTACCCTGAGATAACCTTCTTCACTGTCCACTAGCAAACACTGGTAAACACCGTAACGTTACAGAAAGCATACTTATCTGCCAAAAGCTATCAAAAAAATGACTGATATAAGAACTGTTCCCAGATCGTAATCTCTATGTAATTCAATGCGACTTAAATTTAATATTCAGTCCAATTAATTGTGAAATTATTTCATTCATGCTATTTCTGATTGTCCTTACCATTCTCAGAACTTTACAGGTAAGAACTCGTAGCTTGCATGTCTGAAATTCCTGATAATAAATGTCAGCTTGGTTGGAAACAGAAATGAATTATGAATTCTTCGGAATACAACAAGGAGTCTGGTTAAATGTATTGCGGGTGATCGAATGTTTGGGATTTGTTGCGCTGTTAGACATCAGTTGGATTTCAATGCATTTCAATAAGGGCTCATTGAGTTGGAGATGCTGACATTAGCTTGTCTAACAATAGGCGTAGTCAATATCTTTGCTGCTTAATTCAGTCGCACCTGAGGAAATATTCTTTGAGCTTGAATTGCATGTAGCAGTCTTCCATCAATTAATTCACAATTCCAGAGATGGAAGCTAAAAGAATTTCTGCGGTGACATTGAGGCATTAGTGTTTCCTTTGCAAGCGCAGCAGTTGTGAGAAGCGACGTCAAAGAGACTGCAGATTTTTAATGAACTGTAGATTAAGTTCTCTTTGTTTGACACAGTGCACGATGGAAGTAAAAGAAAATCAATTGTAGTTTAAACAAACAGCAATGCCTCCTCAACGAGCTCTATAGATAGACCCCTCTGATTTAGACTTTTAGTGTTTTGTCATTTTAATGTCAGTTACATAGAACATAGAACTGTACAGCACAGGAACGGGCCCTTCGGCGCATGATGTTGCGCTGAACATGATGTCAAATTAAACATATCTCTTCTGCCTGCCCTTGGTCCATATCGCTCTGTTCCTTGCATATTCATGTGCTTGCCTAAAAATCTCTTAAATGCCCCTATCACATCACCACTAGCTCTGGCAGCATGTTCCAGACTCCTATCACTCTCTGTGTAAACAACTTGTCCCTCACAGCTCCTTTGAACTTTCTCCCTCTAATATTAAAGGCCTGCCCCGTAGTTTTAGACATTTCAACTCTGGGAAAAAGATTCTAAACGTCAACTTTATCTATACATCTCATAATTTTATAGGCTTCTATCAAGTCTCCCCTCAGCCGCTGCTGCTCCAGAGAAAACAACCTGAGTTTTTTTAGCCTCTCCTTATAGCTGGATATCTTATATCTCCTGTATTCTAGGTAGCATCCTGGCGTACCTCTTCTGCACCCTCTCCAAAGCCTCCACATCCTTCCGGTAATGTGGCAACCAGAATTGAACACCATAAGTCTTGCCTAACCTAAATCTTATAAAGCTACAAGCTGTCAGTTGTAATCCTTTAGTGTGTGACGATTGAAGCTGATTGGAAGATCTGGACTATTGTAGGATTACAGAATGGTAACAAACTGATCAAGAGGTTAAGGCATTGTACTGCTAACCCACCATTCGCTACATGTAAGGGTTTGGATACGATTCTTGTTACGCAGTGGTAGTGTCCCTCCCTTTGGGCCCAAAGGTTTGAATTCAAGACCTACCTTATAGCATAAAACAAACACAGAGAATGCTGGCAATGCTCAACAGGTCTGGCAGTATCTGTGGAGAGAGACAAGCAGAGCTAACATTTCATGTCTGGTATGACTCTTCTTCAGAATGTCTGAACAGGTAGAATCACAGAACGGTCACATGACAGATGGCAGTCATTTACCCTTTGATTCTTGGCTACATATTTTCCCTGCAACCCTGCAAATTTTATCCTGAGAAGTCCTGATCCTTTCTGAAAGTTACAATTAAATCTGGCTAACACTTTTGCAAGTAGTGCATTTCACGTCTTAAATAATAAAAGGCTTTTCCTCCTATTGCCTTGGTTCCTTGGTTATTCACTTTACATCTGTAGGCTGCTTCTCGAACCTTCCTTCAATGGAGACAGGTTCTCCTTATCTATTTTGTAAGTCCTCTCATGATTTGGACACCTCAAATAAATTTCCTCTCCACCTTCTATTCTTGAGTTTTTCCAACCTATCTGCATAGCTGAGGTCCCCACATTGCTGGGAATGTTATTGTCAATCTCTTCCACATCGTTCCCAAAGCCCAGATTTTATGTTTCAATGTTTTCATGGAGGTAGATCTCACTGGCAAGGCCACCATTTGTTGCCCACCCCTAATTACCCTTGAATTAAATGAGTTCCTGGGGGGCAATTTCAGAGGGCAATCAAGAGACAATCACATTACAATAGGTCTGGAGACACCAATAGGCCAGACCAGGTGAGTATAGCAGGTTTCTCTCCCTGAAACAAACATTAGGGAACATATGGATTTTTA
This sequence comes from Ginglymostoma cirratum, assembly GCA_024137785.1. Taxonomy (NCBI): domain Eukaryota; kingdom Metazoa; phylum Chordata; class Chondrichthyes; order Orectolobiformes; family Ginglymostomatidae; genus Ginglymostoma; species Ginglymostoma cirratum. The sequence goes on from JAHRHZ010000081.1 coordinate 11,428,016, forward strand.
CAAGAATCGATGATAATTGTGCATGGTCATTATTACTAAGGTTATCTTTATTTTCCAGGTTTACTGATTGAATTTAAACTCCACTAGCTGTCAAAGTCAGAATTGAGCCAATGTAATAAGCTGGGCCTCTAAGTTTTTTCAATTAAAACAGAAAATGCTGGAGAAAATCAGCACCTGTTCGCCTCTTCACTTGAAGAGTCTTTGGGCTCAGAAAGTTAACTCTGTTTCTATTTCCACAGATGCTGCCAGATGTGCTGAATTTCTCCAGTGTCTTCTGTTTTTATTTCAGACCTCCACCATCTGCAATATTTTGCTTTCCTTTGAATTACTAGCCCAGTAATGCAACCAATGTGCCAATATCTTCCTGCTAAGGTTTTTGCACAGTCTTCCCATTGAGGTCAAACTGCTCTGTCTGTATGGGTTCATAATAATTTCCTTTTTGTACTCTGTGCTTCTGTTTATAATTGTATGCATTCGTTATAGTTTCTCATGGGATGCATGGATTGATATGAGTCCAATCTCCAATGGGGAGAAGTCACTGACTAAAGAGACATTCCTGGCCCCCGAATCACAAGGTGCTGGGCTCAATCCCCACTCCAAGACTTAAGCACTGAACCTGAGGCTGAGGGAGTGCTACACTGTTGATGATGCTAAGATGTTAAACCAAGGTCCCTCAGGTTTGTTGTAAAAGATCCCATTGTGTTATACTGAAGAAGTCCAGAGAGGTTATCCCTTGTGTTCTGATTAATATTTATCCCTCAGTCAATGTCACAAAAAAAAATTGTCTGATCATTATCGCATTGCTGTCTTTGGGAACTTGCTGTGTGCAGATTGGCAGATGTATTTCCTTCATTACAACAGTGGTTACGTTTCAAAAAGACTCCATTGCATGTAAGGCAATTTGAGATGTCCAGTGGTTATGTAAAATGCAATATAAATGTCAGGCTTTCAATAAATTACAGGACGTCTATGCCTTTTTTTTTAACTTTTCTAAACCCATCCTGGTCAGTTTCAATTATTTTGCACTAAACCCCCAAGTTCTTTCTGTTCCTGCATCTGCAATTAGAATTGCACCTTTTCACTTATATATTGCCTCTCTTCACCTTCGTACCAAAAAGTGTAACCTCACTTTCTTGGCATTAAATTTAATTGGCTATTCTTGCCCTCAACCCAAAATCCCACCATGCATCAGTTTGTTTTCATCCTGTAGAGTATGCCACTGTCCCTCATTATAATTCACTATAGTTTTGTGCTAACTGTATATGTTGAAACTGTGCCCTAAGCACCCAAGTCTAAGTCATTAATATGGATCATGAAAAGCCGTGGTTCCCCTGAGGAACACCATTGGATACTTTCCTCCTATCTAGAGACAACCATTCACCAAAATAACCTCTTCCTTGTCATTCAGACAACTTTGTACTTATACCCTCAATATTCTATGTGCTTCAACTGCACAGACAAGGCTATAATGAGGCTCTTTCTTAAGTGCCTTTTGGAAATTCATTTTTTTTTTAAATTCTTGGATGCGATATGGTGGCAGGCGAACATTTGTTACCTATCCCTAATTGTCCTTGAAATGATTACTTTTCTCTATCATTTCAGAGTCAACCACATTTCAGTGCATGGTGTATGGTAATGTTACTGGACTGATTGTCCCGGAACAAAGGCTCATGCATTGGGCCATTTGTTTAAATGACACCAAGGCTGCTGGAGTCACTTGGAGCCCAGACCAGGCCATCACCAACTAATGTACTAGATAGGGCTTTTACGGCATTGATTATATAGTTGTCTTTAGACTAGGTTATATTTTTGGTTTCAATTCCAGATTTTTATTGAATTCAAATTTCACTATTTGCCGTGGGAGAATTCAAACATGGTGAACATGTGACCCAGAATGTTAACTGGGTGCACTGGATTACCAGTCCAATGACATTACCACAACAACGCTGCCTTACTCCTGTATGCCAACTGCATTACCCTCATCAAGCCCCTCTCTTATTCTGATCAGAAAATTTAATCAAGTGAATGATTTGGCTTTAACAGAGCCATTCTATTTTACTTAAAGAACATATAGTCTAATGAAGCTGGTGTATTCATTTTTGACAAAGAATGTAGAAATTAGTTGTTGACTGTCTCCTCCAAGCAATGGTGACCGAAAGCAACTTCTGGGGTCAAGGGGTTTGGATATCTGAGGCAATTAAGTCAGCCATCCTGGAAGTTAACATCTAAACAATGTGAACTCAACACCTTAAATAACACCACAACAGAACCCCTACCTCAAATCAATCTTTACGTCGACAGACTGAGGTGGTGCTGTATGGTAATCTCACTAGACTGATCATCCAGGAACTAAGGCTCATGCATTGGACCCTGTGTTTAAATGCCACCAAGGCTGCTGGTGGAATTTGAATTCAATTTGTAGTCTGGAATGGTAAAGATAATCTCACGAATAGTCAACAGGACAATTTGCAATTTGGTTCTATAGTATCCTTTAGGGAGTCTACTCTCCTTACCTGGTATGACCGACAGAACTGTAGGCCTGGACTCATGTGAGACTCCCAAGTGCCCCTTGAATTAGAACTCATCTCAAGGACAATTGGAAGTGTGCAACAAATATTGGTCCTGTCAGTGCTGCCCACAACCATGAAAGATGAATTATTCAGAAAACAGAATTTGTAAGGTAAAATAGAATATCAAAAAGGTGGATACTTTATACAGTACGATTCAAAGATTGATATAATCATAATTCTAGACCTCATTTAAAGATTGAAAATCTTATGAGTGTTCTTCCCAGTGTCATAATCTTTGGAATCACTGTTGCAATCAAGTGAATCTACTTCATGTAATTTAGAGTCATAAAATTATAACATAGAAACAGACCCTTCAGTCCAACCAGTCCACACCGACAATGTTCCCAAACTAAACTAGTCCCACCTGCCTGCCTTTGGCCCATATCCCTTGTATTTCCTATTCATGTACATATCCAAATGTCTTTTAAATGTAGTAACTGTACATATAATCCACCACTTCCTCTGGCAGTTCATTCCACAAGTGAACCACTCTCCAGGTAAAAAAGTTGCCCCTCACTTCCTTTTTAAATCTTTCTCCTCCCATCTTAAAAAATATGCCCTGTAGTTTTGAACATCCCAACCTTAAGGAAAATACCTTGGCTATTCACCTTATCTATGCCCCTCACAATTTTATAAATCTCTATAAAGTCACTCCTGAACCTCCGACACTCCAGTGAAAAAAAAGTCCCAGCCTACCCAGCTTATTTTAAAAACTCAAACCCTCCATTCCCAGCAACATCCTGGTGCATCTTTTCTGAACCCTCTCCAGTTTAATAATATCCTTCCTATAACAGGGCGACAAGAACTGCACACAGTATGCCGGAAGTGTCTCCCCGAAATCCTGTACAACCTCAACATGACGTCCCAACTCCTACACTTAAAGGTCTGAGCAATGAAGGCAAGCATGCTAAAAGTCTTCTTAACCACTCTGTGATGCAAATTTCAAAGAATCACATACCTGAAACCCTAGGTATCCCTGGTCAACAACACTACCCAGGGCCCAACCTCTAAATGTATAAGTACTGCCCTTGTTTGTTATTTCTTGTTGAATTTTTAAGTGAGTGAAAAATGTTTTAGCACAGGACTTTAAAACATGTGAAATGTTGTATATGGACAAGGATTTAGGAGTAGGAATTGCCTATTCAGCCATTTGAGCCTACTTTGCCCTTCAGGAACATCACGGATTGTGCCTCTGAACTTATTTTCTTCTTTGCTCCTTGACTCTCCTTTCCAACAAAAATCTATCCAACTCAGCCTTAAATAAATTCAATGGGGCAGACTTCAATGTTTTCTGGGGAAGGAAATTCCATGAACTGACTAACAAAGACTCAGAGAGAGAAAAGTTCATTTCAACACTCTCCTGAAATTGAGATGTACAATGTTTGAACAGAGGTCCTTACCCCTAGACTCTCCTAAAAGGAGAAATGTTTTCTCAGAATCCACCCTGCCAAGTCCATTCATCATCTTGCATATTTCAATGGATCACCTCTCATTGTTCCCAATATCAATGACTAATGGCCCAATCTGTTCAATCTGTCTTCATATGATAGCCCTTCATTCTTGGAATGAGGTGAGTGGGCCATCTCTGAGCTGCTTCTAATGCAATTATATCCTTATTTTAAATAAGGAGATTAAAATTGCATGAAGTATTCCAGATGTAGTCTCACCAAGGCCCTATACAGCTACAGTAAAATTTCCCTAATGTTATATTCCATTCCACTTGTAATAAATGACAACATTTCACATTACTTCCAAATTAATTGCTGTATCTGCGTACAAACATTTTTGTGATTCATGCATCTGCTTTCTGTCTCCCTCCTTTCCTGCAAAATGACATTACGCTTGCTATTATTAATTCACCAGAACCATTCCGGAATTTAAGAAATTTTAGAAAACTATCTCTGTGTCCATTTATTTTAAGACCCTAAGATGCACAGTATCTGGTCTAGGAGAGTTGTTTTCTTACACTTTTTCCCTGGTTATCGTGATTGCTTTAAGTTCCTTCCTTCTTTTCATATCATTATACACAAGTGCCTGTGGTAAATTTTCTAAGTTCTATAGTGAAGATGGTCACACAAAACTTGTTCAATATCTCTGACATTTCCTGGTTTACCATAATCAGTTCCTTAGAGGACAAAAACTAAAATTATTTAATTACTTGTTGAATTTCTTACCATCTATTTTTATGTTATTAGCAAGCATTCTGTCATACTCTACTTTCTCCAGGAAATGAATGTTTAACTTTCCTGTTTTTATCTGTACATAATCTGATTCTACATGCTACTCTTTTGAACTAAAGTCAGCTCTCACTATTGTACTAGTGTGATGGACTAGACAAAGCCCCCTCAAAATATATTAAATTATTAAAAATAAAAGATTTGGCTTAGCTGTAGCCCTGTTGGAAAACTTAACAAAGAAATAGATTCAATAACTATTGCTAATTAACTGTTCAAATAAACACACCCTTGGCAAAAGGCAAATACAGAAAAAAAAAGGTGACTTCCATGCAACTCCAGCAGCCCAGTAGGAAAAACATCAAGAGACCTCTGAAACACTGTAACAGGGAGAGATGTACTGCAGCAACAACTACTGCAATTGAAAAACAAAGAAATTAAAAATCCTGGTTCTGTGAGAGCTTGACCCCACCCACTCAGACTGCTTCTATTGTTCCAGCTTTTAAAAAAAAAAACTCAGGACCTTCCAAGTTGTTTTCTTTACTAGTCTTCAATAGACGCCTCAGCGCCTCTGTCTTCAAACATTTCTCCATAAAAAAAGGACAAAACAAACCTCTTAAAGCCATAGTATTATCACATCTGGTGATTACCCTAATTGATCGAGGGATCCCATTACCTTTTCCCAGCTTCCTGGCTTTTCAAATTTTCGATTATCCCTCCAAGTATTGGTGCCATTTGTAGTCAATCACAACTATGTCATTGCAATGATTATCAGATCATAAATATTTATTTCTATCTGCTTTAACATTTCATCTGTTTTCTTATGAGTACTGCTTGCATTCAGATACACAACCTTTGTCTTTTTACCATTTCCGCAAATGTTCTAATTGGGCAAGTTTACTTGCCCGGTGCCAAATTTGTGGGTTTCAAATGCCTGTTGAAAGTGGGGACTATCTGCCTGGTGTTAGTGACATAAGGAAATGGCATCGATGTTGGGGTCAGGCGGATAAAAACTTTAAAAAATAACCATGAATGCCAATTGGAGATATCATTCTCACCCCAACTCTGGAGGTCCTCTCAAATTTTATTGAAGCACAGATGGAAATAATTTTTTTTTTACCTCGCAGTGATTCTGACAGCTAAGTATCTGACTGTTCGGGATCACCAAAACCAGATGTCAAAATAGGTTTCCTGATGCCCCATGTCCATTAACAAGTTGCTGCAGGTGCTGATAATTGGTGGTGAGTGAAATTTCCATTAGCCTGTGCCACCCCCTACCTGCCCCCATCCCTACTGACACTTCTGAATATTGAAAACTCTCCGAGAGGCACTCTGACCCCAAGTCAATCTCCAATCTTGTAGTTTTCAAATCCTGCCCTCAATGAGTCTGACCCTGCCGCACATGGAAAACTGGGACCTTGTTTTTAGTTATTAACATTTGACATCCAATAGAAAGAAAAATGTTTTATTTATATAGCCGTTTCGTGGCAACAAGACGTTCCCAGGCACCTTACAGGAAATCAGGCACTTTCTGAGGTGTACCCACTGTTGTAATGTAGGATTCATAGCAGGCAATTCGCAACCAGAAATCTTCCACTAACAGTAACAACTAGATAATCTGTTTTCACAAACTTGATCAAGGAATAAGTATTGGTCAGGACACCAGCATAATTTAGCTACTTTTTGACATCACCCTAAAAGAGAAGCCAGAAGGGGCCTTGTTTTTAAATAAAAACTGAAAGAACAGTGGATGCTGTAAATCAGGAACCAAAAAACAAAGCTGCTGGAAAAGCTCAGCAGGTATGGCAGCATCTGTGAAGGAAAAAACAGAGTTAACTGCCAGACCTGCTGAGCTTTTCCAGCAACTTTGCTTTTGTGCCTCATTTTTAAATTTCATCTGAAAGATGACTCCTCCAACAATGCAGCACTCCCACAATTTTGCAAGATAACAAGGCGTGGGGCTGGATGAACACAGCAGGTCAAGCAGCATCATAGGAGCAGGAAAACTTGACGTTTCGGGCCTAAACCCTTCATCAGAAAAGGGGGAGGGGAAGAGGGTTCTGAAATAAATAGGGAGAGAGGGGGAGGCGGATAGAGGATGGATAGAGGAGAGGATAGGTGGAGAGGAGGCAGACAAGTCGAAGAG